>JAVIAB010000041.1:17684517-17924517 GCA_032433765.1 Megaustenia siamemsis
TTACAATCTCTAAGATTGCCCTTTTTTGGGATCTTAACAATGATTCCTTTTTTCCATTTATGAGGCGTCTTCTCTGTTTTCCAAATGATGTTGAACATTTTTTGGAGATGTATTAAATTATGGCTATCAATTGCCTTGAGGATCTCAGCTGTTAACTTATCCTCTCCAGCAGCCTTGTTATTGGTCATTAGCTTTAAGGTGGTTTCTATTTCACTCAAGGTGAAGTCATCTAAATTTACATCTAATTCTGCTGCTGGTGTTTCAGCTTCAAAATCTATTAAACTGTGAGGTAGTGGACGGTTAAGAATTTCTTTGAAGTGTTCCGCCCAACGGGCTTTTATGTCTGCGCTTGTTGTTAGCATTAATCCAGATTTGTCTAGAATTGGTGTTCCACTGGATGTATAGGTGTTTGTCAGCATCTTTTGTACAGTATAAAGAGTTCTGCTGTCTCCTGTAATTGCAGCTGTCTCTGCTTTCTCTGCCAAGTTGTCTATATAAGCTCTTGTATCTCTTCTTGCCGAACTTTTCACTTTGTTGTCTAATTCTTTGTATGTTGCTTTTGCCAGAACCTTTCCAAGATCTGTCTTTACATTAGTCATGGCTCTCTTCGCTTCTCTTCTTTCTTTGATGTATTTCCATGTGGTGTCTGAGATCCAAGCTCGTTTTTCCATTTTCTTCAGTCCGGCACTTGCTTCTGCTGCTGTCATTAGTATTTTGCTCTGTGAGTCCCACATTTCATTGATATCTAAGTCTATTTCACCAAGTGCTGAATAACAATTACTTAGCTCTATGTTAAACTTTTCCTTTATTGCTTCATCTTTCAGTTTATTCACATATACACATAATTAATACAAGAAAAATACCTGCGATAAACAGCTGCACGGAATATAATATTAATTATGTCTAACAATTAATAACTAATTATGTCCAACATGTCCAACTTTACCTATTAATATTCCCTCTGATATATAATTCTCATTTCTAATATTACCTCCAGTGCACTGACGGTATGCGAGGTGCAAACATTTACAGACACCTATTGTCTGGACAGGCATTCTTGGTCGTTTTGTGCAGTGTTTAGTGGGTGTTGCAAAGGCTGCAACGTCATAATCGGTATGTGTTACGGCAACTATTCACATGGGATCTATGGACACGACTGTTCCGGGTCTTGTCTTAGTGTCTGTCCTTTATGTGAAGAAAAATCCAGAAAATGCCTAAAATGTAAGCATCCCGGCTACCCCTGTAATGACACTTGTCCCGATGGTAATTTTGGGCTACAGTGCAAGCAGACGTGTTCTGATGGCTGTGACATCATATGTGATCCGGAATGTACAGACTGTACGTGCAAGGACACGTACTACGGTCAGACTGCACTCTCAAATCTCCGGACAACTGTTTGAACGAAACTTGTGAACAGTTAATCGGGGCATGCGTCTCGTATGTCGATGATTCCCACGTTAAGAAGTGTCTGCGGACTACAACAAACCCAAGCATATGGATACCTTAATGTGTTTCTGTGCTGGACATGGTTCATTTCTTGGTGTTTTTCCGCGAAGCCATGGCTCATATCTTGATGCGTCTCTGTGCTAGCCATGGCTCATATCTTGCTGTGTTTCTGTACTAGCCATGGCTAATATCTTAGCTTATGTGAGTGTGTGTGTGCTGGCCATGGCTCATATCTTGGTGTGTGTCATGTTAGTCATATCTCATATCTTGGTGTGGCCGTGTTATTCATGTCTCAAATCTTTATGCGTGTATGTGTGTTTGGCTATTTTAGCCACATCTCATATCTGAGTGTGTGTATGTCTATGTAGGTCATATCTCATATCTTTGTGTGCATGTCTATGTTAGGCATGTGTCATATCTTTGTGTGCATGTATATGTTAGTGATGTGTCTTATATATTGATGTGTGTCAGTGTTATTCATGCCTCGTATCGCTGTGTGCATGTCTATGTTAGGCACATCTCATATCTTTGTGTGTGCATGTCTGTGTTGGTCACATCTCTTATCTTTGTGTGTGCATGTCTGTGTTAGTTACCTCTAGTGACTCGGGCAGATGGTGCTCGTAAACCTGGCAGGGCCGACCATCTAAGGGCAGAATCCCCCTACAGAAAGGATCATCTGCTGCCTTGCAGGAAGATTGTGGACAATCAAAGGCTAAGGAAAGCTAACCTGAATAAAATGCTGGCTGAAATCGGATGCACTGGGCCACTGGCGCAGAACACAGTGCAACGTTTTAACGGGTATTCAGAGTGGATCTGGCAGACTCTGACTTCATGTGAGAGTCTGGAATCCTACTCTGATTGAGTCCTGGTCGCAGAGTGAGAGAGAGAGAGAGAGAGAGAGAGAGAGAGAGAGAGAGAGACATAATCCTCCGATGTATAACTTTACCTACTAATATTCCCTCTAATGTCTAACTCTTCCTTCTAATATTCCCTCTGATGTTGAACTCTACCTTCTAATATTCCCTCTGATGTTGAACTCTACCTTCTAATATTCCCTGTTAATGTTCTCCAAGATAACGGTGTTGACGTCTACAGCAGCTCAAGATCTTAATGAAACTGCCTTCACTTTGGTGGGTTTAATTATCTAGTTCTGGACAGACAACGGTGGTTATTCTCTCGGTTACCGTTAGAGCCTGAGGTCACGAAGAAGAATGAATGATCGATATTTGATTTTATTGAAATGTTAAATGTTTTAATATCATTGTTTGCCCTATTCTAAATATAGCAAACGTGTTAAAGAAACGCATAATTTGTGGGTCTAGTTTGTGTTTCCGTTGGCCATTTACCATCTGATGCAAAAATTGTGCTACATTACTTTATGTTAATGAGAGAAGATCCACAGAAGGGCATTTTTGTTGAAAATTGTGCAGCAACCACAATTGCAGAAACTCATAACCTACTATCTACCGTGAGCCACAGTTCCAATAGCCTAATAGTTACAACGTGGATATTGCTTCCAAGAATTTGATTAAATTACTTGATCTTGTTGTCAAATTAATTTGAAGAAAAAAATGCTATCTTTACGACACATAGTATCATTGCTGGTGTTTGTCGGGGCGCACACGATAGAACCTGAGGGATAAAGGTCACTTGGTCAAAGCAGTCGCCACGACATATGAGATTCAGGGTTTTTATTTCACCCTAGATAGAAAAAAAATCATTTCTGTCTACCGCGGGTTTCGAACACTGTACGTCGACTTTTCAGCCAGCGAAACAGTGGCTTTAGCCGCACGGACACGCACACATCCAATTAATTTGAAACTACTTCAATTTTGGACCATGGTTACAATAATCTAAAAAAACTAACTTGACTTCCAGTTACAAAAAACTAATAATAATAATAATAATAAATAGTATTATTGACGTTTTTCCCGACTCAAATATTCAGACAACAACCATAGTGAGCGTACATTGATGTGTGAGAACTTTTCTGTGGAACGTTCCCATGGTTGATGCGATATTTAATTGACATTTTTTGTCTTCATGAAGTGGCACTGCTGCTATCTACTGCTGCTATCTCATGTAATCAGACCTCTAACCTCGTGATCTCTGCTCCGTGTTTACTGAACCACATTAATTACTGAAACATAAATACACGTTTATCTTTTAAAATACATACCCATCCCTGCACTCTTTGTTGTAGTGTATTATGCGCATATATGATGTTGGTTTTAATCAAAACATATAGACTTTTTAATGAGAAAGAAATGGTATATAAACACCATCAACAATGAAAACCACGCAGACTGACTAGCACCAACAGGAAGTCACTCCTCTTATACTCAGAATGTTTACATTTCCTGAATGTAATCTCATCCTGTTCTTCTCTTGATGTTTTGTTAACGCAAGACCTGCCCCACGACTTGATACAGCTGAGTTGATGCAGGTTTGTTGATGTGCTGATCAGGCAGTCTTCTGGCTGATTCTCTTTCATTCAGCGACGTATAGCGACCACTGTAAGTACTGAATGACTTTCACTCCACTCTGTGACACGTCTTAGCTGCTATCTGTGCAATGATTGTTTATACTATGGTCACAATAGAAGGACGTTCACATTACTAGGAATTATACGATACTTCTTGTTTTGTCATCTATAATGTTTATAAATCACTCCTATGTTATCGGTACCACATTTGAGAGTAAAGAACAGTGATACTGTGACCTTCCACGATTGTCGTAAGAGGCGACACAGGAGGTTGATCGATGGTTTGACATGCTGACATTGTAAACAGTATTGTTATGGAAACAGAGTCATACAATTTTAAAGTAGTGATCTCCGCAATATGTGATATTTGGAACGCAAGGTTTCTGTTTTTGAGGTTGAATTTCTGCCCTACGTGACGTCTTCGACTCGAAGACACAATAGATAGATAGATATACTGCTTTTAATACTCTAACCTTGATACATGATTTTCAAATTAAGAACATAATTGAAAATATCAACAGTGTTGATGTTTATTTTAGCTGAACTTTCATATTAGGAGAGACATTTAAATCGTTTCATTACGATGTGTTGTAATATACCATGATTCTCACATTACATACAACACAATGTTAGTTGGCTTCTGAAGTTTCTCTAAGTAGATTATTATTACTCCAGCCATACTCGAAGTACTTACACATCGATACTTTACAGACGTTCATTTCTCAAGGTTTTGCTCTTTTTAGAATCGCCAAGGAAAAAGACAAAGAAGAATACCAAAATATTCTAGGAGAAGACAGAGGGAAACAGAGATGACGAGGAGGACATGTAATTATCTTAAAGGAATAGTAGAAAACAAAACAGCATGAAAAGTTTTGTTGAAAACCTAAACTCCACATGGAGCTGAAAGTGTTTCTTGAAGTCGTATACTCCACAGGGAGCTGAAAGTGTTTGTTGTAGACCTATAATCCACAGGGAGCTGAAAGTGTTTGTTGTAGACCTATAATCCACAGGGAGCTGAAAGTGTTTGATGAAGACCTATCCTCCACAGGGAACTTTCTCTCTTTCTCTCTCTCTCTGTGCGTTCAAGACTCAATCAGAGTAGAACTCCAGACACTCTCATGAAGTCAGCTGTCTGTTGAAGCGAATCGAGTGCCCCATAAGTATCTCTTCCAAGGAGGTGGGTATAGACCACATTGTTCTTCTCAGGTCTGTGTACTGGGGGCAATCCTGTAGAACATGTTTTGTAGTCATATTGTCCAGTGTACAGTGGCATAGGCTGGTTGTACCTATTTTGAATTTGGTGGATATGTGATTCCGCATTCTATTGTGGCCAGTGCGTAGGCGAAGTATGATGACTTGATCCCTCCTTGATAGTTGATGATATCCGTACCTCTCGTTATGCTTTGAGTGTTCTCGTTTCCATTTTTCGTGGTACTGACCTTTGAGGATGGATTTGGCTTCATCATAACTGAGCGGATGGTTCTCTTATGGTAATCTCCCTCCCTCTTTAGCTAATTTGTCTGCGCGTTCGTTCCCGTGTATATTGCAGTTCGATGGTATCCACTAAATGATTACTCTCTGGAAGTTATTGCATAGTTGGTCTTGGGTGTTCCCAAGTCATCTAGTACAATGTTCTTGTGGCTTTTTAGAGCTAATAGTACTGACAGAGCATCAGTCAGAATCACAAATTTATTTTGCATTTTATTTTTGTATTGAGTAGCCAGTGTTGCAGCATCCCTGAGGGCCTCAGTTTCTGCTTTAAAGTTGTTTGAGAATTTCCAGTAGCTATTGACTTGGTGATCTCGTCCTGATTATTCAGCGTCAAGAACACACCTCCCCCTCCATTACTGGTGGTATTTGTAGCAGAGCCATCTGTGTATATTTGGGACCAAGAGTCCTGTTGGTAGGTATAGTGTATGTGTTTTTCTGCTACGTGTTTACTTTCTGTGTCTGATTGGATGCCTTTTTTAATGATTCCTGTTATATTTTCATTACGTTCTGGTATTTTATGTTGTCCATGAGGAGACATATCAGATGGACACAAGGGTTTCGATATTGTTTGGGAAAGTACTGGGTCTCCAGTAGTTAGTTCATTGGCGATTGCAGCGAATTTGCTCCTCTTTAGTCGTACAATTCCGGAAACAGTTATTCTTTGGTGCATGGGGTGGCTAAAGAGCCTTCTATATTTCTCCGCTTGTTGCAATGCTTTAGTTACCCGTCTGTCATCTAAGGGTTGTAAACCTGTTACTGTTTCTAGTGTCTTGATAGGTGTAGATTTCATAGCACCAGTGATAATACGAGTAGCTTGGTTCTGTGTTCTGTTAATTTTGCTAAGGTGTGATTTGGAAGCCATAGCCCAGGCTGTGACTCCATACTCTAGAACTGGTCTGACTCTTCCTACGTATAGTCGTTTCAAAATATTGCTGTCTGCTCCCCAGTCCGTTCCTGCCAATTTCTTCATAATATTTGTTCGTTTTCTGGCTTTTTTTCTTGCTCTGTCTATCTGATTTTTCCAAGTCATTTTGCGATTCATGGTGACGTCAAGATATGTTGGGCTTTGATCAATAGGGAGTGTATGGTCTTTTATCTTCAAGTTTGCAGATAGTGTGTTTCTTGATAGGCTGAAAATTGTATATGTAGTTTTTTTTCCGTTAATTGGTAGGACCCAGATGTTCGTCCATTTTTCAAGTTGACCTAGGGCATCTTGCATCCTGGAACTAGCCACCGACATACTTTCCTTTCGAGCCCATAACGCCAGATCACCTGCGTATATTGCTGAGTGTATTCGGGGTTGGAATGTCCAATACGATGTCATTTATGAAAATTAAAAAGAGTGATGGGGACAAGACTCCGCCTTGTGAAACACCTTGTTCGAGTGTGACCTTCTTACTTAGTTGACCTTGTACCTGCATTCTGGTCGTTCTATCCTGAAGGTATTGAGAGACCCAATTAAATAAACGATCCTGGATGCCAATTCTGAAAAGCTTGTTCTTTAAACCCTCTCGCCAAACCCTATCAAAAGCCTTCTCCATGTCGATTCACACTGCGAGTGTGTGTTACTTTTTTTGTAGAGCATCCTCTATTTCCTATGCGATGTAGGTAACCAGGTCTGCAGTTGATCTGTGCTGACGGAAGCCACTTTGTTCTGGTGTGATTTGTTGTTTTGTCTCCAAATGCCACATAAGTCTTCTGTTAACCAGCCTTTCCATGAGTTTACTCAGGCAGCTCAGTAAGCTAATTGGTCTGTAGCTATTTGGGTCTAGTGGGTCTTTTCCACGCTTGAGAATGGACACCATAATAGCTTCTCTCCAGGCTTCCGGCACATGACCTCTCCTCCAGCTAGCATTTATTATCATTAGAAGCTGGCTCTTGGCTTTCTGTGCCAGATTTATGAGCATTGGTGATTCCATCTTTACCAGGGCAACTTTTGAGCTTCAATCCTTTGAGGGCAAAATCTAATTCAGTTGGGGTAAAGATGGTCGTCTGATGCTATTCTGGTGCTAAAGGCATGTGTTTTGCATCTTGATTTTCAAGTCTTGCAGCTTTCTGTTTGTCTACTGGAATGATTATTCTACTAATGGTTATGTAAGTCTCTATCAGTAGATTTGCTGCCCTTTCGCATGTGAGGATGTTCTGATTGTGTGCTAATGATATTGATTGTCGGCAGTTGTTTTCGTCGCTCAGAGCTTTCGCAAGTTTCCATAGTTTATGACCATTTTTGTCTACGTTAAGGCTCTCTGTTTTGTCTATCCAGCTCTGTCTTGTTGATATCATGACCTCACGTCTATATTTGGCAGAGGCTGCTTTGTCGACAATGTTGCTCTCTGCGCTGTATGATGTTTCAGCTAGTTTTCTGGCAGAGTCCAGTTCCTCTTCTAGTCTTTGTATTTCCGTGCTCCAGTATGACATGTCGTTTCTTCTTGCTCGTCTAGAAATGGATTCTATAGCAGCTCTCAGGATTCCATTTGTTAACCGCTCTATCATATTATTGACCTTCTTTTCGTGGGTGTTGATAGGCGCAGTATATGCATCAGTGAGACTGGCAAACTATGCCCTTGTTTGAGCTAAGTGATTTTCATATCCGTTTTACGATACATTATTCACGTTTTACTATTGACATCACTAGCTCGTCCTTATTTTTCTAATCTTTATATTTTACACATCTCATCACTCATCCTACCTCCCCTCATGTAGCCTCCTTTCTTATTTCAACATCCTACTTACTTCTTTTCTGTCCACCTCTCCATTCACATGATCATCTAGCATGTAGTTATAGATAACTGTGCTTCATTGTTTGTTGTCGCTGCCCCTGTATTCTGAAGAAGGCCACACGCCGAAACGTCAGTATTGTGATGTGTTCCTTCCTTGTAAAGCTGTCCCCGTACCTTGCAGTGTTTAACACACCCCACCACTGGCTCCTTGCTACCAGCTTTACCGCAGCATTGCAATTATTTGACTGTTCCCTGTGACGAAATAAGAGGGCGACGTTCATTGGACAGATTTTTGTAAAGGGGTCATTCTTGTCATGCAGTCAATGATTGGTCGGTAGTGGTGTCACAAGGCGTACTAACGTTGATGATTGGTCGCTGTGTGACGTCATAATAAAATCGCGACAAATAAAGATAATTTAACGGAGATTAGTAACAACATTAATCAGCGAATCATCATTAACATCATGTGCCATACCGGTTGGCGTAGGCGATCATGTCCTTCAACAACCTTCTGTCTACAGTGCATCGTATCAGTCTGTTGTTGCAAGTTGTAACCAAGTATTCCAACTTTCCTCTTCTCATGATGTGCCCATAAAATGTTTATTTCTTTATGATGTTTTTTTATGAGTTCCTTTTTGTGTTGGCCCCATTAATAATTTCTTCATTAGTCTTTTTAGCTGCCTAGGGAACTGTCAACATTCTTCTGAGAAATCCCATCTATGTGGCCTCTAATCGCTTTTTCATTTCTTTGTCTACTGTCCATGATTGACTTCCATTAAGGTCAGTATTAGTTCTATATAGCACTGATGAACTCTCTTTCTCACTTCTATTGACATATATTTGTTGCATACGATATTTTTATTTTCTGAAATGCTATTTTGGACTGAGATATTCTGCTTTATATTTCTGTGGTGCATCTTCCATCTGATGTTATTATTGTGCCCAAGTTTTTGATGCGTTGTACTTGTTTCATATTTCTCCTGTTTATTTTTATGCTGGATGATGTTGAAGATTGTTTCTTTGATATGACCATTACTTCTAACTATTTGGTTAGCGGGGTCGAGTTCTGCCCTACCAAAGAAGGAGTCAGACGTTTCCTTTCCTCCGCTAGTCATCGTGACACTCTTGGGCAAGGTGAAGCTCCCGTTTAGCCCCCCCCCCCCTATCAGGGTTATGTGAAATCATTGGAGCAGGTGGTGGATGGTACTGAGGGAGCAACCGACAAGTAGTATCGGTTATGGTCCTCACTCCATGATGGCAGGCAGACAATCTCATGTATAGAGACAATGGCTGCGATCTTTGACTAGGACAGCCACTGCAAAGAAGGAAAGGAATGGCAAACTACCTTCTTATATTGCCTAGACTAATCATGTTAAAACATAACTTAATATCTACATCTAACGACGTTAATGGGGACACCACAGCCACCGCGTCCGGTAGGGAGCATCATGTGCTACATGTGACACTCGATTGTCATCAAGCTACTGTAGGAAAGATAAAAAATCAGAGAATAGTAAACACAGTAATCAGAGATTAGTAAACACAGTAATCAGAGATTAGTAAGCATATTAATCAAAGATTAGTAAAATTAGATGGGCACAGCAAGAAATGAGAAACTTAGTGGGCGCATAAAAGAGGGATAATCATCAACCAACACAGAACTGGAGTCGTCAGTCGCTGGACACTACAGGAGATGCTGAGAAGGGGATCAGATTACATATGGACATATTCAAATTGCAATGATGATAACCCACACAAAACTCAATAACCGCAATAAATAATGTTCTGTTGTACAATATATCTGATGAATGTACGTATTTAAAATATTTAGTTTGGTCTGTGTTAGTTCCTCTCTGTGGTTGGACTTTATGTTGCTATATCTTTAATATATTACGTCTTGTGACAGCCTCCTTTACAATTTATTTTCATGATATCATCTCATGTATTAATATAACGTGTCCGCTTTTGTAGCTTCAATATCGTATGTACAGGTTGAAGATACAAAAGACGCCACATTGTTGTAAGGTAACCATGGCTACAGTGGTGACATTCCTATCATTGACCTTGATATTTGTTTGTTTACCATCTCAGATTCAAAGTGAGTAGCCGCTGGAGGCTGCTATCAGAGTGGGTAGCAGATTTTGTAAATAGTTGTATATGTGTTATGTACGTAATTTATTTATGTATATTTAAATATACATTTTAACATTTTGTAATAGTTATGTGTATGTTTGGAGATTTCTTTTTTCCTTTTACAATCGTATCATGGTGTAGTAAACTTTTTAGGATGTTAATCGTTCCAAAATTTATATTTTATACGGAACTGTAAAATATGTTTGCCGTGCTCATATCTTGATCCTGCAACTATTGTAGTACTATACGGTACAGGCACAGATTTCTAATAATGCAAAGTTATTGTATTCTGTTATAGACACTCCCTGTATGCCCGCCACACTTTTTCTCAGTACCTACCATCTACCTTCCTTCCTTCGTTCCTTATACAAATACTAAAAATAAAACTACATCATTCTTTTCATCTCAAATAAAATAACTGTTTCGCCTTAGTTTCTAGTGAACAAAGACACGACATTCCGAGTTTGGCTATTTGAAAGGCTAGAAAATAAACAATGTTCGCTCTTTATTGTGAAGCTCTATGATTCTGTACACATGTTTACTTAAAAGGAGTGATCTTAGAGAAGAGGGTAGCGTTTTGAACAACACATTTTATTGAATGGGGTGATAAAATTTCGACCAACATTTTATATTTTAAAAAAAGAAATATGAACCCAAGTATCCCTTCAATTGACGCAAATTGATGCCTGGGTATTGAACGTCACACTTGCAAGATCCATCACCAAATATTAGGCCTGACGATATCAAGAATGACGTGGCACAAACACGAGTTCTAGTACTGTACGTGGACAAATATCTTATGTTTATTGATAAAGCTGGACATCTGGGAACTGGGACTTCGTTGATTTTCTGGATCTGTACCTCTCTTTTCCGCTGTCTTTCATCATCATTCTCATTGTTGTAGTTGTAACATCATCATTATCTTGACATGTCATCAAGTTATACAAGGATTTGTTGTTCATAAGTTAATGTCTGTCTACATCTACCTTTCTTTGTTTGGGAGATGTGATAGTAATTCGGATGATTCCACTGGCACTGGCGGTTGAGCAATTATAGATTTTAATTCGTTTGCTGTGATACCGGGGTCTTCCATAACCATAATGTCTCTCTTTATTACTCATTTATTGGTAGATGGGTATTTTTTCTCGAGTTTTATTTGTCATTATTTCATATTAAACTTTATTATATCAACTTAGTGTCTCTACTACAGCTATATGGTCTATTTAGCACCTCTATGTTGCTAACACCAAAACATCAGACAGAAACAATCAACATTTTTCGGGCACATCATGAGAAGAGGAAAATTGAAATACTTGGTTACAACTGGCAAAATAAAAGGAAAGAGAGATCTCGTACGACACAGAGAGAACACATTGGACAGCATAGTGTTATGGCATGGAAAACGGTTAACAATACAATTGATACGATGCACTGTAGATAGACGATTGTGGAAGGACATGATCGATAACGCCAAACGGTATGGCATATGATGATGATGGAGGTGGTCTATTCTTAACCTCTAGTTACCTAGCAGCAGAAGTTCAAATCTTTCAGAAACTCTGTTAGTACAAACCAAAGGCCCTCCTGCTAGCTAGCCCGCTTATTGAAGATGCACTAAAACTATTCTTCTATATATTACAGCCCTGACTGTAGAACCTTTAATTTCCAGAATGTTCCAAACTGTATGAGTCACCTATTCACCACTTCAACCACTCACTATCACTTAATGTTGTTATGACTTGATGCATTTTCTTGAACGGCTGTGCCGATGCGGATGGTCCACTTCCTTATTTGTGTGAGGTCATTGCAACTGTGTGCCAGCTCAAAAACTAGTCTTACCTCAATAAATACTTGCAGTCTGAGCTTGGTTTCAGGTTCGTCCCAATCATTGGTTGGTCTCAAGTTTATATCTATTATTGCTTGGGCTCAGGTTAGTCCCAATCATTGGTTGGTCTCAAGTTTATATCTATTATTGCTTGGTCTCAGGTTAGTCCCAATCATTGATTGGTCTCAAGTTTATATCTATTATTGCTTGGTCTCAGGTTAGTCCCAATCATTGGTTGGTCTCAAGTTTATATCTATTATTGCTTGGTCTCAGGTTAGTCCCAATCATTTCTGGGCTCAAGTTTATGTCTATTATTGCTTGGTCTCAGGTTTGACCCAGTCCTTGCTTGGTCTCAAGTTTGTCGCAATCCTTGGCTGCTCTCAAGTTTATCTCATTCCTTGCTTAGTCTCAAGTTTGTCCCAATCCTTGGCTGGTCTCAGGTTTGTCCCAATCCTTGCTTTGTCTCAAGTTTGTCCCAATCCTTGCTTTGTCTCACGTTTGTCCCAACCCTTGCTTTGTCTTAAATTTGTCCCAATCCTTGCTTTGTCTCAAGTTTGTCCCAATCCTTGCTTTGTCTCAAGTTTGTCCCAATCCTTGCTTTGCCTCAAGTTTGTCCCAATCCTTGCTTTGTCTCAAGTTACTCCCAATCTTTGCTTTGCCTCAAGTTTGTCCCAACCCTTGCTTTGTCTCAAGTTTGTCCCAACCCTTGCTTTGTCTCACGTTTGTCCCAATCCTTGCTTTGCCTCAAGTTTGTCCCAATCCTTGCTTTGTCTCAAATGTGTCCCAATCATTGCTTTATCTCAAATGGGTCCCAATCCTTGCTTTGCCTCACGTTTGTCCCAATCCTTGCTTTGCCTCACGTTTGTCCCAATCCTTGCTTTGCCTCAAGTTTATCCCAATCCTTGCTTTGCCTCAAGTTTATCCCAATCCTTGCTTTGTCTCAAATGTGTCCCAATCATTGCTTTGTCTCAAATGTGTCCCAATCCTTGCTTTGCCTCAAGTTTGTCCCAATCCTTGCTTTGTCTCAAATGTGTCCCAATCCTTGCTTTGCCTCAAGTTTGTGCCAATCCTTGCTTTGTCTAAAATGTGTCCCAATCATTGCTTTGTCTCAAATGTGTCCCAATCCTTGCTTTGCCTCAAGTTTGTCCCAATCCTTGCTTTACCTCAAGTTTGTCCCAATCCTTGCTTTGCCTCTAGTTTGTCCCAATCCTTGCTTTATCTCACATTTGTCCCAAGTCTACAAGCATGTAATGTCCCGTCACTGAGGACTCACCGATTACCTCCGCTAACTTCAGCCATGCCCTTAAGTTCCTTCCAGAAATATCTCTGTACTCCCGCCAGCCCCCTTCGGATTTATAAGTCAACTAAAAGTTTTTAGATTTACCCTGGCCAAAGGAAACTTCATTCATTTTCCTTCGTGCAAAGAATTGTTTGAGGAGCGAGGTGACACTGATTTCAAACTCTCTGAATTAATGTTAGACAAACTATTGGAGCAATTCAATGCACGATTTTCTGACTTCAGTGGTATACGACCAGAACTGGCATTGTTTAACAACCCTATGAAGTGTGACATTTTCCAACAACATGACACTTTTCAGTTGGAGTTATGTAACCTCCAAATTGACCCCTTTTTCCAATCAAGGATGGAGATAGGAGTTGACTTTTGGAAACTTGTGCCACAGGAAAAATATCCCACATTGAGTGATTTCAGTTTGAAAATTACTTCTATGTTCGGAAGCACATATATATGTGAATGAGCTTTTTCAACAATGAAGGCTATTAAATCGTCACAAAGAAACAGACTCACTGATGGCCACGTTCAGGATTTATTACGAATATCATCATCATCTTTACACATTGACTTTGATGAACTTGTTGCTGCACATGAACGTCCACATTGTTCTCATTAAGGTTTGTTACATGTCAACTTTAAAATGACCTAACTAAAACATGTTTGTTAAACAATATAAATAGCAACTTTTATTCATTTTTATAAATCATCTAGGCATTTTTAATTCTGTTGCAATAAAATTATTCATGTAAGCAAATAATGCCAATAAATAACAAAAATATTACCTTAAAACAAATGCCAAGTTTATTTGTATTGATGTTGTTATGTGTGGCCCGCCACAAAGAAAATAATAAAAAGTGGCCCGCCATTGGAAAGAAATTGGCCATCCCTTTTCTACAGGATTGCCCCCAGTACTCAGACCTGAGAAGGACAACGTGGTCCACACCCACCTCCCTGGAAGAGAAACTATAAGGGGCAATCGAATCACTTAAACTGACAGCTGACTTCATGAGAGAGTCTGGAATCCTACTCTGATTGAGACTTGATCGAAGAGAGAGAGAGAAAGAGAGAGAGAGAGAGACTGTAACTTTGGTGGCAGTCGGACCACACTTGATGACGCCATTCATTCTCAATGATGTCATCACAGTTTCCTTACAATCATCGCAAATGAGACCTGCCTTCTGAGATTAATCTTTTCCATTCTCTGATGTTATCTTTGCATCTCTACCTTTATCTTCCTTGTCTTCTTCTGTCTGCTCTCAGATATACTACGTCATCGTAATGGATCTCTAGACCGGCCGTGCGCTAATCTTACGGTCTACTGTTTGATGTGCGACGGGGATAATTTGATGACTAACTGTGTGTCTATATGTTCGGAATTGGAGTCAACAACGATGGCCTAACATCATCAAGTGCTACGACGATCATCATTTTCAAGAGGACCTGAATTACCGGTATATGGGGATAGGCGGGAACAATTGAAGGCCATGCATGAAAAGTGTTCCTTGTTGCAGTTTCCTCATATTACAAGTCGCATGTCTGTGATAATCACCTCTAGTGACTCGGGCAGATTGTGCTTGTAAACCTGCGAGAGCCGACCATCTAAGGGCAGAATCTCCCTACAGAAAAGATCATCAGCTGCCTTGCAGTAGGATTGGGGACAATCAAAGGCTAAGGATAGAAAACCTGAACAAAATGCTGGCTGAAATCGGATGCACTGAGCCACTGGCGCAGGACACAGTGCAACGTTTTAACAGGTATTCAAGAGGAGTGGATCTAACAAGCTTAAACAGCCATCTTCGTTTGAGAATCTAGAGTCCTACTCCGATTGAGTCCTGATCGCAGATATATACATACATATATATATATATATGCTGTGCCCTATATGATAGTATTACCAAGGCCTGTAGATCTTGTAACATTTCCTTTCTATTATAATTTTTAAAAAAATGTTCTACCTCTGACAGCACATTATTACATTCTTCTGTGCTTCGCTGAGATTTGATGCGCACTTTCTCATTGACGATATATTGTTAGAACCTGTGCTGTTCTCAAGAAGTAAATGATGGACAATAAAGAAACATTCATAGAAATGTAACTTAACAAGGAAAAATGCTTAAAGAAATCAGACATTTTGTTTGAGGTTCATTGAAAGAGATAAATGCACTTAGGTTGTTGATCATCATCACCATCATCAAGTACCGGGCCTACTGGCGTATGTAATCATGTCTCTCTACAACTTTCGATCTCGACAGTTCTTTATCATTTCTGTTGTTGACCTCCTGCCAAGCCATTCTCTTAAGCTGGCTGTTATCTTTTCTCTTTGCTTCCCTCTGTCTCTTCGTCCCTCAATTTTTCCAGTTGTTACACTATATTCAAGTTGTTCTCTTCTCATTACATGGACAAAAAATGATGAATGTTTGTTCCTAATATTGGAAATTAGCTCTCTTTTATCTTTGATCTCTTTCAGAACATTTTCATTACTCTTCTTAGCTGTCCATGATATTCTCAACATTCTTCTATAAAACCACATTTCTACAGCCTCCAGTAATTTTCTTGTTTGTTGCACTATTGTCCATGATTCACATCCATATGTTAAGACTGGCTCTACATAACATTTAAGAACTCTTTTTCTTGTTTCTAATGTCAAAATGGATTGCATAGTATCTTCCTCATTTTCTGGAAAGCTTCTTTTGCCTGAACCATCTGCATCTCATCTCTTTTTTACATCTTCCGTCTAAGGTTAACAAAGTTAAGTTCTCAAATATTTAAATTCATTGACCTGTTATCAGATGTATCAACTATCTGGTTGTTTATAACGCTGGTAAAGTGCAAGTAGCGTAATGTTAAAGCACTGAATAAGTGATACAGTTTAAGTACGTACAAGCGCTAAACGATGCCATTGAACGTTGGTGGGAGACATCACATTGGTTCAATGTTTGAGGCGGGTCAGAACAAAGGGTGAAACATCACAATGCTTCAATGTTTGAGACGGGTCAGAATAATGGGTGAAAAATCACTTTGGTTCAATGTTTGAGGCGGGTCAGAACAACGGGTGAAACATCACATTGGTTTAATGTTTGAGGCGAATATGGAAGCTCCCTCAACATATCTGTTCAAGATCTATGTCAAGAACATCGTGAGAACTTTCTGAAGCGCTGACAATTTTGTGAAGGTCTAACCTTCCACAATAAATGACAACATAATGTCATAACTTAAATACGTTGATGACACCTCCAAATGGGGTGGTTTATAAGGTGGCATTTTATATGTCTCTCCTCTATGACATGCTATACTTAATTTGTCATTGAGTTATTGAGTTATTTGCGGGTCATCATCATTGCACTCCGAACATGTCCATAGGTGCTCAGATCCCCTCCTCAGCAATTCCCTCAGTGTCCAGCGACTGACGACTCCAGTTCTATGTTGGTTGATAAGTCTTCTTACACGGCCACTAAGTTTCTCATTTCTAGCTGTGCCCATCTTAACTCCCATTTCCACCATCTGAAGAAGTGACGTGGATCTGTGTTTGTCGAAGTTATGTGCTCTTCCGACATTTTGAGGGCATTGATGATGTCCGCCCGATCCATTGGTTGCCCGTCCTCAACGACAGCGCAGCTAGCCAACCTGTCCGCTCTTTCATTTCCCCGTACTCCCGCATGTCCAGGGACATAGACAAAGGTGACCCTACGTATTTTGGATTTCTGCAACGACTCTACCCATTGCATGCGCACAGAGCCCGCCTCCACTTTTTCTTTATAATGCTCATCGAATGACTCAGTATAAATGCGTGGGTGTAGTCTTGTGACTCTAACCATTGGAATGCCTTGGTCACTGCTATCGCCTCCATTGTCATGCTACTCGTGATCATGACGTATAATCCAGTCTTCCTTTACTATTCTGCCTGCCGAGCGTGCTGTAAATGCCCATGCACTTCTTTGGTGTCGTCTTACAGATCCGTCTGAATATCATTTGTCATTATTTTGTTGAAACTGATGCATATTGTTAAAATGTTCAGATTTGATGGCACCAGAACTGTCAGCAGTTTTACCTTGTATTTCAGGATGTAGTGCGCCATGGTTTGGGCCCTCGTGTAAATACCTATGTCGTTGTGACAGCGGCTGTACTAAAGATGGCCAGTGCATACATGGAGGATGTCAGAGAGGATGGTTTGGTCTTGCATGTCAATATGGTAGGTGTTTGTCCATGTGTTTCTGATTTGCCTATTGTCACCTAACATGTCCAGTAGAGGACCTCACTCTTGACCGTCAGTCTGAATGTTTCTTCTTGTCATGCCCGGCTCAGTCAGTCTAGAATGTAAAAGGTTATCTTATTCTCTGTCTCTAGCCAAATCTCCCACTTCTTCTATTGTCATGTTCAGGGTTTCCTTAATGTCTTGAAACCATCTTCTTCTTGATCTGCCCTCATACCTTCTATTATTGGTGTTTCCTGCCCACTAAATCATTTGACCTGACCCCAATATTTTAATTTCCTCTGTAGAATGATGTTTATAAGCCAGTTCTTTTTAATGTTTAAGTCTCTTATTATGTACTTATTTAAGGTGACCATATTTTTGAAATCCCAATCCGGGACGGAATCATTTTACTTCAATTTTCCACCAATAAAATTACATTTCTTCTTGCTGTCATTTTCAAGTGAATAATACATACATTTTAAAACATCTAATAATATAGACCTACAATACGCTATCAGGATAATCAGGAGCTAAAAAAAAAACAGTGATACTCACTTAAATGGAAGGTGAAACAGAGATGCTGTACTTTTCAGATGAGTGAATTTTATGTAAAATGTCCTTCGTTGTATGCAGCATCTTATAAAATTCGACACATGTTCCCTCATAGTTCACTTTGGTGATCAACATGGCTTCTAAAGTTTCAACACCTAGTTGTGTTTTATCATTTGTCCACAAACTGTTCATCAGAGAAAACACTCGTTCTGTTGCAGCGTTTGTTCCAGGTAGACACAAAAAGAACTCTGCCAAATTCAGAATATGTGAAACGGGCACATGATTGTTTCTGAAGTGGGAAGCTAGTTCAACCCAACGCTGCCCTGGTAATGTTTTATTAAGACTCCACTCATTAATTTTTTGTGAAGTAACGAACTGTTTCATGTAGACATATTCGTCATACATTTCATTTTCTGGAAAGTCGACTGAAGGCACTGTTTGACTCACTAATGATGAAGACTTCTCAATATCTTCCCAATTTGGCGTTCTGTTCAGCATTACCCAGCTGTAAGACTCTAGGTTTTGAAAATTATTTGCAGCCCATTTCTTCAAATAACGTAAAGCTGTTTCATAAAATGAAGAAACACTGGCGTTAAACTTTTTCACATCATCACGTGGAAATCCTTCCATTTCCAGCTTTTTAAGGATTATCTGAACTCTTGATGGCAAGAAGCCGTCTTCCAGCTTGGACTCCAAGATAGCTTTCAACCTATTGATGTTGTCAATGACTTCAAATACAGTGACTATCTGTCCCTCTACTTTCTGCACTGCTTCGTGGAAAGAGGATGCCTGACTGTGAACCAAAATAAGCCATGCCTCAGACAGTGGGTTTTCAAAGAATTCCTGTATAAAAACTGGGCATCTGTCTTGAGATTGAAAATATGATTTTAGAGGCAGGAACATGTAAAGAGCCCTTTCAACAGCAGGCAAGAGCGCAAGCCACCTAGTTTGTGCATAACCTAAAATCATCTGGAAGTCTGTGTCGACAAACTGACAAAACTCCTTGAGACTTTCAACTCTAACTGTGTATGATTTGAAGTACAGATACATTTTTGCAATAGTTATTTCAACATCAACAGGCAATACGTCTGCAGCTGCTCGAACAGTGTTGTGGAAAATATGGCAAGCACACCCAACACCTATCAAACTATGTCCAAGGTTTTCTTTCAGTTTTGTGAAAACATTGTTCTGTCCTTTTCTTTCAGTGCTCACAAAATTAGAATTTGTGTTGTCTGCACATAATCCAACTACTTTCAGTTCTAAACCATTTTCAGCTAGACAGTCAATAAGAAAACTACTTACTATATCAGAAGATTCACCCGCAATGACATCAACTCTAATATTTTAACTTTCAGTCTCTTATTGCGATCAAAGTATCTGACAAGCAAAGGAAAAATCTTGATTTCTTTGTGGTTGGAGGCATCTGTCAGTATGGAGATAAATGTTACGTTTACTAGGTCACATCTCAACTCGTTTAGATTTAGAGCATGGGGTGTGAACACATTCCGAATAATAGCTTCAGTTTTCGTACGTGCACAAGCAAATGTTGGTTCTAAAGTTACCTGAAGCAATTTTGATGTGCAGTCCATAGATCTAAACGTGTGATTGTGCATCACTGTATGATATGCAAAGGCACCTTCTGTAGCAGCTAACTGTTCCTCTTTGTCACCAACCTGTTCAGCTCGAAAAAAATGTGTCAACGACGAGTTTGATGCAGCAGTAGCGACGGCTCTCTTATGTTTATCACTATTTATGTGGCTCTTAATATCACCACGTCCACTAAGGTTAATAGTAAACCCGGATGAACATATATTACATCTTACAGTGAAGTCTGATGACGATGTAGACTTTTTTATAAAAGGGTATTCCTTTTGTAAATCTTGATTAAAACTACAATTACGCTTCGGTGCCATTTTTTGAGAAAGTGAAAGTGAAAGTTAGTAACACAACGAATATGTACGAGATTTAAAACTATAGCTTGTTTCATAAGTCGTGCCCAACTTTAAAAATCAATATCTTTTAAACCGCATTTTGTATTTTTTTCAAAATTTGCATGTATAGTTATAATGATTAGAACCCAACAGGGAATTAATTTCATTAAAAACAAACATTTGGTTATTATTATTGCTTATTTGATTTATATAAATTTATAACGACCCATTGATGTAGTCAAAACTTAGTGTTTACAGTATTTAAGTTAAAAATAGCGATTACAAATCTATACACACTCAAATTTACGATTTTGCACGCTTTCCGCGTGAGTTTCCTGACACAATTATACACTTGTAGTAAACACGAGACATTGTGTGTTCCATTTCCGTTAATTCAGCGGCGTAACGGGGAACAATAACATTTATCATGAGTCATAAAATGAAATACTGCAGTTTACAAAACATCGCAATAAAAATGTATGACTATTTTTGCAAAGAGGCTAAACGAGGAAGATTATTTCATTCTTTAGAAAACCCTGAGAATAGGACAAGACACATTTTGGATTTATCTAAACGGTCATTTAATCGCTGGATTCAAGCACGTGACCGTCAATGTTCCAAATATACAAAATCACAAGGAAGATCAAAAATGTTGGATAATTTCGACAGTGAATTGATTAGAAGTGAAATTCGCAAAATGTTGGGTATGAATGAAACTGTTACAATAAGAAAATTAAAAGTATCGCTGAAAAAGAACAACAGTATTGAAATATCAAAGTCTACATTATGGAGGAATGTGAGAGCTGCAGGCTTTACATTCAGAAAGTATCCCAATGGACGAAACATCATCTGTGAGAAGCCACATATAGCAGTCATGAGAAGCAAGTACTTACGTGAAGTAAAAGAGGTGCGCAAGCAAGGTTATGATATTGTGTACTTGGATGAAACATGGATCAATGCTCACCACACTAACCAAAGGGAATGGCAGTCATCAGATGGAAAGATTAAGAGATTAATACCTAGCAGCAAAGGACAGCGCTTGATAATTGCTCATGCAGGTAGTCGACAACATGGACTAATACAGAATGCAGAGCTCATTTTTCTTTCAAAATCCATAGACAATCGGGATTATCACTCTGAGATGAATGGTCACATATTTAGACATTGGATTGAAAATTCTGTTCTCCCAGCACTAGATCGACCATCTTGCCTAATAATGGACAATGCAGCATACCACAACATTGTTGCACTTGAAGATAAAGTCCCGACGTCATCCAGTACAAAAGATGCTATTAAGATATGGCTCACAAAGGAGCACATACAATTTAATAACATGTACTTAAAACCTGAATTACTATCTCTAGTAAAGCAAAAACAGAGGACAAAGATTGTTCAAATAGATAAGATTATCCAAGAGCGCGGTCATATAAGTTTGAGGCTGCCACCTTACCATGCTCATTTAAATCCAATAGAACTCATCATCATTGAGTGCCGTCTCCGCAACGAAGGTTGGCTACCATGGAGCGCCATTTTGCTCTATCTCTTGCTTTGATGGTGCAGGTTGTCATCGGTTGATTTGTCCATCTTTTGATGTTACTCGTCCATGTTAATCTTGGTCTGCCTCTGCCTCTTTTACCTTGTATTTTCCCCTCCAGGATCACTTTCAGTAGGCTGTTGTGTCTTTTAACATGGCCTAAGAATCGCATTTGTCTTGTTCTAATTGTGTTCAGAAGTTCTCTTTTCATTTTTAGTTGTTTTAAGACTTTGTCATTTGTTTTCTTTTCCTTCCATCCAATTCTACCTATTCTTCTATATATCCACATTTCAAAGGCTTCAATTCTCTGTTCTGTTTTCTTGTCTAATGTCCATGTTTCAGCACCATATAGGAATATTGAGAAGATGTAACATTTTGCTATTCTTAGTTTTAGCTCTGGTGTTATTTGTTTTGATGTTAGTATGTCCTTCATGACATTAAAATTACTTTTTGCCATTCCTATTCTTTTGTTTATTTCAGTTGTACATTTTCCATCACTGGTTATAGTATGTCCAAGGTAGTTATAGTTCTGAACTGTCTCAAGGTCTATTCCTTCAATTTTGATATCCACTTGTGGGTTTTGAGTATTTTCTTTGTTTATGATCATAGTTTTAGTCTTTTTGATATTCATATCTAGTCCATATTTTTTGCTTGTCGTGTTTATTTCATTAAGTAATTGTTGTAGGTCTTTAGGATTTTCTGCTAGTAGAACAGTATCATCAGCATATCTTAGGTTATTGATTATCTTTCCATTAATTTGTAGGCCTGGCATCTCTATGATGTTTTTAAAGATTTGCTCAGTGTATAGATTGAACAAGCTTGGTGATAGGATGCATCCTTGTCTTACTCCTCTTTTTATATCAATGGGTGTAGAGAACTCTTTGTTATATTTTATTATTGCTGTTTGCTCCCAGTATAGATTGCATATTAGTCGTATATCCATGTCATCTAGATGTATCTCTTTTAGGCATTCTATAAGTTGTTTGTGGTGTACTCTATCAAAAGCTTTGGTGTAGTCTATGAAGCAGGCATATATTGGTTTGTTTACTTCTGTGTATTTTTCGATTAATGTTCTCATGCAGAATATGGCTTCTTTTGTCCCGCTATTTTTCCTAAATCCAAATTGCTGCTCATCTAATTCAGTATTGATTTTATTCTGAATCCTTCCTTGTATAACTTTTAGCAAGATTTTTGTAACATGGCTCATTAGGCTTATTGTTCTAAAGTCACTGCATTCAACTGCACCATTCTTTTTAGGCAATGCAATGAAAGTTGATGTTTTTAGTTCATTTGGTATGTATCCTGTGTGGTATATGTCGTTGCATATGTCTGTAATCACTTCAATGCCAAAATCTTCAAGTGCCTGTATCATCTCTATCTGTATGCTTTCAGGTCCTGCTGCTTTTCCCCTTTTCATTGTTTTTATAGCTTTTTCCACCTCAGATTTTAAGATTTTATAGCCTGATGTACATTTTATAACTGGTTTCTTGTCCCTTTGATCATGAAATAGTTCTGTTATATATTCCTGCCATCTATCTATGATATCCTTATTGTCTGTTAGCATTTTTCCTTTTTTGTCTGCAATGCATCCACCTTCTGTGGCTTTTTTATTTTTATTAGTCATTCTCTTTATTTCTGTGTGCATTCCTCTTAGGTCTTGTTTGCTTTCCATAGTTTCTATTTCTCTACATTTTTGGCTGAGCCAGTCTTCTTTTGCCTTTTTGCACATTTTGCGTATCTCATTATCTATTTTATTGTATTGGGCAGTGTTCTTCGCTTGTCTCCTTTCTTCCATTTTTTCTAAGATGGTGTTAGTTATCCATTTTTGTTTTTTGTTCTTTTCTCTTTTGGGTAAGGTGTCGCAGGCTTTGTGTATGCTTTTCTTTATGCATTGCCATTTGGTTGTTACTTTTTCATCAGGATTTTCTCTTCTGTATTGTTCAATTCCTTCCTCTAGCAGCTTCTGGTATGTGTTCTTTACTTGTATTGTATAGGTATCTTTAATATCTTTTTGATTTAAAGCTGTTATGTCGAGTGGGTTTGTTGATGAATCAGATTTTTGCTTGTTTCTCTTTAGTTTGATTTTCATTTTAATCATTACAGGATTGTGATCAGAATTAATATCTGCTCCTGGGTAGGTTTTGGCTTTCTTTACGCTGTTACGGAACCTTTCTTTTATCATTATGTAATCTATTTGATTCCTCTTCCTATCTCCAGGGCTTTTCCATGTGTATAGTTTCCTTTTCTCTTGCTCAAAGTAGGTGTTACATATTATCAGCCTGTTTTCTTCACAGAATTGTATTAATCTTTCTCCTCTGTCATTTCTTTTTCCTAAACCATGATTTCCTATAATTGTCTTATATCTACCTTTTCCTACTTTAGCGTTCATGTCACCCATTACAATCAAGATGTCTGAAGATTTCACTTGCTTCATAACTTTATTTAGGTCTTCATAGTATGCCTCTATTTGTTCATCTGTGTAGTCTTGAGTAGGTGCATATGTCTGTATTATTGCTATGTCGAATGGTTTTGCTTTCAACTTGAGTAGTATAATCCTATCACTGTATGTCCAGTGGGTACTTATATATTTTTGTAGCTCTCTTTTTATCAGTATTCCTACCCCCCTTTGATGTTCTGTTGTGTTTCCTGAGTATATAAATGTATATTTTTCGTCTTCAATGTACCCACATTCCTTCCATCTAGTCTCTGATATGCCTAAAATATCTATATTTATTCGTTCTGCTTCTTGAATTAGATTTTCCAATTTCCCTTGTTGATATAGAGTCCTAACATTCCAAGTACTTATTTTAAGATCTTTCCTCCGACATAAGTTCGAATTTCTCCGACTCTCCATGGCTTCCTCTGGACTGGTACGTGATGAGGATCCAATCTCTTTCACGGTGGTCAGCCATGTTCGTCTTTCGTGTTCTGAACATGCCTCTTGTGTACCACACACTTTGCTGTTTTCGCTTTCTGGGCCGTTGATCATTCTTGATTCCTCCGCCTCCATCCACCGTCACAGACTTTTCACATAAGGGTTGAACATACCCGTTTTTCCGTTGACATTTTGTCAAACCATGTGCTTGCCTATCGAACCGCTAACTCACAACACAAAGAAGAATACATCATATTCCACTTAAATATCGGCAATCACAGTCCATCCCCACGTTAGAAGTAAAACATACACAAAACGGGAGAATAGCAACACATAATTTCACAACTAGACTGTCGCGTAAATCATTTAAATATATCAGCAAGAGCCGAATTATAAAAATCGACTACACGAAGCCGCCATGACACCGGAAGGCAATAGAACTAATCTGGGCAAAATTAAAAGGACAAGTGGCAGATGAAAATACAACATTCAAAATATGCGATGTAAAGACTCTTGCTAATCTAGCTTTATTAAATATAGACAAAGATTATTGGGCTAAATGTGAAGTCGCGTCTTAAAACAGGAAGAGGAATATTGGAAAAATGATGGTTTGTGGAATGTTCAACCCCAAACAGTTATTAATCTTTTAGACTCGTCTGATTCAGAATGAAAGTATATAGCCCCCACAATGTTGGCCCCTATATTACCTTAAATTATTTCAACAAACGGTCCTTTTCAGGACCACACAACTATGAAAATTTTACATACAGGTATACCTTGATATTATTATCGTCCGTCCTCGAACTGAGCAGACAATAATTTTCCTGGTGTTTTGTTTTATCCAGTTATTTCCCCATTACGGCCACGCCTTTACCTAGTGAAAATTAATCGTAGACCAGCAACTACGGTAATTTCTATTCTTTAGGGCTTCACAATTTACAATTTTGACAAACATCAAAGAAATATCGCCGCTTTAAGAAAACTGCAGCTGCAAGATATTTGTTAAATATACATTTAAAGGGTCTTTTGCATTCTAATAACATTTGGAAAATTTCAAAAGTATTTAACAAACGGTTAGACAGTAATAGCGTTTTGAAGTTGGGCATATGTTTTTGAAACGAGCTATAGGAGCGCATTCTACTGTTTTGATATTAAACAAAATTGTCTACACAGCAACGGAATAATATTTTTTTTAATTGAAGAAATGTACGCCGTATACCAAAATGGCAAAATTGTTAAACGTTTGTGTCCCAAATTATTTTTTATCAAATCCGGGACAAAAGCTAAAAAATATGCCAAAATCGGGACAAAACCGGTACGGCAGCTAATCCGGGACAAAGGTTCAAAAAATGTCAAATTCCGGGACTGTCCCGGACAATCCGGGACGAATGGTCACCTTAGTGTTTGTCACATCTCATATCTTTGTGTGTGCATGGCTATTTAAGTTTTATCTCATATCTTTGTGTGTATGTCTAGGTTAGTCATATCTCATATCTTTGTGTGTATGTCTAGGTTAGTCATATCTCATATCTTTGTGTGTATGTCTAGGTTAGTCATATCTCATATCTTTGTGTGTATGTCTAGGTTAGTCATATCTCATATCTTTGTGTGTATGTCTAGGTTAGTCATATCTCATATCTTTGTGTGCATGGCTATTTAAGTTTTATCTCATATCTTTGTGTGTATGTCTAGGTTAGTCATATCTCATATCTTTGTGTGTATGTCTAGGTTAGTCATATCTCATATCTTTGTGTGTATGTCTAGGTTAGTCATATCTCATATCTTTGTGTGTATGTCTAGGTTAGTCATATCTCATATCTTTGTGTGTATGTCTAGGTTAGTCATATCTCATATCTTTGTGTGTATGTCTAGGTTAGTCATATCTCATATCTTTGTGTGCATGGCTATTTAAGTTTTATCTCATATCTTTGTGTGTATGTCTAGGTTAGTCATATCTCATATCTTTGTGTGCATGGCTATTTAAGTTTTATCTCATATCTTTGTGTGTATGTCTAGGTTAGTCATATCTCATATCTTTGTGTGCATGTCTATGTTAGGCATGTGTCATGTCTTTGTGTGTGCATGTCTATGTCAGTCTTATCTCATATCTTTATGTGCATGTCTATGTTAGGCATGTGTCATATCTTTGTATGTGCTTATCTATGTTAGTCATATCTCATATCTTTGTGTGCATGTCTATGTTAGCCATGTGTCATATCTTTGCGTGTATGTCTTTGTTAGTCATATCTCATATCTTGATGTGTGTCAGTGTTAGTCATTCCTCGTATCGCTGTGTGCATGTCTGTGTTAGTCATATCTAGTGACTCGTGCATATGGTGCTCGTAAACCTGGGAGGGCCGACCATCTAAGGACAGAATCCCCCTACAGAAAAGACAATCTGCTGCCTTGCAGGAAGAATGGGGACAATCAAAGGCTAAGGAAAGCAAACCTGAATAAAATGCTGGCTGAAATCGGATGCACTGGGCCACTGGCTCGGAACACAGTGCAACGCTTTGACGGGTGTTCAAACAGAGTGGATCTGACAGACTCTAATTGTGACGTTCTGTCTGTGGGGGCGATCAACACACTTAACCTGACAGCTGACTTCATGTGGGAGTCTGGAATCCTACTCTGATTGCGTCCTGATCGCAGAGAGAGAGAGATAGAGAGAGAGAGAGTATAGCAGTCATTACGGCCCGCAGAGTAACCTTCTATTGTATCATCCTCTTGCCACCAATCACTTCCACACCTAGCCACTTCCTACTGGTATTTATATATATATATATATATATATATACATATATATATATATATATATACATATATATATATATATATATACATATATATATATATATATAGAGAGAGAGAGAAAGAGAGAGAGAGAAGGAGAGAGAGAGACATATACGAAGCATACCCCACCCCAGTTATTTAATTACCAACATATGTAAGGTACACAAGCGGGTGTGGCAGAATTAAATAACGTATTCGCTATGAAGCAGGTACTCAACAGGGTTTTCTAGAACGACGAAAAATGACTTTAGAGATTATTTTAATGTTCTGAACAAATGGAAGTTATGTGGTGACAGATCATGGCTGTATTTTGAGTGTTGTAGAACTTTCCACTGTTTCCTAGCTAGAACTTTGCACAATGTTCATGACATGTAGGCGAGCATTGTTGTACAAGACAATCACACCACACGAAAGCAAGCAGGATCTTTTAATCTTGATGGCTGTATCCAGGCTCTTTAGTGTGTCTTTGTAGCGGATGACAATGATGTTCACACCAGTTTAAAATCTGCCAAAATAATTCCTTCATGGTAAAAAATTGCTTGAGAATTCTGAATTACGAATAGCAATTTTCGAACGGTCAACAGCCAAAATAATTAATACTACGCTGAGAAATAACACAAATGCACATTGGTGTGTTTGTCCGCTTGAACACGTCTCATATATATATATATATATATATATATATGGCCCTTTTCGTCTTGTCAGACGGTCTAGTGGAGGCTATTGCGTATTTTTTTTAGGTATTGTTTTTGCCGAACAGCTTCTCTCGTGGCTAATTCTACCAATGTTTGACAAACACACGCGGTCACATAATGAACAGGTCAGGCTCGCTGATCCACAGGGTTTACCATCCTTTTTCATGAGTCTCTTCTCTTCTAAGTCCTGTCTTAGCACAGTCTCAAATGTTTTTATACCGTTCCTTATACATGCTCTCCATGATGTGCGATCACTTGCCAGATGTTGCCAGTCGTTTTCACAGATGGAGAAGTCTTTCAGAGATGATTTGCAGATATCTCTATATTGTAGTTTAGGTCTGCCGATTTGTCTTTTTCCGTGTTTTAGCTCACCATATAGTATCTGCCTAGGAATGCGTTTTTCTTCCATCCGTTGGACATGCCCCAGCCATCTTAGCCTTCGACTTCTGAGCATCGACATGATTGTTAGGGTCTTAGCACGTTGCAGGACAGTTAAGTTGGTTATTTTGTCTTGCCATTTGATGTGCATTATTTTGCGGAGACATCGCATGTGGAAGACATTTAGTCTTTTTTCCTGGTTTGAGTATGTTGTCCAGGTTTCGGATCCATATAGTAGTGTGCTAAGCACACATGTTTGATATATTAGGAGTTTAGTCTTTCGAGTTAGTTTCGTGTTGTTCCATTCCCTTTTTGTGAGTTTGCCGAAGGTCGTAGCTGCCTTACCAATTCGACAGTTTATTTCTTCATCAAGAGAGATGGTTTGCGTAACTGTGGATCCAAGATATGTAAATTTCTGTACTGATTCTAGTGGGCAGTCTTTTAGAGTAATAGATAGAGGTTTGAAGTCACCTTGATTTAGTATTACTGTCTTCTGAACATTAATTGACATTGAAAAAAGGTCGCATGCTTTATCCAGGTTGTTGATCAGCGACTGTAGGGTGGCCTCACTATGAGCGACTAGGGCTGCATCGTCAGCAAATAAAAATTCTTTAAGTAGGGCAACATTTGTTTTGGTTTTTGCTCTTAGTCGTGCTAAGTTGAACAGTGAGCCATCTGGTCTAGTGCGAATGTAAATATCTCCTGAGCTGTTTTCGAAGGCGTAATTTAGGAGGGCAGCAAAAAATATACCAAAAAGGGTGGGGGCGAGGACACATCCCTGTTTCACTCCTTTGTTGACTTTGAAATTCTCTGATAGACTCCCATCAAAATGGACTTTGCCATTCATGTCTTCATGGAAGGAAATTATCAGCCTAAGTAATTTAGGAGGGCAGCCTATGCCTTCTAACACCTTGTAGAGACCATCTCTGTTTACTGTGTCGAATGCCTTTGTGTTTCGGGGCTTAGGCCTTGCCAGAAAAAAGTATAGTTTTCTTCCTTTACCGAACCACAGTCTGAGAGTCTTGTTTCTTGTAGGGCAGCAATATCAACATGTAGCCTATTTAGTTCTTTATCTATGAGTGTTGTTGTTCTAATTTGTCCTTCTTTCAGTGTGCTTGTTTTAGTAAGTCCAGGGCACATGGTCCTTACGTTCCATGTGCCAAGTTTAAACATTGGTAGTTTCTTCCTCATTTTACTTTGCCTACTCTGCCTGGGCACAGGATATGGAGATAGTGCTTTATTTATATATATATATATGTGTGTGTGTATAAAGACAAAAGAAACAAACTAAGTCAAATGTAACAACAATAACATATATTTTTGCAAGATGTACATTTGCAGCTAGCTCGACTAACTGAAGTATAGATACAACAGCGGATTTACTTACTGCTGTTGTAAAGAAAACAAAAATAAAGGACTCAACCTTAATATAAAAAAGACAGAAGTAATGGTAACAACAAAGAAAAAGACATCACCCCAGTAAAAAATAAAGAAAAGTGGAACAATATTAAAACAGGTAAATGAATTTAAATATTTGGGAACTTTGTTAACCTCAGACGGAAGATGTACACAAGAGGTGAGATGCAGAATGGCTCAGGCAAAATCAGCTTTCCAGCAAATGAGGAAGATACTATGCAATCCATTTTTGATAATAGAAACAAGAAAAATAGTTCTTAAATGTTATGTAGAGCCAGTCTTAAAATATGGATGTGAATCATGACAATAGGACAACAGACAGGAAAATGACTGGAGTCTGTAGAAATGTGGTTTTACAGAAGAATGTTGAGAATACCATGGACAGCTAAGAAGAGTAATGAAAATGTTCTGAAAGAGGTCAAATCAAATAGAGGGTTAATTTCGAATATTGGGAAGAAACAATTAGCATTTTTTTGGCCATGTAATGAGAAGAGAACAATTGGAATATATTGCAACAACTGTACAAATTGAGGGACGAAGAGATAGAGGGGGGCAAAGAGAGAAAATACCAGACAGCTTAAGAGAATGGCTTGGCAGGAGGTCAACAACAGAAATGATAAAGAACTGTCGAGATCGAAAGTTGTGGAGAGACATGATCACCTACGCCAGTAGGCCCGGTACTTGATGATGAGGATGTTGTCGTTGGTTTGTCGTCTGTTGGGTTTATTTATTTAATGTTAATGTTCTTTTGCAGCCAATTTATTTTTTCTGAAATATTGGTGCTATATACTTTGCTAAATATTAAGCATTCTTGTATCTTTCGTTCTGTACATCATTGCCCATTACTGGGGTCTGCCGTTGGGACATCTCCGCCCGGAGAATAATGGCCGCTTGGATTTACCAGTCGCCGCGAGGTGTCTTGATCTTTGTTAATTTTGTTTGTTTGTTTATTTTTAAAACATTGAAGGAAGCATGTGAACCCACCTTTTTGAGCATGGCGAGTTATCGATTCACCCGCCATTTCTCCCTTTCGTGGATTGTTAAGCATTATAAGTAAAGCTTTCATAAAAGAATACCATTAAAACACTTATAAAATATCAAGTACACAAAACATGTCCTTATTTTACAAACATTTAATTGTTTTTAACAGTTGGGAATTACTTCCGGTACGTTCCAAGATGAAGGTCGTGTTCACTTTCCGTCTTATGTCGACCGTTGGGTTCAGGGCTGACAACATTAGCCTGCGACTCGCTTAGTGGCAACCCTTGACAGGGAAACCGTCCATGGATTTTGTAGATTCGTGTAGTTTTATTATAAAGGAAATGGTCATGCAACCAACGATCTACTATTCTGAAAGGAAGATGGACATATGTCAGACATGTGTTGAGAAGTGACACAGACAATTCCAAAACATGCTCTTCAATGGAAAACACCAATACATAGAAAACGAGGAAGACCTAGAGAGACACTACAAAAGTACAATTATAAGAGAAGAAAAGTCGGTAGGCATAACTCATTAAATAAGATAGTATATCTCTCCAATAATAGAGATAAATAGCAAAAAAAAAAAACTACGAGCTCTATGTGATGTCTAGCGCCGCTGGAAGGTAGAAGATCACAATCATTTTGATCTAGTTTAAAAGTTTTCTTCTTTAGGCTATATTAAATTCACCCTGTTCGAATTTGACACCATTTTAGGATATATACATTAATTTGGTGCGGTCGTTCCGGAAAATCCCGTGCACAAAACTGAATTGTTATTGAACGACATGACGCACCACGGCCTTGGCATTAATTACCGAAGGGAAGGCGTATCTTTATTAATTTTGTGAAGACTCAGTAGACAATTTGTTGACTTTAAATACCAACATTTAAATCTAAATTACAATGAGTTTGAATTGCAAATTTATAACTATGCAAAAAGTTACTTTTTACTATATCAGCACTTCCTTGGGGAATCCAAGATGGGGCATTTATATTGTGATATTCATGACCCAGAGAGACGAACGCAACTCGCGCTTGGTCTTAATAGATCGTCATTTTCTCGTTGGATTAAACAAGACTCAGAGAGCACTCATGTCAATCAAGGAAGGAAAAGGAAAGTCGACAGCTTTGACATGGATGTCATAAAGCGTGAGATATTGAAAATGTTTGCTAATAATGTACTTGTTACTCTCAGGAATTTCAAATTAAAATTGCATGCAGACTGCAATATTGACATTTCTAAAAGTACTCTATGGAAGATTGTGCGAGGAGCCGGCTTCACTTTCGGAAAAACTGTTGGGGGCAGGAATATTATTTGTGAAAAACCACACTTAGTCATTGCTCGAAGCAAATACCTGAGACAGATCAGTGAGCGGCGGAGTAAACGGTATGATATTGTTTATTTGGACGAATCATGGGTCAATGCACACCACACCTATGCTTATGAATGGCAGTCAGTAAATGGCAAACTCAAAAGAACAATTCCGAGCAGCAAAGGCCAGCGCATTATATTAACGCATGCTGGAAGCACTGAAAACGGCCTTGTCCATGATGCGGGACTTATTTTCCAATCAAAAAGTACCGACGGTAGGGGCTACCATACTGAAATGAATGGAAACATTTTCAGGCACTGGTTGGGGAACGATCTTTTACCAATCCTGGAGAGACCTTCATGCATAGTCATGGATAATGCATCATACCACAATGTCGTATCAGAGGAAGACAAAGTGCCTACTGCATCAAATGCAAAAGAGCAAATTAGGACATGGCTTGCGAATGAAAATGTCAAATTTGACGACACATATTCAAAACCCGAATTGTTACAACTTGTAAAGAATACACATAAGAAAAAAGTGTACCATGTTGACAAAATGATTGAGAAATATAGCCACACCTCTCTTCGACTCCCTGCATATCATGCGCACCTTAATCCAATCGAACTTGTCTGGGCTCACGTTAAAAGACAAGTTGCAGAACAGAACAGGGCGTTTAAAATGTGTGATGTTGAAGTTCTGACACGCGAGTCTCTCTCAAAAATAGACATTCCGTTCTGGAAGAAGTGTGTTGAACATGTGCTGCGGGTGGAAGATGAGTACTGGAAACGAGATGGATTACTATTTGTCCAGCCAGTAATGATTATCAACCTCTTGGAATCGTCAGACTCGGAATGATTAAAATTAAGATGAGTTCAATTCCAGCTGCAGTTAGGACATCATGGGGTCTAATGGTGACCGAAGGACAAGACTAATTGTAACCAATTGAATTCATGCTTGCAAATACACATAACGAACAACACCCACAATTAAGCACTATGTAGATACGCCTCTGACAAGAAATGCAGTAAACTGGAAAATTTAACACGATTACTGTATACTCTAAAATTTGAATCAACTTGTGTGATATCGTCATGAAAGATCAAAGGAATTCGCTGATGTGCAAAATCTGTTGTGTTTGTGGAATAAAAAATACAAAAATCATTGCGTCATCAATATTCTAAGATTGGATGCAAAATTTGAAACCAAAATAACAAGCGGTTATCACGCAAAACTAAATCAGGTGTGATTATGAATTTCTGAACGGACTATAGAATATTTTCTGTATGATGTTGTAGGCCAGTTTTTATTCATTGAAAAGTATATATTTTATTTAAAATCAACAAACAGGCATGAACATAATTAGCGACACTACAAGAAAGAGTACATGGATAGATATATATTTTAAAAGATAAACCTATATTTATGTTTCAGTAATAAATATCGTTCAGTAAACATGGAGTAGAGATCACGAGGTTAGAGGTCTGGTTGCATGAGATAGCAGCAGTGCCACTTCATGAAGACAAAAAATGTCAATTAAATATCGCGTCAACCATGGGAACGTTCAACAGAAAAGTTCTCACACATCAATGTACGCGCACTATGGTGGTTGTTGTCTGAATATTTGATTTGGGAATTGAAGTAAATAATACTTTTTATTTTATTATTATTATTATTATTATTATTATTATTACTTTATCGAAACTGGAAGTCAAGTTGGGTTTTATTTAGATTATTGCAACCATGGTCCAAAATGTGGGTAGTTTCAAATTAATTGGAGGTGTACATGGCTGTGCTGGTAAAGCCACTGTTTCACTGGCTGAAAATGTCGACATACGGTGTTCAAAACCCGCGGTAGACAGAAAAGACTTTTTTTTAGTGGGGTGAAATAAAATTCCTGAGTCTCACACGTCGTGGCGACTGCTTTGACCAAGCAGCCTTTATCCCTCAGGTTCTATCGTGTGTCCCCCGACATACACCATCAATATTACTATTTTTTAAATACTATATGTCTTAAAGATAATTTGTTTCACATTCTTGGAAGCACTATCCACGTTGTAACTATTATGCTATTAGAACCGCGAGACACGGTAGTTGGTAGGTTATAAGCTTCTGAAATTGTGGTTGCTGCAACATGTGGCACTAGTAAAAATGACATTCTGTTGATCTTCACTCATTAACATAAAGTAATATAAAAAAATTTTGCAACAGATGGTAAATGGCCAACAGAAATAAATAATTGAACTACACAATTTAAATTTTTTCTGCGATGTCAACAAGTGTATCTACATCCAGGAAAGATTAATTATTTCAGATGGAAACTAAACCCAGATAGTCTTCATTCACTAAAGATGTCACATTTCTAAGAATATATTTACAACTGGAGATTGAGACTGAAAATGCTGAAATGGGAGACGATGATGATGAGCAGGCTAAGAGTTAAATTAATAAATATCTGTTCTCTCAAAAAGGAAGAAAATATTAGTGTTATCTTATCCAACACGATATCGACATTATCTTAACTATCATCGCAATTAAAGTAATTTAATGATATCAAAAAATTATTTGTTATCGTATCCAACACGATATCAATATGGTCTCAAAAAACGTCGCAATTAAAGGTGATCTCTTCAGAGTTGGTCTCATCGACGACACTAATGGTTTCTCTATTTTTGTGAGGATAAGAGAGTAGTGTGAAATCGACATAATGTGGCATGTGGAGAATATGATATAAAACAGAGATAATGAAATGTAGCAACACATTGACATAACCATGTAGCTAAAGAGAAAGAGAGAAAGAATGAATGAAATAATGAATGAATGATATAATGAATGAATGAAAGCACGAATGAAAATAAATCCGGGATCCACAACTCCAAAACGTATTTAATGGTGTTCTCCGATAAAGGAAAGTGCAAGAACCGCTGCTATAAACAATGTTAAGATAATCTCACAACTGTCCAACAGCAGCCCGTCCTGTAGTAACCTATTATATGGTAGATTGTATCTTTTTTTCTGAAACCGAAAAAAAATGTATCTTGGAATCTATTGTATACTCTTTTGGAATGTTTAGTAGAATTGTCTGCCTGGTAACCTGCCGTATGTTAGAATGCATTTTTGAAGGCTTTCCTCTGGCAATTTCCCATGTTAGAATGTACTGTTGAAAGCTTTTCTCTTTTAATTTCCCATGTTAGAATGTACTGTTGAAAGCTTTTCTCCTTTAATTTCCCATGTTAGAATGGACTGTTGAAAGCTTTTCTCCTTTAATTTCCCATGTTAGAATGTACTGTTGAAAGCTTTTCTCCTTTAATTTCCCATGTTAGAATGCACTGCTGAAATCTTTTCTCTTGCAATTACCTATGTTAGATTGAAACCAACAACTGCGTAAGCATCCATTAATGAAAGTCTGTATCTTCGTGATTGTCAATTTTGTTGTTCTCCAAGTTTCACAGCCATATAATAGGACCGTCTTAACATTTGAGTTGAAAATTGTTAATTTTAGTATTTAACCTAATTTCTTTGGATTTCCATATGTTTCCCAGTGCAATGAAAGCTCTTCTTGCTTTTGATATCCTTATTTTGGTATCATTTTCTGCTCCTCCCTCTTTATCTATATTACTGCCCAGATATACGTAAGAGTGTACATCTAATAGAGGTAATTCTCCTAGTTTTATTTGGTTATTGCCAACTGTATTAATTCTCATAATGTTGGTCTTATCTCTATTAATCTTCAGTCCTAACTGTTGTGATCTCTCATCAAGTATGCTCATTTTATCCTGCATCAGTTGATGTCTGTGTGATAGGAGAGCTATGTCGTCAGCAAAGTCTAAATCATCAAGTTGTTTGGTCAGTGACCACTGGATCCCATTTCTGTTGTTTTGAGTTATTTTCATAATCCAATCTATGGCCAGTAGAAAGAGAAATGAAGACAGAAGGCATCCCTGCCTTACTCCTGTTCTTATTTCAAATGCTTCTGTAATCTGTCCTTCATGCACCACACTACATTTCGTTCCTTCATACATTTTTTTTAGCAGGTTAATAAACTTTATGGGGATTCCGTAATGACTCAGCAACTTCCAAAGCATTCTTCTGTCTAAACTATCAAATGCCTTTTCGTAATCTTTGAATCCAATATAAAGTTGGGATTTTAGTTCTAAACTTTGTTCAACTATTATAAGTAGAGTAATTAATTGATCAGCACATGATCTGATCTTCCTAAAACCTGCTTGTTCATCTCTCAAATGTTTCTCTATGGCCTCTTTTAGTCTCTCCAGAATGATTCTGCTTAATATTTTTCCTAGCACTGATAGATATAGACTAACTGTACAAAAAAAATAAACCTTGGATGAACGGGTGTAAGACAAATGGTCAATCACACAGAGATGGAGAAAGAACCCTGTAAGTTAGAAACATCAACCAGAAGCAGAGAATCGCCAAAGCTGTGTTACGTGTGATTTGGACACTCTGAGTTGATAAAAAGCTGAGAAGTATGAGTTAGAGAAGTTTAATTGGACAAAAAGGTATTGAGAGAATTAAACGTGTATACGTTTAGAAGTGTATGGCAAACTATAAAAGTATCTGGAAAGGTGGCACTACATCAGGTGGTAGCCAAACACTTAGAAATAAAACCATTATTCTCTATAGTAAATATATACGGCAAATAAGGTGATGTCAATACGAATTCATAGTGAAGTACAGATATGCGAGTAGCAGTACAAGCTTTGAAATATATTCACTACTTTGTGTTATGTGAAGAAATACATTCCATAGATACATTGAGTCGAGTTAATCTTAAATGATTTGTATGGTTTATACACCGTGTGCAAGACAAATTACATTAAATCCCCGTTATACGATCCTTTGTTATATTGTATTTTAGCAGCTTTTGCAAGAGAGCCCCTTTTTAGACAGTCTACCCTACAGACGTTTGTTGACTACCACTCTTGTTTCCATGAAGCCATCATGATGGTCATTGAACTTTAACAGATATGATGAGCAAATATATATTGAGCAAATATATGTAAGCTTTACTGGTTTATTTGTGTTTGTCTCTACTCAAAATGTCTGTCTTAATGAATTCTTGCATCACTGTTAGTTTATTTTTTTATTGTGTTTGTCTGTCTTTCTACATTACGGTATCTCTGTCTGTATGCCTGCTATGCATGTTGTGACCGATGTTCTTGACTATTATATATGTGCTTATCTGCCTGTTTATCTGTGTGATTAAATGGAACAATCGCCATATGTGTCCACGTAAACATAACTATACTGCTATGCCTGCTTGATCTGTTTTTTTCTGTTTCTCTTCATGTTTATAATTACATTAAAAAAGGGGACGGGAGGAAGCAGGGAGAAGCAACAACTCCAAGTAGTCCAGAATAAAACTTGTCCTCAACACGTCATATGATTAGTCACAGACGCAGTCTTGATTCACAGTTGTTTGTTGTGGATATTTTAGTTGATTTACTCAATTCTGCCTTTTGAAGAATCTACACTAGGCTTGCTATTTATGGTACACATACCAAGTTATTAGAAGAAGCTACACTACGCTTGCTATGTATGGCACACATACAAAGTTATTAGAAGAAGTTACACTACGCTTGCTATTTATGGCACACATACAAAGTTATTAGAAGTAGCTACACTACGCTTGCTATTTATGGTACACATACAAAGTTATTAGAAGTAGCTACACTACGCTTGCTATTTATGGTATACATACAAAGTTAGTAGAAGAAGCTACGCTACGCTTGCTATTTATGGTACACACACAAAGTTATTAGAAGAAGCTACGCTACGCTTGCTATTTATGGTACACATACAAAGTTATTAGAAGAAGCTACGCTACGCTTGCTATTTATGGTACACATACACAGTTATTAGAAGAAGCTACGCTACGCTTGCTATTTATGGTACACATACAAAGTTATTAGAAGAAGCTGTTTTTAAATGTACAAACGTGTGTGGTTAATTTAATAGTGATCCCCGAAACTTCTACATTTGCCAGTCTCTATGTATTTTTGTTGTTATTGCGAGCATTAACTACTACAATATCATGCATATATTTACTTTAGGTAGCCAATGTACATTTTATGTATGGTGTCACACACTGAAACCACTTTCATTAAATATTCATTTAAGAATGAGTAGAATGTACAAGGCTCAGAATGTAATGTATAAATGACAACACAATTTCATAGATTTAAACTAAATTGTCGTTTTGAGATGAAGAGAAAGAAGAAACCACCAAACATATGTGGATGACATTGACAATTTTATTTATACAGTTCTCTAGTTACAATTTACAAACTAATTAACAAAAATATTTTGCTTGCATAAATAACAAATCTCTCAGTAAACAGAAATGTTAGTTATGTCATCCATGTATCAATGAAACATTATCTTATTATAATTAGTACTATATGTTAATGGACACGTTTGTGTGTGTCTTAATGCAACTGTGGGTGGTAAGGTAATCTCCAGGTTATGTAAGAAAATCAGCACAACTTTTTTGGTCAAGACAAAGACACATACACGATTATATGACTTCCGTGCATAATGTTTGCCAACACATTATTCCTTATACCTCTATATTTCATGTATACAATAAGCATTAATCTCACTAAATATTAAAATTTAGAACTTTTTCCCATCTGAAAAATCATGTTCTTCACGTCAATCCTTCTGAATAATCTTTAATCTTATCGAGTCCATCTCCACTTAGCCACATTGATCATTGCTCATCCCTTTAGTCGTGGTATCCCTTGAAGAAATTGTGCCAACGTTGTCATACTTTCCTTCCTAATCAGAATCAGAAGTGTGTTATGTCAATACCAAACATTTCAAACATTTTAACACATCGCTGTCCTAATCGATAGCTCGACCTACATGCTTGATATTACAAGGCAACAGAAACTAGCATAACACACATGAGTCAAAGTAAAGTAAAGAGCCTCGTCACGCCAAGTGGCGTATTGGAAATATCGTGTAAGTGACCATAATTTTCACAGATCTTCGGCACAATGTTTTAGGGTAATGTGGTCGGTATTACGCCCATGTCGCTTTACTTTCCCAGAAAAAAATCCGGTACCCATTTAAGGCTGGGTGAACCCGGAGCCGTCGGTCAGGATCGAACCCGACATCTTGTCCTTTGTAGTCCAGTTCACTAACCACTGAGCTACCGCGGCTCTCAACACAAATGAGTGCTGATCTGTAATTGTAAATGTTAAATTTAAATAAACAAAAAAAAGCAGTTTATACTTTGTAATGCCACACCTTTAATATAGACAAAAACAGCACCTATATATTTATTGTTCAAAGGTTGTAATGGAAAATAAAACACAGATCTTGTGTACACGGAAAAAGACAGAAATTAAATCTTGACTTTAGAAAATACCTATTTTGTTCTACTGTCAGTGAGTGGATAAATATTTTTAAATTAAGCCCAGTGGTGTATTCAATGATTATTGGGCCCATGCGCTGTGCATTATCTGTAAAGAGATTGAAGTATTAATTGACTATGCTTAAATATAGTGATGACGGTCATAAACATCTTTATCAACATCATCTTTTGCAGTGCTCGGTAATGCAGGTTATCACATCCCTTGACATATTTCCATCACTTCAATTTTATAAAAAAAATAGTTTTGGTGTTGACTTCCATCCAGAAAGAGAAACCTACAGAGAATACACCAGAATAACGAATTGGCACATGCAATAATAACATTTCTGAAAATGGAAAAAAAAAATAATCTTGTGTTTATGTCAATAGAAGTAATGAAGAGGTCATCGGTGCTGTATTGATCCAATTCTGACCAATGGAAGTGAATCATGGACATAAGACAAGCAAAAGTAAAGAAGCATCAGAGAAGGACTTTATAAACAGAATGTTGAGAGTTCTCTGAACAACTAAAAAGAAAAAAAAATGTACAACAATACAAGAGGCGTCTACAAACAATAACATCGTTTATACTTAACAAAATAAATAAATAGTTGCACTTAATATCTATAGCAGTGGCACATATTATCAGTAATTGTATAGTCTGTGACCAAAAATAGTCTTTTCTATAAACAATCGTAGTGACTTCTATAACTAGAAATATTGCCTTCCAGAAACAATAACATTCGCACCTATAAGCAATAATATTGGTTTCTAGAAACGATAAAAGTGGCTTCTATAAATAGAAATATTGCCTTCCATAAACAATAATATTCGCTCCTATAAGCAATAATATTGGTTTCTAGAAACGATAAAAGTGGCTTTTATAAATAATAACAACGGTTTATATAATTAATAATATTGGCTTATATAAATAGTAATAGTGGTTTTCATAAATAATAATAGTGACTTATATAAATAATAATAGTGACTTATATAAATAATAATAGTGGTTTTCATAAATAATAATAGTGACTTATATAAACAATAATATTTGACTCTATCAACAATAATGTTGGTTTCTAGAAACAATAATAGTGGCTTCTATAGACAATAATATTGGATTCCATAAACAAAAATAGTGGCTTCTTTAGACAATAATAGTGGCTTATATAATAATAATGAGGGAAATACTATGCAATCCATTTTTGATAATAGAAACAAGAAATAGAGTTCTTAAATGTTACGTAGAGCCAGTCTTAACATATAGATGCGAGTCATTGACAGTAGGACAACAGACAAGAAAATCACTGGAGTCTGTGGAAATGTGGTTTTACAGAAGAATGTTGAGAATACCATGGACAGCTAAGAAGAGTAATGAAGAGGTTCTGAGAGAGGTCAAAGCAAAAAGAGAGCTAATTTCCAATGTTAGGAAGAAACAATCATCATTTTTTTTTTGGCCATGTAATGAGAAGAGAACAACTTGAATATATTGTAACAACTGGAAAAATTGAGGGACGAAGAGATAGAGGGAAGCAAAGAGAAAAAATAACAGACAGCTTAAGAGAATGGCTTGGCAGAAGGTCAACAACAAAAATGATAAATAGCTGCCGAGATCGAAAGTTGTGGAGAGACATGATCACCTACGCCACTAGGCCCGGTACTTGATGATGATGATATAATAATAATATATATATATATATAAACAAATAATAGTGACACCTATAAGTAACTATAAAGAAAAAGATGTGAAATCCTTTGATTGACACTAGTTTTTGTTAATCATTATCATCATAATACTCAGGTAGGTGCTTTTATTGTATTTTTGTTGTGTATTTTTTTTGGTCGTGTTATGTTTTGATGTGTGCTATTATATTATAATGTGTATTTGTCCGGAAATCATAAAAAGCTGCACCTAGCATTAAAATAAGAAAGCAGCCTGGACCAGCCCATTCATTAAAGGAGCAAATGGATGATCTGAGAAGTTTGGTCAATAAGGCAGCTCTTGCATGGCATCTACAACAGCAGATAGTTACTGAATGATCTAATCAAACCTGGGACCATAGCTCTACCCAACAGCGGGGTTGTTATAGATTGTGAGGATCGTTGTACAATAAGTTTTCGGAATCACGTGACTAAAATAATGCCAAGAATCATTATTTGGAAACTGAGAAACAGATCGAAAGCAGAAGAAACAAGGATTGACATTGTAGATTTGTTGGAAATGAAAATACAGACTCAGAATTTTCAATCTTGTGAAAAAAATATTACTTACGTTTAATAGACAAGGATGACGCATTTGATCAAGTAAAGCAAACAAAATATAATCACAAATTTAAAGAGAGTATAAATGTTGACCGCAAAGATCAAAGAACATTATTGGACAAGTACTGACGAAAAAATGCAGTGGTAAGAAGTGCAAATCAATATTATAAACGCTTCAACAAATAAAAAAAGGTGTTATGTAAGTGTGAAAGATGGCAAGATTTATTTCATATAGTTAGTGAGATTATACAGAGATCCGCAAAGTACAATCTCGCAATGTTGATTGGTGATCATAATATAAAGAGTCTGAGCTATCCTGACGACGATACAGACTTAATTGCTAAGCGTGAACAATATATTCCATTTATCTTTTTAAAATATTAAAATGATGTAAAGTTGCTTTAAAAATGGCAATAACCTCAACATAAAGGATGATAGAAGCAACGATGTCAATGAAGAAAAAGGCATCTCCTAAAAGCACAATTAAAGTAAATGAGGCATTATTAAAGCAGGTCAGTGAAGTTAAATACATTAGTGCCTTCCATTTTAAATTTAAATCATTCCTAAATGATAGATTTAAACATAGAAACAATAATTATAATATAAAAAATATATAATAAAACACAACTGTCACTTAGTGACGAGTGGTGATGTACCGTGTGGTTGGTGGAGAGGAAAAGAAAGGTTATTGTTCATAAGGGGGAGTCCCCATCCATTCATACATTCTTTGGGTGTCATTTCCTTATTTGGCTACCCACGGAGCGCCATTTCACTTCGTCTCTTGTCCTGATGGTGCACATTGTCATATGTTCACCACACCACCTTTTGATATTATCAGTCCACTTTAGTCTTTTTTTATTTCTATGTGCATCACTTTTAACTCTTGATGGTCAATCTTTTTTTATTTCTATGTGCATCACTTTTAACTCTTGATGGTCAATCTTTTTATTTCTATGTGCATCACTTTTAACTCTTGATGGTCAATCTTTTTTATTTATGTGTGTATCACTTTTAACTCTTGATGGTCAATCTTTTTTATTTATGTGTGTATCACTTTTAACTCTTGATGGTCAATCTTTTTTATTTATGTGTGTATCACTTTTAACTCTTGATGGTCAATCTTTTTTATTTATGTGTGTATCACTTTTAACTCTTGATGGTCAATCTTTTTTATTTATGTGTGCATCACTTTTAACTCTTGATGGTCAATCTTTTTTATTTCTATGTGCATCACTTTTAACTCTTGATGGTCAATCTTTTTTATTTATGTGTGCATCACTTTTAAATACTGCCTCTTTTCCATGGTTTCATTTTCCAAACATCATTGATCCCCATACATAAACACAATAAATAGCCGAAGACGACACATAGGGCAGAAAATCTAGACTCCGGCTATCTTTGTTATCAAGTAATCCTTCCTCCTAGTACTAATTGGTATCGCTCTTGCCTCAGTTTGATTATTTTTTAGATTCATCATACATTTTGTTCATGCTATAAGTTTCTTTAATTATAATCGTTGTACTACGACCTTTCTCTTAGTCATTCTTGAATCCACATGCCCACAATGGTATTGGTAATAGATAATGGTTATATATGTAAACAAATAAACGTAAAATTACTATTAAATATTATTGTATTGATTATATACAATATTTAACAATAAATATTGACTGGTAATATAATTCTCTCTATATTTATTCCACGTAAAAGAAAAAGGAAAGAAAAAAAAACAAACACTGAAATAATGATAACACACTGGTTTGAGAGTTTCTGTTATTTGTTTCAGAGCTTAGTTCACTAGTCACATGACATCCACATATTGGCTCATATTATCAGGACAAGTTGTTTATCAAATAAGTGATTCGAGTAACTTCTGTTGTTTGCAGACACAAACCAATGGAGCCACATCAGTAATGTATTCCAGGATTTTCTTGAAATTCTATTTCACTCTCTACATGATCCGGATTTCTGGAATATTGTACTGGGGAGGTACAAGAATATTAGTTGTTTTAGTGATGTGTGAATTGTTTCCTGGTTTGTGTGTGAGAAATATAGGATTGAGTTCAGTGATGAGTGATGTTTTATGTGACATTAGTTCAGTGATGAGTGATGTTATATGTGACATTAGTTGTGTAAAGAGTTGTGTTTTATGTGGTATTAGTTCAGTGATGAGTGGTATTTTAAGTGACATCATTTCAGTGATGAGTGGTTTTTTATGTGACATTAGTTCAGTGATGAGTGGTGTTTTATGTAACATTATTTCAGTGATGAGTGGCATTTTATGCGGTATAAGTTCAGTGGTGAGTGGTCTTTTATGTGAAATTATTTCATTTATGGGTGGTGTTTTATGTGATATTATTTCTATGAAGAGTGGTGTTTTATGTGCACATTAATTCAGTGATAAGTGGTGTTTTATGTGACATTAGTGCAGTGATGAATTGCGTTGTATGTGACATTATTTCAGTGATGAGTGACGTTTTATATGACATTAGTTCCTTGATTTGTGGTGTTTTATGTGACATTAGTTATGTGAAGAGTGGTGTTTTATGTAACATTAGTTGGGTGATGAGTTATGTTTTATGTGACATTCGTTCAGTGATGTGTAATCTTTTATGTGGCATTAGTTCAGTGAATAGTATTGTTGAAGCGGTATTAGTTCAGTGATTACAAGTGTTTTAGGTGACAATTTGATCAATGTTACTTTCACCTTGGAGGGCGATATCAGTATTGTTTGTGACATTCACCTCTCAGGACGAAAGCATTATAACTTGTTACATTCACCTCTCAGAATGAACGCATTATAACTTGTTACATTCACCTCTCAGGACGAAAGAATTATCACTTGCTTCATTCACTTCTCAATGAAAGCATTATCGCTTGTTACATTCCCCTCTCAGAGTCAGAGTACTATCACTTATTACATTTCCCTCTCATGGCAAGAGCATTATCCCCTGTTACATTCATCTCTCAGGATGAAAGCATTATCACTTGTTACTTTCATCTCTCAGGATGAAAGCAGTATCACTTGTTACATTCACCTCTCAGGATGAAAGCATTATCACTTGTTATATTCACCTCTAAGGATGAAAGCATTATCACTTGTTATATTCACCTCTAAGGATGAACGCATTATCACTTGTTATATTCACCTCTCAGGATGAAAGCATTATCTCTTGTTATATTCACCTCTCAGGATGAAAGCATTATCACTTGTTATATTCACCTCTAAGGATGAAAGCATTATCACTTGTTATATTCACCTTTCAGGATGAAAGCATTATCACTTATTACATTCACCTCTCAGGGCGAAAGCATTATCACTTGTTATATTCACCTTTCAGGATGAAAGCTTTATCTCTTGTTACATTCACCTCTCAGGTCGAGAGCATTATCACTTGTTATATTCACCTTTCAGGATGAAAGCATTATCTCTTGTTACATTCACCTCTCAGGACGAGAGCATTATCACTTGTTACATTCACCTCTCAGGACGAGAGCATAATCACTTGTTACATTCACCTCTCAGGGTGAGAACATTATCACTTGTTACATTCACCTCTCTGGAAACCGTTCCTCACTAGCCTCTTGTTATGTTCCCCCCCAGGACATGTCCACCATTACTACACTGCTACATCTGTAGAACTGTGATTATGGTTGACTTACTGGATTCATAGCACTTACTTTGGATGGTCTAACATAAGTAGATAAACCACATAGAGACATTGGTGTGCTTCTATCATCATTGACATCAGTGGATACAATAAAACATACAAACCACAATTAAAATGACTTTTGTCAGTAAACCAAGACTTTTTTCTTAGACTTTTACTGAATTTTTTGTGTAACCCGCAGACAAAAATGACATACTACCGAAGTCAAGAGTCATAGAATGTACAGAGGAATGCTCATAACGGTTCTGTCTACAGAATGACTTTTGTTCAACATTTAATGAGTGTTTCAACAGTGAACAAAATATTTCTGAGTGAAAAGAACATGAAGAAACTACAGCAGTGAAATGTGCTGAAAGTGGTTGGACAGAAAACTATTCAATTGCAAGATTTATGTAATTGAAACTTTTGCTTGGAACATGAAAGTATAGAATACGCAGAGGTCTCAATTATTAAGGATCATAGAAATGTTAAAATACAAATCCCGAGTCGCACAAGTCGTAGCGATGGCCATGAATAAGTGGCCTTTATTTATCTGGTCCTGTTGAGAGTCCACGACATCTACCATCTGGTGTACATGGTAGATGGGCCGTATAGTTTTTTTAATACATAAATGTTGTCATGGACTTGGGCAGATGGGAAACATCGAAGTCTCAAACATTTTGGGACCTAAGTAAATATTCTGTTCAACACATAATTATGAGAATTTAAATTTCTATAGTGCTTGTTTTTTTTTTCTTTTAAGAATATGTCCAGATCTATTCGCTGTTTTTTTTACCATCTACCGAATTCTAACGATTTTTTAAAAAGTTTCTTTAGTTTTGCCTCTATTCCACCGTTTATGTGGACTGCAAAACAAGACTCATCAAGTAATACTTAGACTGCACAGCTAGACTCATCAAGTGATGCATGGACTACACAACAAGACTCATCAAGTGATGCATGGACTACACAACAAGACTCATCAAGTGATGCATGGACTACACAACAAGACTCATCAAGGAATACTTAGACTGCACAACAAGACTCATTAAGTGATGCCTGGACTGCAAAACAAGACTCATCAAGGAATACTTAGACTGCACAGCTAGACTCATTAAGTGATGCATGGACTACACAAGAAGACTCATCAAGTGATGCATGGACTACACAACAAGACTCATCAAGTGATGCATGGACTACACAACAAGACTCATCAAGTGATGCATGGACTACACAACAAGACTCATCAAGGAATACTTAGACTGCACAACAAGACTCATTAAGTGATGCATGGACTGCAAAACAAGACTCATCAAGGAATACTTAGACTGCACAGCTAGACTCATTAAGTGATGCATGGACTACACAACAAGACTCATCAAGTGATGCATGGACTACACAACAAGACTCATCAAGTGATGCATGGACTACACAACAAGACTCATCAAGTGATGCATGGACTACACAACAAGACTCATCAAGTGATGCATGGACTACACAACAAGACTCATCAAGTGATGCATGGACTACACAACAAGACTCATCAAGTGATGCTTGGACTGCACAACAAGACTCATCAAGTGATGCTTGGACTACACAACAATACTCATTAAGTGATGCATGGACTACACAACAAGACTCATCAAGTGATGCATGGACTACACAACAAGACTCATCAAGTGATGCATGGACTACACAACAAGACTCATCAAGTGATGCATGGACTACACAACAAGACTCATCAAGTGATGCATGGACTACACAACAAGACTCATCAAGTGATGCATGGACTACACAACAAGACTCATCAAGGAATACTTAGACTGCACAACAAGACTCATTAAGTGATGCCTGGACTGCAAAACAAGACTCATCAAGGAATACTTAGACTGCACAGCTAGACTCATTAAGTGATGCATGGACTACACAAGAAGACTCATCAAGTGATGCATGGACTACACAACAAGACTCATCAAGTGATGCATGGACTACACAACAAGACTCATCAAGTGATGCATGGACTACACAACAAGACTCATCAAGGAATGCTTAGGCTGCACAACAAGACTCATTAAGAGATGTCTGGACTGCACAACAAGACTCATCAAGTGATACTTGAACTTATAGCCTGCTGCCAGACGATGTATGTTACACCACTCCGGAACAAATGTTAACAGTTGTCAACTGTTCCTAAATGTTGAAGCTGAGTTAGAGTTAATAACGATGTTTACTGCATGCAACCAAATCTCTGCTAGTCACGTTGATCTCCATAAGGCTGTAGGTGAGACAAATAGTTGAAATATATATTACGGTCATGAGCCATTGTGCTTTTGTGACGTGTTTCTGTCATCAGTAAAACTATACATGTTATGATTCTTGTCCCCAAGACATGCACAGCGTTCCTGTAGCTCGTTTCAAAACATTTGCCCAACTTCAAAACGCTATTACTCTCTAACCGTTTGTTAAATACTTTTGAAATTTTCCAAATGTTATTAGAATGCAAAAGACCCTTTAAATGTATATTTAACAAATATCTTGCAGCTGCAGTTTTCTTAAAGCGGCGATATTTCTTTGATGTTTGTCAAAATTGTAAATTGTGAAGCCCTAAAGAATAGAAATTACCGTAGTTGCTGGTCTACGATTAATTTTCACTAGGTAAAGGCGTGGCCGTAATGGGGAAATAACTGGATAAAACAAAACACCAGGAGAATTATTGTCTGCTCAGTTCGAGGACGGACGATAATATCAAGGTATACCTGTATGTCCAATTTTCATAGTTGTGTGGTCCTGAAAAGGACCGTTTGTTGAACTAATTTAAGTTAATATAGGGGCCAACATTGTGGGGGCTATATACTTTCATTCTGAATCAGACGAGTCTAAAAGATTAATAACTGTTTGGGGTTGAACATTCCACAAACCATCATTTTTCCAATATTTCTCTTCCTGTTTTAAGACGTGGTCTTCACATTTAGCCCAATAATCTTTGTCTATATTTAATAAAGCGAGATTAGCAAGAGTCTTTACATCGCATATTTTGAATGTTGTATTTTCATCTGCCACTTGTCCTTTTAATTTTGCCCAGATTAGTTCTATTAGATTTAAATGAGCATGGTAAGGTGGCAGCCTCAAACTTATATGACCGCGCTCTTGGATAATCTTATCTATTTGAAAAATCTTTGTCCTCTGTTTTTGCTTTATTGTTTTTGCTTTACTAGAGATAGTAATTCAGGTTTTAAGTACATGTTATTAAATTGTATGTGCTCCTTTGTGAGCCATATCTTAATAGCATCTTTTGTACTGGATGACGTCGGGACTTTATCTTCAAGTGCAACAATGTTGTGGTACGCTGCATTGTCCATTATTAGGCAAGATGGTCGATCTAGTGATGGGAGAACAGAATTTTCAATCCAATGTCTAAATATGTGACCATTCATCTCAGAGTGATAATCCCGATTGTCTATGGATTTTGAAAGAAAAATGAGCTCTGCATTCTGTATTAGTCCATGTTGTCGACTACCTGCATGAGCAATTATCAAGCGCTGTCCTTTGCTGCTAGGTATTAATCTCTTAATCTTTCCATCTGATGACTGCCATTCCCTTTGGTTAGTGTGGTGAGCATTGATCCATGTTTCATCCAAGTACACAATATCATAACCTTGCTTGCGCACCTCTTTTACTTCACGTAAGTACTTGCTTCTCATGACTACTATATGTGGCTTCTCACAGATGATGTTTCGTCCATTGGAATACTTTCTGAATGTAAAGCCTGCAGCTCTCACATTCCTCCATAATGTTGACTTTGATATTTCAATACTGTTGTTCTTTTTCAGCGATACTTTTAATTTTCTTATTGTAACAGTTTCATTCATACCCAACATTTTGCGAATTTCACTTCTAATAAGTTCACTGTCGAAATTATCCAACATTTTTGCTCTTCCTTGTGATTTTGTATATTTGGAACATTGACGGTCACGTGCTTGAATCCAGCGATTAAATGACCGTTTAGATAAATCCAAAATGTGTCTTGTCCTATTCTCTGGGTTTTCTAAAGAATGAAATAATCTTCCTCGTTTAGCCTCTTTGCAAAAATAGTCATACATTTTTATTGCGATGTTTTGTAAACTGCAGAATTTCATTTTAAGACTCATGATAAATGTTACCGTTCCACGTCTATACCTATGCATGAACGGAAATGGAACACACAATGCCTCGTGTTTTCTACAAGTGTCTAATTGTGTCAGACAACTCACGGGGAAAGCGTGGAAATACGTCAATTCTACAGTGTATAGATTTGTACTCGCTATTTTTAGTTTAAAATACTGTAAACATTAAGTTTTGACTACATCAATGGGTCGTTATAAATTTATATAAATCAAATAAGCAACAATAATAACCAAATGTTTTTTTTTAATGAAATTAATTCCCTGTTGGGTTCTAATCATTATAACTTTACATGCAAATTTTGAAAAAATTACAAAAAGAGATTAAAAAGATATCGATTTTAAAAGTTGGGCAAATGATTTGAAACGAGCTATAGTTATCTCCCTTTGTGCACTTAATTAACATAAAACGTTTACAGATCTCTACAAACCTGCTGGTTCATGTCTCGGATTATCCACATCAGACAATGAGCTCGCAGCAGCTTCTGAATGAGTTGAACTACTATCATCATCGGAGTTATTTAAATATGAGAAATACCAACCCTGCAACTTGGTTTTCAAGCTTTGCCTTCTGTAACAACAGATAATTGGTTACTACTAAGGTAGAGCGATCTGCAATAATATAAATTAATTTACATAATATATTCAAGCCAGTATTTATTTTATAACAGGAAAAAATACAAGGAAAGAGATATCGCTGACGACAAAGAGAGAAAATACTAGATAGCTTGTTGTCATGGAAAATAGTCAACAGCAAAACTAATATGATTCACTGTAGATAGAAAAGTGTGGACAGATTTGAACGTCTACGCCAACCGGTATGACACATGACGATGATGATGAGTATTTATTTGTTTAGAATAAGAAGCAATTTATTCAAAGCAATTTGAAACTAGATAAATATTGATTATATAGACAAAACAGTACAATGTAAACACCAAACAAGAAATATTAAAGTTGTGTACAAAGTGCAATTTATTTTTTTAAGGTAAAGAATGCTGATCAGAAAAATAAATGCCTTATTTTCCACACACACACACACACACGCACACGCACGCACGCACACACACACACAAATTGTCAGCACCTGACATTCATAATGTTGTGGTAGAAAATTCACAGAATCAAAGAACTGTTTATTTGATGTAAATACTATTCAAAGGTGGTGGTAACATAATTACCAGCCTTATAGAAGTGGCTCAAATAATTTACTAGAACAGTAGAAGCGGAGAGATGGAGAGAGTAGACGAGGAAACAACGACGAGAGAACAATCCAGAAGTGAGGGGGCAGATAGGCGAGACGAAAGAATCAGGTCAAGGGAAAAAAGGAAAAACACATAAAAACGAAGTCACAGTAAAAATAAAGAGGAGGGGTCAGAAAATCACGTGCAAAACGTGGAAGGCCAACTCCAAGAAGTGAGTAAGCAGATAGACGCGTAGGTGAAAAGGGGGAGAAATGGAGAGAATAGAGAAATAAACAGACGATAGAACAAGTTCAAGGGAAAAAGACATTAAGACAAGGTCAGGAGAAAAATGAGACTAGGGATCGAAATTCACTTGCAAAACATGCTGGTCATGCCCAGGAGTAGGTGGGCAGACATGCGTGGGAGGTCAATTCTGATTGGCTGACAAGATCCAAATTTAAGGAGTAAACACAAAAGATTGAGGATCACTCATACGGAAGCACAGACACTCGAAGAGATGTAGACAGCAGCACACACGCGCTCGTTAGGAGCCGGGCGACCATGTGGTCCACCCGTAAAGAGGCTAACCATAGCTTAGTAGAGTTAGAGTAGAACATGAGTTAAACGAACAGTTAAGAAGTTTTAGAGGCAATCATTCGGAAACACTGAGAGCGAGGCACTCGTAGAGAAGGACTCGTATAGAGACACTTGTGAGAAGCACCTGGATAGGGGAGGAAAAGACTGAACATTGGAAGAGACTGAGTTGGCAGGGAGTGACGAACTAGAGTCAAAACATCAAGCCAGGATAATGGACTTTTTGTCAGCCAGGAACACGCGATAGTTAGGAGATGCAGAGACTAGAGGAGAACAGATAGGCGAGCAGATTAGTCAGTAGCACTATTAAGAGACAATTAGAAGCGGTGGACAGGATACCGCCGGACAGATTAGAAGTAGCTTTAGGGACGGGCCGCCAATGGGGGCGGTCCACATATAGTTAGATACACGTATAAATGCGTGTGGAGCCCAAAGACGAGTGTTAGGGAGATATAATGGAGAACGTGAAGAGTGCACTCTAAGTGTGTAAGCTGCATTGTATTGTGTGTAACAATTCTGTGGTGACAGAATTAAAAGTCGGACTAACGTTTATAGTCAAGCGTTTGTCTATGTTACAGTTATAATTATCTAGCCTAGCGTCAACCTCGGGGACGAACCAAACATCAAATCAAGTTGTCGTGGAAATACAACGTGAAACAGTCATCTTAACATCACGAACCAGAAGTACGGCAGTGACAAGACAAGGTCACGGCTGAAACGAGCGTTCAATTAGCAATACACGTGTTGGCTTGAGTGTAAACACGAGCAGCAGCATTCCAGTGGAGGTACCGCTAACAGAGAACGACAGGGGAGCGAAGGCGGCACATTGTCAACAGAAAACAGTTGACAAAAAAGTTGACATCAGTTGACATCAGTTGACAGTGATAATCAGCGAGAGCCAAAGACATCGCCAACAACAACATCAATGCGACCGACAATCACAAGAATAACGAAAGTATTACCCCCCGTATACAGAACTGTCAATGCACATCTTTATCATCATCTGGTGCTTCACATGAATCAGTGCCTGTGTGTTAAAGGAATATAGTACCTGTTCCATGTCAAGTCCTAGAATGACCTGTTACTGAAATATAGTACCTGGTCCGTGTCAAGTCCTAGAATGACCTGTTACTGAAATATAGGACTTGATCTATGTCGAGTCCTAGAATGACCTGTTACTGGAATATAGGACTTGATCTATGTCGAGTCCTAGAATGACCTGTTACTGGAATATAGTACCTGGTCCATGTCAAGTCCTAGAATGACCTGTTACTGGAATATAGGACTTGATCTATGTCGAGTCCTAGAATGACCTGTTACTGGAATATAGTACCTGGTCCATGTCAAGTCCTAGAATGACCTATTACTGAAATATAGGACTTGATCCATGTCGAGTCCTAGAATGACCTGTTACTGGAATATAGTACCTGGACCATGTGAAGTCCTAGAATGACCTGTTACTGAAATATAGGACTTGATCCATGTCGAGTCCTAGAATGACCTGTTACTGAAATATAGTACCTGGTCCATGTCAAGTCCTAGAATGACCTGTTACTGAAATATAGGACATGATCCATGTCCAGTCCTACAATGACCTGTTATTGGAATATAGGACCTGGTCTATATCCGGTCCTAGAATGACCTGTTACTGGACTATGAGACCTGGTCCATATTCAGTCCTAGAATGACCTGTTACTGAAATATAGGACATGATCCATGTCCAGTCCTACAATGACCTGTTATTGGAATATAGGACCTGGTCTATATCCGGTCCTAGAATGACCTGTTACTGGACTATGAGACCTGGTCCATATTCAGTCCTAGAATGACCTGTTATTGGAATATAGGACATAGAGCATGTCCACGGACAGTCCACAATGTCAAACCTCATAAACAGACAGAAGTTAAGCGGCAGCCATAATGGCATTGGAAAGACTGTGAAACTTGTCAGGATTAGATTGTAAACTATAGCTCTTGGATCTGGACATAGACTTGTAGAAACAGAACAAACAAAAAGTTAACATTTGGACTATTCACTCAACTACAACCAGACACAAGTTGACTAAATTTGCGTACATCAAAGTGATGGATGTTTCTTACCTCATGAGCACAACTGCAACCAGAATAGCAACAATGATGACAAGAATTGAACCCACAAATCCTCCTGTGACACTTGTGTTACCATCACTCCCAGATAATCCTTCAATTTCTGAAATTGATATTCAACAGAGAGAATCATTATTGAAATTCTGAATTTTGATTAACAAAAAGAACATGTAATAGTTCATCACCTAATTGGGTTGTCATTGATCCAACGGTATGAAGTTATGATACTTTTGGACCAACCTTAGGTTGTAAATGTAATGAAATGAACAACCTGTGGACTTTCTGCCCATCTTTGGCCGGAGCAAAGGAGAGAACTCTCAGATATTAAAATGGGACATAACTCATGTGTGTGCTGCCGCAAGTTATAGTTCCTTGTGCTCGTTCCTTATCAACAAATGTTTGCTATTTAACTTGAACCTCTCTGACACTCTAGTCATGTGATCAAACATAGAACAGATCACCACATTTTAGACCACTGTGGCTTTATGATCACTTTCAGTGACAAGAATGCAATGCCACCTGTTGCTTAGTCTCCATATTTGTTTTTGTTCAAGTTGGAAAGTTAAAGAGAGACTGACTAAAGAACAACCAAGGTAGGAACAGTGGGGACATAAATGTGCAGTCTAGGTATCACATAAAGTATCATGAACAATCACTATGAGACATGATACATTGCCACACATATTAAAAAAACAAAAACATACGAAGTGAGCATATTGAATCACTAAAACAGGAATCGTTAACATGGTCACATAACCTCCCCCTTTGTTCACATCCTAGACACATAACTGGTTAAAGTCCCTACCACATTCTAGGCACATAACTGGCTACAGTCCCTACTACATTCTAGTCATAGAACTGGCTACAGTTCCTACTACATTCTAGTCATATAACTGGCTACAGTCCCTACTACATTCTAGTCATAGAACTCACAACAGTCCCTACTACATTCTAGACACAGAACTGGCTACAGTTCCTACTACATTCTAGTCATAGAACTGGCTACACTCCCTACTACATTCTAGACACAGAACTGGCTACAGTTCCTACTACATTCTAGTCATAGAACTGGCTATAGTCCCTACGACATTCTAGTCATAGAACTGGCTACAGTCCCTACTACATTCTAGTCATAGAACTGGCTACAGTTCCTACTACATTCTAGACATAGAACTGGCTACAGTTCCTACTACATTCTAGACATAGAACTGGCTACAGTCCCTACTACATTCTAGACATAGAACTGGCTACAGTCCCTACTACATTCTAGACATAGAACTGGCTACAGTTCCTACTACATTCTAGACACAGAACTGGCTACAGTCCCTACTACATTCTAGACATAGAACTGGCTACAGTTCCTACTACATTCTAGACACAGAACTGGCTACAGTCCCTACTACATTCTAGACACAGAACTGGCTACAGTCCCTACTACATTCTAGACATAGAACTGGCTACAGTCCCTACTACATTCTAGACATAGAACTGGATACAGTCCCTACTACATTCTAGACATAGAACTGGATACAGTTCCTACTACATTCTAGACACAGAACTGGATATAGTCCCTACTACATTCTAGACACAGAACTGGCTACAGTCCCTACTACATTCTAGACATAGAACTGGATACAGTCCCTACTACATTCTAGACATAGAACTGGATACAGTCCCTACTACATTCTAGACATAGAACTGGCTACAGTTCCTACTACATTGTAGACACAGAACTGGATACAGTTCCTACTACATTCTAGACACAGAACTGGCTACAGTTCCTACTACATTCTAGACATAGAACTGGATACAGTCCCTACTACATTCTAGACATAGAACTGGATACAGTCCCTACTACATTCTAGACATAGAACTGGCTACAGTTCCTACTACATTCTAGACACAGAACTGGATACAGTCCCTACTACATTCTAGACACAGAACTGGCTACTGTTCCTACTACATTCTAGACATAGAACTGGATACAGTCCCTACTACATTCTAGACACAGAACTGGATACAGTCCCTACTACATTCTAGACACAGAACTGGCTACAGTTCCTACTACATTCTAGACATAGAACTGGATACAGTCCCTACTACATTCTAGACATAGAACTGGATACAGTCCCTACTACATTCTAGACATAGAACTGGCTACAGTTCCTACTACATTCTAGACACAGAACTGGATACAGTCCCTACTACATTCTAGACATAGAACTGGCTACAGTTCCTACTACATTCTAGACACAGAACTGGATACAGTCCCTACTACATTCTAGACATAGAACTGGCTACAGTTCCTACTACATTCTAGACACAGAACTGGATACAGTTCCTACTACATTCTAGACACAGAACTGGATACAGTTCCTACTACATTCTAGACACAGAACTGGATACAGTTCCTACTACATTCTAGACACAGAACTGGATACAGTTCCTACTTCATCCAAGACCAAAGGTTCCTGGCGAGCACGTCGTGGTGTGAAGAAAGGACAATAATAAAAGGTACTCTGTAGACAGGTACTTTGTGAGGAAACTAGGGCTGTCTTATATCATAATTGTGAATGGTTCATAGAATCAGAAAATCCGATAACACAAATGAAGAAATATTATCAAATCTGATATAATTAATTACTGCCCTATTTTCTTGTTATAACTGTGGATGCTGTACACTAGTAACTATCCGCTGTACAGACCAAACAGATCTCATGAAGTTTTAGTATATTTCTTTGTTTATTCATAGTCTAGTATTCTTAAGTTTGAACAAAAATGACTTCAACACACTTATGGCGGTCATAAAGGTATTCATTTTTCCATCAGCAGATAACAAGGAGCTTGTGATATGATTTTTAACCAGATAAAAAGCTTCTAACTGATATGAACTTCTGCATATTCGTGGCAGTTTATCCATACAGTTTATCCATACAGTTTATCCACACAGTTTATCCATACAGTTTATCCACACAGTTTATCCACACAGTATATCCACACAGTTTATCCATACAGTTTATCCACACAGTTTATCCACAATCTTTATCCACACAGTTTATCCACACAGTTTTACCGCACAGTTTATCCATACAGTTTATCCACACAGTTTATCCACAATGTTTATCCACACAGTTTATCCACAATGTTTATCTACACAGTTTATCCACACAGTTTATCCACAATGTTTATCCACAATGTTTATCCACACAGTTTACCCATTCATATTTCTGGAGGTTTGAGAACATCACAGAGAAACAGAACAACAAATGGTACAACAATATATCATTGTTATAGCTAATAGTGCAAATAGGGAGCCGCGATAGCTCAGTGATTAGTGCACTGGACTACAAGGGACAAGAGGTAGGGTTCGATCCTACCGACGGCTTACGGTTCACCCAGCCTTTAATGGATACCGGATTTTTTTTCTGGGAAAGTAAAGCGGCACGGGCGTAATACCGACCACATTACCCCAAAAATCATGTGCCGAAGGTCTGTAATGACATGGACATCCGACTAATATGTAATCTATACTGGGAGCGAACAGCAATAATAAAATATAATAAAGAGAACTCTATATCCATTGATATAAAAAGAGGAGTAAGACGGGGATGCATCCTATCACCAAACTTGTTCAATTTATATACTGAGCAAATCTTTAAAAACATCATAGAGATGCCAGGCCTACAAATTAATGGAAAGATAATCAATAACCAAAGATATGCTGACAATACTGTACTACTAGCAGAAAATCCTAAAGATCTACAACAATTACTTAATGAAATAAACATGACACGCAAAAAATATGGACTAGATATGAATATCAAAAAGACGAAAACCGTGATCATATACAAAGAAGATACTCAAAACGCACAAGTGGATATCAAAATTGAAGGAATAGACCTGGAGACAGTTCAGAATTACAACTACATTGGACATACTATAACCAGTGATGGAAAATGTACAACTGAAATAAACAAAAGAATCTATCTATCTATTGACCTTTCGAGCCGTAACCGGCCCATAGGGCGTAGACCAAGATACACCTTCTCCTATATGAATTTTTGTTCTAGCAGTTTTCTTTTAAAGATATTTTATCAAATCTCGCCATCTGTCTCTGTTCTGTGCAAGCAGTTCTATCTCATTGAGGGAGCCGATTCCTGCTGCTCTTGCCTCTCTCATCAATGTTCTTCTCAGTGTCTCCCTGGGTCTTCCTCTTTTTCTTTTACCTGTTGTTTCCCATATGAGGGCTTGCTTTGCTATTCGATTATTATCTCTTCTCATCACATGTCCAACGTATGACCATCGTCTTTTCTTTATTACTGAAGATATTAGTGGTTGATTGGCGATTTCTCTAATTTCCTCGTTTGTTTTGAATTCGTTCCATTCTATACCAAGTATTTTTTCCTTAGGCATTTATTTTTTTTTTTTCGAATGCGTTCAACTTTGTTTCTATATCTCTTGTTGTTTTCCAGCTTTCACACGCATACGTAAGGGTTGATAGTACATTTGATTTGAATAGCCTAAGTTTTGTGTTTGTGCTAATGAGTTTTGATTTCCACAACAAAAGAATAGGAAAGGCAAAAAGTAATTTTAAATGTTATGAAGAACATACTAACATCAAAACAAATAACATTAGGGCTAAAACTAAGAATAGCAACATGTTACATCTTTTCAATATTCCTATATGGTGCAGAAACATGGACATTAGACAAGAAAACAGAACAGAGAATTGAAGCCTTTGAAATGTGGATATACAGAAGAATAGGTAGAATTGGATGGAAGGAAAAGAAAACAAACGATGAACTCTAACTTAAACACAAGGTAAAAGAGGCAGACCAAGACTAACATGGACGAGTAACATCAATAGATGGACAAATCAGCCTATGATAACCTGCACCATCAAAGCAAGAGACAGAGCAGAATGGCGCTCCATGGTAGCCAACCTTCGTTGCGGAGAAGGCACTCGATGATGATGATGATGATTGAGAAGAGAACAACTGAGAAAATTGAGGGACGTAGAGATAGAGGGAAGCAAAGAGAAAAAACTAGACAGCATAAGAAATTGCCTTGGCAGGAGATCAACAACAGTAATGATAAATAACTGTCGAGATCGAAAGTTGTGGAGAGACATGATCACATACGCCAGCAAGTCCAGTACTTGATGATGATGACCAGACAGCAGTAATGTAGCTCAGTGACATCACCATAAACATATCTCAGAAAAAAACACAAACTTATGTAGCGAGCAATTATCTCCCTTGTATCCACTCAGACATCCACCTAAACAGGAACCGCTAACATGGTTACATGACATCTCATCACTCTTGAGACAGAACTGGCTGCAGCTCTTGCTACATCCTAGACCATACGTTTCTAGTGAATGAAGAATGTAACTCATATATTTTGAAATTGTCCAAGTATTTCTATAACAAAAACAAAAGTCATTATAAATTGTGCATTCAGATGAAGTAATTTTTTTTTTAAATTACTTTGGGATTGGTAATAACTGATAGCAAAAGTAGGGCTGCACAGATCAAAGTGGAGAAAATTCAGCTTCTCCTTAGTCTCCTCTTACGACATTCCCGGCAGGTGGCAGTGGCTCTGTTCCTATCCTCTAACTGTGCATTGGCAGCCACAAACAAGTCCACGATATTCAGTCTCTACAATTTTGTGATCAGTATCTTCTCTCCATTATTTTTTCCTCAATCGATTATATTCGTAATTTTCTAGTTGTCATGATAGATTTCAGATGTTTACATTTAACAACTAGGTCTCAACATTTCTGATTGCCTCATTTTGATGTTAGAAAAAAATATATTTTTTCTTGGAAACTGTCAACACATCCTTCATTAGTTTTCTACTCGTGGTATTCTTCTTTTAAGCCACATTAAGTGATTTTCAATGATTTTCTTTCCGTATGTCTGATTACCCATTATTATTATTATTATTTTTTTTTAAATTAGAACTGGCTCCACTTACTCCATACTATCATTCAGAAAGAAGTTATCAAGTAGACAGAGCATGTTAAACAGACAGAAACATCTCTACGATAAGATCCATTAAACAGATACGGCACCAAAACCACCGAAGGGCCTGTATAATAATAAAGAAGAGCTGACAAATTAAAAAGACACATAAAATATCATACATATAAAGTTTACGACACTAAATAGAGCATGCATCAAACACTGCAAAATAGATAAAGCATGTAAAACAAATAACAAATACACAGATAACATTCAACAAGTTAATTCTCACTTGTGTTACAGTCGTGTCCCTTGTACCCACTCAAACATCCATAACGACAGGAGCCGTTAACGAGGTCACATGATCTTTCATCACTTAAAATCTTGACACATCGCTCACTGCAGTTATAGCCACACCTGAGACCGTAGGCCGTTGGTCCACAAGCTGGTTGGGATGTGATAAGTAAATGATAATTTGTCGTCATCTCCAAATGATTTCAGTTCTAATAAAGCTTTCCTTTCATTGACACATCCGTTAAAATGGAAGAACAAGAAAACAAAATGCCAACTGATTCTTTTGATTTCCTTTTTGGCGTTGAGTTAATGCAAGATTCTTGTTTTCACATTTCTGACACTATTAGATAAGTTAAAATTTCTCTCCAAGGCTTTCCTTCGAAATTGAAACCAATGAAATTTGGATTAATAGAAGAACAGAAAGAGATGAATTTGTTGAAAATACCAACGAGGAAACCCTGATCGAGAGCAACACAAAAAGGGAGATAAAAATAAAAAAAATATTTGAAAGAAACAAATTGACAAATTTTATGACACATACTGAGAAGATGAACGTTGGAAAATGTACAAAAATAAAAGAAAAGAGACATTGTAGATGACAAGATGGAAGATAAAAGACAGTTTGGTGTATGGCATGGTACACAGTCAACAATAGAAATGATACGACACACTTTAGATAAATAATTGTGGAAGGACATGATTGCGACGAACACAGTATGGCACATGACAATGATACCCTTAGTCATAGCCATCATCATGTGATGCTATTGAAAGGTTTCCGTGGATGATGACACTTTATATATCTCGGAGGCTGTCATAAACGTGTGTTCAACTGCTCTTTATTAGAGCTGCCTGTCGATGTGTGTGATGTTGATGGGGTAAGTGAAAAGCGGAAGCTTGTAACACAAATTTGGAAAAGGTAGTCCTTTGTGGTTTATGTTTGTAGATGAGACGACCTGGCGTATTTAATTACAACTTGAAAAGATAAAACTATCTGGTAGGATAGAGGTAGACGAAGTAAACAGGGTAGGGTGGTTTCACAATTTGAGGTAGATTGACAATGTGGCGTGGTTTGACGATGTGGGTTGGTTTGGCTATGTTGGGTGGTTTGACAATGTGAGTTTGTTTGACAATCCCCGGTGATTTGTCAATGTTTGGTGGTTTGACAATGTTTGGTGGTTTAACAATGTTGGATGGTTTGACAATGTTTGGTGGTTTAACAATGTTGGGTGGTTTAACAATGTGAGTTCGTTTGACAATGGCGGGTGGTTTGACGATGTTTGGTGATTTGACAGTGTTTGGTAATTTTGGGTGGTGTGACAATGTGAGTTGGTTTGACAATGTCGGGTGGTTTGACAATGTTTGGTGGTTTGACAATGCCGTGTAGTTTGGTAATGTGAGGTGGTTTAACAATGTGAGGTGGCTTGACAATGTTTGAAATTGTTTGACGGTTTTTATCATCATCATCACGTACCAAGCCTGCTGGCGTAGGTGATCATGTCTCTTCACAACTCTCGACCTCGACAGATATTTATCATTTCTGTTATTGACCTTTTGTCACGTCATTCTCTTACGCTGTCTGGTATCGTTTCTCTTTGCTTCCCTCAATCCTTTCGTGCTTCTTTTTTCCCAGTTACCACAATATATTCCAGCTGGTCCCTTCTTATTATATGGCAAAATAACGATGATTGTTTCTTCCTAATATTGGAAATTAGCTCTCTCTTTTCTGTGGCCTCTTTCAGAACGTTTTCATTACTCTTCTATGCCGCCCATGATATTCTCAACGACGTCGGTATTGTAAATTATGTTTTACAGCATCCAGTGATTTTCTTGCCTGTTGTCATATTATCTTTACGATTCAGATCCACATGTTAAGACTGGCTCTACATGCACGAGATGTTTTCATTTTCTGAAATGATAATTTGACTTGTGCTATTCTGATACAATAGAGACTCAGTTGGTTGGTGACTCGACGATTGACTTCATTATAATGGTAGGTATATGGTGACTATGTTTAGGATGAGAATATCAAATATACTTGAATTATTATCAAAGATAATATAATGGCGTCTTTTTATCCTCAGCTCAACAGATTGATAAGGTGACTGATAAGAATTACACTCAGTCACAGTAGCATGGACAGTTACAACATTTTAGATGATAGATTTGAGAACGAGCATTTACAGCTTCAGGTCAACATTCTAAGCAACATCATTCTTCCCCTCTGTATACAACAATTAATGTTGTGGCAGCCATTTGTTAAGTAAAAGAGGCACCAATGACTTACTTTTATCACAAGAACCTCCATAGTAGCCAGCCTTACATCCAGAAGAACATCCTCCAGTACTAACAAAGCAGGTCTCTCCACCATCACAGTTACAGTCATGCTCACATTGCCGGCCGTACTTTCCTTTGTCACAGGCAGAATCTGGTAGGTTCAATAACAAAATATACTATAATCAGGTCTGGACAAACAAAAGACATCAGTACAGTTAGAAGTAGAGTTGTAGAAGTGTTGGTTCATGGAAACTTTGACTGGGAAATTATCTCCTATTTTAAACATTACAATTGTTTAGTGACTTCAAACAGGCTGCACAAAATAATGATCGTGAATAAAACTGGCCACCTCACTATCAAATCAATCGCCCTGTTCTGTAAGGTACAAAACACATTGACGCCCAGTTCTGTAAGGTACAAAACATATTGACGCCCAGTTCTGTAAGGTACAAAACATATTGACGCCCAGTTCTGTAAGGTACAAAACACATTGACGCCCAGTTCTGTAAGGTACAAAATACATTGACGCCCAGTTCTGTAAGGTACAAAACACATTGACGCCCAGTTCTGTAAGGTACAAAACACATTGAACTACTATCTCCTGATGGGAAACAGGTCTAAAACTCAGCTAGTCTGAACCACCTACATGCATTATTCGGGACGAGGAGGGCTAGGTAGATGGGGTCTACATTTTATATAGAAAACATGCTGGCATTTAGAGAGGAAGGTTTCGGTTTTCGATCTCGCTGCTGTGATTATTTTTTTAGGACTTATGAAATTAGGATGACATTATTTGATCAATTATAAGGATGAAATATTTTTAATGTGTTTCATAGAAGAATAGGTTGAACTAGATGGGAGGAAAAGAACACAAATGATGAAGTCTTAATACATATAAACATAGAAAGAGAACTACTGAACACAATTCGAACAAGGCAAATTAGATTTTTGGTGCATGTTAAAAGACACGGCAGCGTAACAAAAGTAATTTTGGTAGCGGAAATACAAGGTAAAAGAAGCAGAATAAGACCAGTACTAAAATGGACGAGTAACATCAAGAGATGGACAAATCAGCCTGACAACCTGCATCATCAAAGCAAGAGACAGAGTGAAATGGCGCTCCATTGTAGCCAACCTTCAATTCAGAGACGGCACTCAACAGTGATGATCATGATGAAGATATATATATATCTTCGTTCCTGTCTCATTTGCATTTCTGCATCGCGGGGAAATATAATTTGCTGTCGTTTGCTGTTCTCTTTGCCTCTGCTGCTGTTTCCTAGTGTTTCTAATATTTCGTCTATCCAGCTTTCTTGTGGGTGGTCGACACTTGGGTCTGGTGCTCTCGCAACATTTATTGCGAAATGGTTGTGTTGTGTTTTGATCACTCTGCTTTGTCACGTGGCCAAACCATTTTATCCGTTGTCTCTTTAAATATTCTTTAGCAGGAATTTTCCCTAGCTTTTTTCTCAGTTCTTCTTTTCTGTTCTTGTCTCTATCTGTTTTCTGTCATTTGTCTAACACACTTCATATCAGCAGAGATTATTTTTCTTGTTCTTGCATCTAGGGACCAGGACTAGCATTGGTATCACAACGTTGGGATGAAGATTGTATTGTATAGTGCTCGTTTTGCCACTAGAGTTATTTCCTTTTTGGACAATAGTGATGATAGCTGTCCAATGATTTGATAAGTTTTCTTGGTTCTTGAGTCTATCTATGCTGTTTGTGAATTGTCATTTGTTACTAGAATTCCTAGGTATTTGAATTCTTCTTCTAGTTTTAGTTGCCTGCCTTCTGTAGTTATGTTGATATTATGTTTCTGTTTTGCGACATTCATGACTTCTGTTTTGTTTATGTTTGTTTTTTTTAATGTATTTTATACCTCTGCTGTTGAGTCTATTAAGTGTTCTTGTGGATCTTCTAGTTTTTCATGTGTTTGTACCTGATCGTCTGCTAATAGAAGCTTGTTGATCTCCTCTGTCTCTGACGGGTTGGCTAGCTTGCATATATAGTCCATGTATGTAATAAACAGTAGGGGGGATAATAGGCACCCCTATCTTACACCTGATCTAACTTCGAAATGATCTGTGTAACCTGTTGCTGTACTGACCCTGCAGCTGCTGTTGATGTAGATACGTTTAATTAGGTTGGTTATATGTTGCCTTACTCTGTATGTTGTTAGTATCTCCCACAGTTGTTCTCTGTTTACTATGTCGAATGTTTTTTCCTGGTCAATGAAAGCTATATATAAATTTTGATTGTGTTCAGTCGCTTTTTTTTTCTGCAAGCTATTTTAAGTTGAATAGCGCGTCGGTACATCCTCTTTTTTTTCGGAACCCCATTTGAGAATCACTTAACTGTAGTTATATTATTGGGCTCAGTCTGTTTTCCACAATTTTGTCGTTTAACTTTCCTACATGGCTGAGAAGATATATACCTCTATATTGGTTTAGTCTCGTTTGCTACTTTTCTTTTTCAATATTCGTACCATGATTGCCTGTTGCCAGTCTTCTGGGGCTATTTGTTGGTGTAATGCTGCATTGAATATTCTGTGCAGCCATTTCACTCCTGATTCTTCTGTGGCTGCTATTATTTCCACTGGTATGTTATCTAGCCCCGGTGCTTTATTTCTTGGTCCATATGTAATAATTTCTTCGATTTCCTCTCTCATTATGTGTGGTTCAGTATCTGTACGTTCTTGCGAGGTTTTTGTTGTCCTATTGGTGTCTATTGTTGTCATGCTTAATAGGTCTTTAAAGTAATCTTTCCATCTCGGTTACTTATGTTGGTTATTTTGTATTGACTGCCCGTCTTTGTAATTTATGAGCTCAGTAGGGTCCTAGTTTACTTTTCTCGCTGTTGTTGTTTTTACTGCTCTGTAGAAATCTCATGTGGATGTCTTGAAGTCTCCGCTCTTATTATGTCCGAATTCTGTACTTGTGTTTTGCTAAGCTTCTTTGATCATAATTTTAACCCTTTTTTAACTATGGCATATTTTTCATATTGTTCTCGCAGAGCGATATGAGACTGAGCGTCTCGTGACGTCATGCTGCGTATGTATATATATATATATATACATATATATATATATATATATATATATATATATATATACATATATATATAGTCAGCGTCTGTATATCATTTTCTAACTATATCAATGCACTGCTCTGCCGTGAGTGCTATGTTTGAAAAATTGGTCGATATGTTTGCAATAGGTTTTACAAGATGTCCATCTGTCAGACGCTTGAAATGCTTCTTCAAGCTGAACATTCGTTATGTCGAAAACAGGTCTTTGCCTGCTACTCATGTTTGAAGCCCGTTTATAGGTTAAGCTGAAAATGAATAGGGCTCTGTACATCCTGACATCAGAAAAACAACCGAAAAAGGGGGGGGGGCATGTGTAAACTGATCTATGAGGACCAGTGCCACATAATCAGCAGCTCCCAAAACATTGTTGGGTCAGTGTTGCCTGAACATCCTCACATTGATCCGATATTCGGTCTCTGGCTATTGATATTCAATCAAAATTGATATGATGATTTTCAAGAGGAATTTTGATGTGTGTTCTAAGTTATATGGGATGGCTAATGAAACTAACATCGTTATGATTATCATAGACAATGAAAGTTTGGTTTAAAGCCGCGAAAAAAAAGAGAAAAAAAAACAACCTTCGTAACATAGACAAATGCCTCTGTCTACAAAACTAAAGCCGGTTCTAAATATCCAGAGCACACAAAACGAATGTTCACATTCTTTTACGACACAAAGAACATCTTTCACTTACAATGTCTTCCTTTAACGACATCAGGAAGATATTTCATCTATAATGTCTTCCTTTAACGACATCAAGCACATCTTTCACCCAGAATGTTTTCCTTTAACGACATCAAGAACATCTTTCACCCAGAATGTTTTCCTTTAACGACATCAAGATCATCTTTCACCCAGAATGTTTTCCTTTAACGACATCAAGATCCTCTTTCAATTGTAATGTTTTCCTTTAACGGCATCAAGGCCATCTTTCACATTGAATATTTTCCTTTAATGTCATCAAGGCCATCTTTCACATAGAATGTTTTCTTTTAACGACATCAAGGCCATCTTTCACATAGAATGTTTTCCTTTAACGACATCAAGGCCATCTTTCACATTGAATGTTTTCCTTTAACGACATCAAGGCCATCTTTCACATAGAATGTTTTCATTTAACGACATCAAGGCCATCTTTCACATTGAATGTTTTCCTTTAACGACATCAAGAACATCTTTCACATAGAATGTTTTCCTTTAACGACATCAAGATCATCTTTCAATTAGAATGTTTTCCTTTAACGGCATCAAGGCCATCTTTCACATAGAATGTTTTCCTTTAACGACATCAAGACCATCATTCACCTACTTAGTTTTCCTTCTAGCACTTGGTGAATTGTGAATCCTATTTCTGTGTTGTGAAACAGTTTAGATGACGAAAAAAGTCAGGAACTATGAGATACAGACAAATGGTTGTTTGCATCGTAACAACACGCAGCTCGGAATTTCAGGTACAAGCGGTTAGGGTGCAGACCCCAGTTCATTTCGTGGTTGTAAATGTGTATACCTGTAATGGGAATGTGGACACAACAATGGCAGAATCGCTTCTATTTCGAAGAAGAGAACGTTATATTCTGCGGACGGAGACTTTAATGCTAGAGGCAACCAGTGGGGTAACGTCATAACCAACAAGCAGGGAGAAGACCTAGAGAACGCACTGGTGTCGGCCGATTTAGTGTGCTTGAATGATGGAAGGGCAACAAGCATGGCCACTCGGACAGGGGACTATGATAGTGTCATAGACTTGACACTGGTGTCTTCCGCCTTCGCACCAGTTTGCAGGTGGAGTGCATTGGGGTTCCACGGAAGTGATCACTATCCATGTGTCCGCCTAAAGGAGAAAAGCAGAAACAGAAGCCAGAAAAGAAAGCTCCACACATTCCACTACGAGAAAACAGACCAGGACGTCATTAGCAAAATCAGACATAGGAAACAGAGCGCTCCTCGTAGGAGGCAGGAGAGATGGACGCAGCTACACTGGTGGAACGTAGCATTTGAGGAAGCTTTGCGGAACAAGAGACAAATGGCCAAGACATGGCTGAAAGCCATAAAGAATGAATAACACAATATGAGCTCTTGAAGCGTCTGAAAGAAGAGGTCAACCAAAAAATGAAGCACTTTAAACAATGCGCTAAGCAGGCTAAGGATGTCAAGTATGATGATTTCTGATAAAAAATAGTGTGCTCAGAAAATCGCTCGCCAAATTATGGCGTTTTCATCAGAGCATGAAAGGCACAAAACGACACATTGGCTTACTAGACTTTCAGAGCACAGGCCGGATATGACACAAATCGGATGAGAGCAAAGGGAAGGCCCTGCTTGCCCGCAACATTGAGCAGACTGACGAAAGAAATGAAGCTGAAAGAATGAGGATACGGGGGTCGCTGTCAGAATTGTGCAATGATGTAGTGCTGGAAGAAGATCTCACAATCACAACCGATACCATTCGCACAACACTTAAAAGGTCACATAACACTGCTCCTGGTCCAGATGGTGTTCAATACGACGACATAGGCGATTTAGCTGAGGACGGCTTGAAAAAAAAAACTGGCCATAGAGATTAATGGCAGCATTCGTAGTGGGTGGATTAAGGAGTGGTGGCTACACAGCTACTTACTACCGCTACCGATGCCAAACAAGGTCCATTCTCAGATTAGTGCCTACAGAATCATCACGATGCAGAACACTGCGGGCAAGCTGCTGGAGAAAACAGTTGCTGGTGTCCTCACCTGTCGCCTTGAACAGAAACGCGCATTGACACCTACACTCGGAGGTTATAGACATAACAAAGAGACATGGCTCAATGCGGTAGTCTTTGCCTATGAAGTCTTCGAAGGCTTCCACAAAAGAGAGGAGGAGACATATGATGCTGCTATAGATCTGGAGGATGCATACAACAGAGAACCATTTGAATATATCATGCACATGCTTCTCAAACTGGCGCTGCACCCCTTCTTCCTCATTAGATGGATCGCTGCGTGCACTGTTTCAGAGGAAGGTGATACTCAGATGTGGAAGATGGTCTTCCGAGCCAACATCCATTTGTCCTGGGCTGCCACAAGGCTCACCATTGTCACCAGTTCTATTTAACGTGTACACAATAACGATCACGGAACAACAGCTGGATGGGAGGGAAAGAACTATGACTTTTGTTGATGATATTCTGGTATATCGACAGGGAAGAGACAGACGGGGAATCGCCTCCACAATGCAAGACGAACTCGATCGCACTTCTTCCTGGTGTGAGGTTTCAGGTGCCTTGGTTAATCCTAATAAAGCATCAGTTTCATGGTTCTCCCTTAACAATCATATCGTTAATACGACCACACCGGTAGTACGAATATGAGCTGATGACATACCTCGGAGTTGAGTTTGGTCGCAGCCTGTGTTTTCGTGACCACTTCGACCATGTGATAACAAAATCCCGCAGAGGATTAGCCGACTTGAAGGTCATGGCAGCTGCCAACATCGAGCAGAGGCTACTTACCCTTCTGTTCCAGGGACTAGTCCTCGCACCAATCGAGTATGCCGTGGCAATTCTTACTGTCAGTACGACTCAAATTGAAAGGCTGGAGAAAATGAAGCCATGCGCATTATCCTGGGATGTACGAGGGACACTCCCTGTGTAGCAATGAGGTATCTTCTTGACTTTCCAACCATGGATGACAGAATTAAGATCTGGAGAGCACGAGCATACCTGAAGAACCGTGCAGTTAATAAGCATCCAATGCACTACGAGTTCATCATAGGGAAAGATGCCAGGCTTAAAAGAGGCAAATCATGGGTGGGCTGAGCAGAAGATTTCATCAAATAGGTCTGTGGGCTTAGCAATATCAGCGTTGGTGAGGAGTGGATACCGGTGCCTACGTCTTTCAAGGAGACTTTCTCGTGTATTGTCCCACTCGACAGGAAAAGTAGGTAACAGAACCCGGTCGTGGTTAATGCGGAGGTCAACGGTCTCAGCTGCGATAACACCGATCAGAAAGATGCAGTCATCTATACAGACGGATCTGTAATACGTCACCAAAGAAGTGCATGGGCATTTACAGCACGCTAGGCAGGCAGAATAGTCAAAGAAGACAGTGGTGCATACGTCATGACCACGAGTAGCATGACAATGGAGGTGATGGCATTGACCAGGGCATTCAACTGGTTAGAGTCACAAAACTACACCCACGCATGTATACTGAACGATTAGATGAGCATGATAAAAAAGTGAAGGCGGGCTCTGCATGCATACAATGGTTAGAGTCATTGCAACAATAACAAAAATACTTAAGGTCACCTTTGTCTATATCGCTGGCCATGCGGGAGTACGGGGAAATTAAAGAACGGACAGGTTGACTAGCTGCGCTGTCGTTGAGAACTCGTCAGCCAGTGGATCAGGGGGGCATCATGAATGCCCTCCGAGATGCGTGAAGACGTCACGACTTGGGATCAAAAAGATGGGAGTTAAGATGGGCACAGCCAGAAATGAGAAACACAGTGGGCGTGTATGAAGACTTATCAACCAACATAGAAGTGGAGTCGTCAGTCGCTGGACACTGCGGGACATGCTGAGGAGGGGATCTGAGTACCTATGGACATGTTCGGAGTGCAATGATGATGACCCGCAAATAACTCAATAACTCTATAACACGCAGATCAGACCAGCCTGAAAACGTTTCACAGAATTCTAAAATTGTATGAACACTTTTTCATAGAGAACATCCGCGAAGCTTCGTGGACGAAGCGCTGAGCTCGATGTGGATATCTACAAAAGGACTATTTGAAGGTTGTGGTCGCCAAACTTAAATAAGATAAGCCTGTGATTTTTACAAGACAAAGTCAGAGAACTTTTTCCCTCATCCCTTGGACATTTTCAGAAGAAATAAAATAAGACATAGTCTTGTACATCTTGTATTATTAATAAACTATCGGTGGGATAAATGTAATGTTTGTTTCATAGATAATAACAAGATAAACCAAGACGGACATTGTAAAAGTAAACATAAAATCAATAAACAATTAATGAACACATTATCATAGTAATACCTCCATAGACTTCAAATTCACATATTTGTACAAAATTGTGACGATTGTTGATCCTGGATGTAATTTTCACCAAAGAAACTGCTGACGTTACATCTACAGGTGGGATCACGGTGTACATTTGCAAGGCTTGTGCGTTTGGGTCAGTGTAGGTAAAGAACACTGTACCACCTTGGTCAAAGCTTTGCAGGTTGAACCCGATCAATCGGTAGCCTGTTTCTGTACACAAACATGAATGTATTTAGTCATCATTTAAAATAATCTTGTACATAGTGAATAAATATTACTTGAATATAAGTGTGCACCTCGGCATAACTGTCAATAAAGAATCATTATCAAACGGAGAGTGGAGAAAAGTAAGAGCTACAGAATAGAGAGGAAACAATGACTGGATTACGTTGTGCATAGCTTTGGGTACAGGAATGAAAAACATCATCTTTGATGGACCGTTATCCACACTATGTAATATCCACACTATGTAATATATTCACCAGACCCCACACCCAGTGATTGCCATGTGTTTGTTTATCTCAATGAGGCATTCACTGGCACAAAGTTCTGTACAGAGAAAGAAAATCAAAGAACTGGTGCCATTAGTTGTCCCTACACGTTGATTGATACATTCTGGTGTAGAACTGATCACTTATAGACTTGTCCGAGGCACAATAAAGATAACCTATGGACTAAACAAAATTAGAGAGGGTGGATATACGGTCAATCAGATTGCTTTGTTCTCTTGTGGTATCAGGCAGTCAGCTGTAAAACACTGAACACATGTATTGAACTTGGCTGTGACTAAGCTGTTGATATACGGTCAATCAGATTGCTTTGTTCTCTTGTGATATCAGGCAGTCAGCTGTAAAACACTGAACACATGTATTGAACTTGGCTGTGACTAAGCTGTTGATCACTTTCAATAAAAGTAAAGATAACTGAAGAATTGTGAAAAAATACTTTACGGTATAATTAAACGTTCCAACAGTTACATAAGGGCGCAGATACATACGAGCTACACCACTGTACAAGATAAGCCGCAAAATAAATTGATATGTAGGACTAGCTTGAGGGAATTCCCAATCAGTTAAAGAAACTGGGAAAATCCGGCTGCAGTTCTTAGCACATGGAGAACAAAAATATATTAAAAAATGACTCAGCGACTTTCGATGCAATGCTGCTATCAAATTCAGAAGACAGAAGGCGTAGGAGAAAGGAGACGAAGACAACCACCATGAAGATATCTTGTTCGTTCTGTGAACGGATCTATCTGTCTAATTATGGAAGATTCAGTCACAGGCGAAGATGTTCAGCAAATCAGCATCCGTCATAGTAAAAACAAGTAAAATAAAGTACCCCGTCACGCCAAGTGGCGTATAGGGAATATGATGTTAGTGACCATACCTTTTACAGACCTTCATCACATGATTTTTGGGGTAATGTAAGGCTGGGTTAACCTGGAAGCCGTCGGTTGGGATCGAACCCTATCTCTTGTCCGTTGCAGTCCAGTTCACTAACCACTGAGCTATCATGGCTCCCAGCATCCAGCGTAAAACACTAATATTTTACCAAACAACTGACTTATAATTGCTTGCTACTAACCGTCTGTCATGGCGCCAAAGGCCATAAATATGTAGCGACCATAAGTTGGCTGTTGTTTTATTTTCGGAGTGTAGTGTGTGTGATTAAAGTGATTGAATATAATGTTTCCAACGGATTATAATTTTCGAAAAGTTGTGTAAAGTTTTCTACCAAAGAGGAGGATAAGAACTGATAAGTACTATTTTTAATGTAAGCAGCTACACTTTTATATTTAGATCGTAAAAGATCATCGCATGTGAAACCTTATCGATCAAACACGTGGGGGGAAACATCAGTCGGGCTAAACCCCCAACGTGTGTTTTTCTTAAGTTAAGCCTTTAACTTACGACTGACTTAGCAGGTCGGTAAGAGATAAATGGTTTACGCTCAGAGAAATACACAGAAGATGGAGATAGATAAACATAAAGTAGCAACGATAAATATACGAGGGATAAAAAATAAAGAAGTCGAACTTATAGAAGAAACGACCAAAAGGAAAATTAAAATACAAGGATTAGCTGACACCAGAGTAAATGGACAACAGATAAAGAAAACACACATGAACTACACGAACATATTCTCAGGAGTTGACAACACAGAAAGAGCAACACATGGAGTATGTTTTATCATCGACCCAGAACACCTAAAGAACATTCTAGAAATAAAATACCATTCAGAAAGAATTATCACAATAAAACTACTAGAAGACGATCGAAAAACAAGTTACATTCAAATCTATGCACCATGCAACAACAATGAAAGAGACAGCGAATAATTATACGACACACTGAGTGAAATCATTAACAAGATTGACGAAAGCGACGACATGTTAGTGATGGGAGATTTTAATGGAAGGCTTGGGAAACGCAGCAGTGAGAACAGTGATATCTTAGGACCCTTTGGCGATAAAACAGCTGAAATAAACGAAAATGGAAGCAGACTGCTGGAACTATGCAATTAAAATGATTTATTTGTCACAAACACATTATTCAAACACATTATACACCTGATACAAATAGAATGACACAACATGCAGAAGCCAGATAGATTTAATACTAACAAGACAACAGAACAAGAAAAGAGCGACCGACAGTAGAGCAATCCCAAATATTACATATGACACGGATAACATGCCAATAGAAATAATAGCAGCAGCAGGAGAAACAGGAGTGCAATGGTTGCACATAATATTTAATGCAGCATGGCAGCAACAACAAGCCTCAGAAGACTGGCAACAGACAATCATCATACCAAAATGGAAAAATAAAGGTAGTAAAAGAGACTGCAATCAATATAGAGATTTATCTCTTCTCAGCCGTGTTGGAAAGCTATACGCCAAAATCTTGGAAAAAAGGCTGAGACCAATAATAGTATTAACGTTAAGCGATTCTCAAATGGGGTTCCGGAAAAAAAAACAGAGGATGTACCGACGCACTATTCACATTAAAACAGCTTCCTAAAAAAAAGGACAGAACACAATCAAAACTTATACATAGCCTTCATTGACCAGGAAAAAGCATTCAACAGAGTAAACAGAGAACAACTGTGGGAGATACTAACAACATATGGAGTAAGCCAACATCTAACCAACCTTATTAAAAGTCTCTACATCTACAGCAGCTGCAGGGTCAGAACCGCAGCAGGCTACACAGACCACTTCGAAGTTAGATCAGGTGTAAGACAGGGGTGCGTACTATCCCCCCTACTGTTTATTACATACATGGGCCATATATGCAAGCTAGCCAACCCATCAGAGACAGAGGAGATCAACGAGCTTTTATTTGCAGACGACCAGGCACTAAAACATGAAACAATAGAAGACATACAAGAACACTTGAACAAACTCAACATCTCAAGCACAAAATACAACATGAAAATCAACATCAACAAAACAGAAGTCATGAATGTCGCCAAAAATAAACAGAACATCAACATAACTATAGAAGGCAGACAACTAAAACAAGTAGAGGAATTCAAATACCTAGAAAGTCTAATGAAAAACGATAATTCTCAAACAGCAGAGATAGAATCAAGATGCAACAAAGCTTGTCAAATCATCGGACAGTTATCACCATTATTGTCCAACAAGGAAATAACTCTGGAGGCAAAACGAGCACTCTACAATACAATCTTCATTCCAACGTTGTGCTACCAATGCCAGACCTGGACTCTAGATGCAAGAACAATAAGAAAAATAACCTCTACAGAGATGAAATGTGTTAGACGAATGACAGGAAACAGTCTGAAAGATAAGATCAGAAATGAAGAACTGAGAAAAAAGCTAGGAATAGCCCCGGCAATAGCATATATAAGGAAACAACAGATAAAATGGTTTGGCTACGTGACAAGGCAGAAAAAACAAAACACAACACAACGAGCCTTCAACAAATGCTGTGAGAACACCAAACCCAAGGGTCGACTACGAACCCTGGTACTCATTTCCGCCATCGGCTTTGTCGTTCGCAGTGATCTTGTTTTCCCAACCACTAGTACAATTCACAAACCTCTTCCAGCAAATATCGAACACAGGTTGTCGGGGGGGAGGGGGGTTAGCTAGTTGAGTGGCTTCCACTATTGACCGATTTATATATGAAGTACCAAAGTACTATGAAGTATGATACTTCACCATTTTCATATATTCTTCTTTTCTCTTTTCACTGATACCTAAAAGGTGTCGTGTTTTATATCATTTGTCGTTCTTGAGCTGCTCGAACTGTCTGAATTAGTGATTTTCCTTTGTTATTAGATGTCTCTGCCACTGCATCTATCCATCTTCTTCTGGGTCTTCCTCTTGGTCTTTTTCCATGCATTCTCGAGAAGAACGCTCTTTGATGGTGATTGATAAGGATTCATTCTGAACAGATGTCCAAACTATTTAAGTTGTTGTTGTTCTATATATTCTTGGCAGGGTTTTGTTCCAACAATTTTTGTTTATGATTTCATTTGGTATTCTATCTCTTCTTGTGTTGTTTGTTACTTTTCTCAAGCATCGCATTTCACATGTATTGATCTTTCTTAAATGTGATTTAGAAAGGGCCCATGGTTGACTTTCATAGCACAAAGGTGGTGAATTTTCAAATCAACAAATATAAATAATGTACCAACACATAAAGAACACTTGGACAATAAGATCAAACCAATCTGAAATATGCTTACCTCCATCACGGTTGTATAACACATATCTCTGGACAATCTCAGGTTGCGGAAAGCTGACATTCAAGTTGGCTATAGGATCGTTAAGCTGGGTATGGGAGCAAGATTTTCCTGTATAGTAATCACTATTGGTGTTGCCATCAACTGCTAGGTTTGAAGGGAAAGATACATTTTGCCATTGGGTTTTGGCACTGACTTCAAAGTAAGTGCTGGACTGGGTTGTGGGGTTTTTGATAGCAACATTACGACCTGAAATGTGGGAGAGTGTTTAGTTATTACATCGTGTCATCAAGAACTGATTATCACAATTTTGTCTCACAAACTATTCATTAACAATTCATGTCATAGATCAGCGGTTCTCAAACTTTACTCTACCGCCAACCCCCATTAAATATATTTTGTAACCGCCGACTTCCGTTAAAAGAGTTTGTAGCCGCCGACTCCCACTAAAAACCTAATTAAAAACGTTGTGTAGTCGCGGACCCCATTAAAAACGTTGTGTAGTCGCGGACCCCATTAAAAACGTTTTGCAGTCGTGGACCTCCATTAAAAGCGTTTTGTTGTCGTGGACCTCCATTAAAAGTGTTTTGCAGTCGTGGACCTCCATTAAAAGCGTTTTGCAGTCGTGGACCTCCATTAAAAGCGTTTTGCAGTCGTGGACTTCCATTAAAAGTGTTTTGCAGCCGTGGACCTCCATTAAAAGCGTTTTGCAGTCGTGGACCTCCATTAAAAGCGTTTTGCAGTCGTGGACCTCCATTAAAAGTGTTTTGCAGCCGTGGACCTCCATTAAAAGCGTTTTGCAGTCGTGGACCTCCATTAAAAGCGTTTTGCAGTCGTGGACCTCCATTAAAAGTGTTTTGCAGTCGTGGACCTCCATTAAAAGCGTTTTGCAGTCGTGGACCTCCATTAAAAGCGTTTTGCAGTCGTGGACCTCCATTAAAAGTGTTTTGCAGTCGTGGACCTCCATTAAAAGTGTTTTTTGGTCGCGTATCCCAATTAAATATCTTATGCAACAAATCTATATCAATAAAAATGAGAATGAGAGTTCATCTGTGCTTTATAGAACCAATTGTGACCTATGGAAGCGAATCATGGACAGTAGACAAACAATTGAAAAGACGGTTAGAGGCCACAGAGATGGGATTTCTCAGAAGAATGTTGAAAGTTCCCTGGACAGATAAAAAGACCAATGAGGAAGTTCTCAAAGAGGCCAACAGAAAAAGGGAGCTCTTAAAAAACATCAGAAAGAAGCAATCAACATTTATTGGGCACATCATGAGAAGAGGAAAGTTGGAATACTTGGTTACAACTGGCAAAATAAAAGGAAAGTGAGATCGCGGACGACAAAGAGAGAAAATACTGGATAGCTTGGTGTCATGGCATGGAAAACAGTCAACAACAGAACTGATACGATGCACTGTAGATAGAAGATTGTGGAGGGACATGATCGCCTACGCCAACCGGCAGGGTACATGATGATGATCACCATTAAAGACTGAGCGAATGTTTCCCAATAGAAACTGGGGTTAAACAAGAATGTATTTTATCGCCCTTGTTATTTGGAATTGTTATTGGCCTCATACTGAAGAAATGCTGTACTGGTAATAAAGGCATCGAATGGATACAAGGAGACCATTTGGAGGACCTCGACTTTGCTGATGACATAGTTCTCATCAGCGGCCAGATAAAAACGATTCAGGAAAACACAAATGAACTATCATCAATAGCGAGCAAAACTGGGCTTGAGATCAATCATGAAAAGACTAAAGTCATGAAAAGTTTAATTCCAACAGACGACAAAATATACATGGAAAACAAACCAGTAGAAGAGATCGATCACTTTATCTATCTTGGAAGTCACATTGATCGAGAAGGCGATACAAGTAAAGAAATTAGAATCAGAATAGCTAAAGCAGCAATGTCTTTCAGAAGCCTTGAAAAGTTGTGGAAATCAAAACACATCAGTACAAACACAAAACTTAGACTATTCAAATCAAATGTACTATCAACCCTTACGTATGCGTGTGAAAGCTGGAAAACAACAAGAGATATAGAAACAAAGTTGAACGCATTCGAAAACAAATGTCTAAGGAAAATACTTGGAATAGTGTGGAACAAATTCAAAACAAACGAGGAAATTAGAGAAATCGCCAATCAACCACTAATATCTTCAGTAATAAAGAAAAGACGATGGTCATCTGTTGGACATGTGATGAGAAGAGATAATAAATAACCGAATAGCAAAGCAAGCCCTCATATGGGAAACAACAGGTAAGAGAAAAAGAGGAAGACCCAGAGAGACACTGAAAAGAACATTGATGAGAGAGGCAAGAGCAGCAGGATTCGGCTCCCTCAATGAGATAGAGCTGCTTGCACAGAACAGAGACAAATGGCGAGATTTGATAAAATATCTTTAAAAGAATTGAAGACTGCTAGAACAAAAATTTAGATTTAGAAAAATGAGAATGAGTATCCTGGTCTACGCCCTATGGACCGGCTACGGCTCGAAAGGTTAATAGATAGATAGATCCCCATTAAATACGTTTTATAGTCGTGGACCCACTTTAAATACGTTTCTAATCGCTTCTTCTACTTTTCTCTTTCACTGATACCTAAAAGGTGTCGTGGTTTATATCATTTGTCGTTCTTGTGCTGCTCGAATTGTCTGAATTAGTGATTTTCCTTTATTGTTACATGTCTCTGTCACTGCATCTATCCATCTTCTTCAAATTTAATTTATAAGTGAATTTCATTGCCCGTAGAAAAAGAAATTCAAGCGTTCTTGTGCTATTTCTAATCGCTAACCCCCCTTAAATACGTTTTGTAGTCGTGAACCCACTTTAATACGTTTTGTAGTCGTGAACCCACTTTAATACGTTTTGTAGTCGTGAACCCACTTTAATACGTTTTGTAGTCGTGGACCCCTATTAAATATGTTTTATAGTCGTAACAAAAAAGAGTTTTAAATAATTTTTATGCAGAACCAGTCTTAACATATGGATATGAATCATGGACAATAAGACAACATACAAGAAAAATCAGTGGAGTCTGTATTAATGTGGTTTTACTGAAAAATTGTTGAGAATACCATGGACAGCTAAGAAGAGTAAAGAACATGTTCTGAAAGAGGTGAAAGCAAAAAGAGAGCTAATTTCCAATATTAGGAAGAAACAATCATAATTTTTGTGGCCATGTAATGAGAAGAGAACAACTGGAATATATTGTAATAACTGGAAAAAATTGAGGGACGAAGAGATAGAGGTAAGCAAAGAGAGTAAATACCAGACAGCTTAAGAGAATGACTTGGCAGAAGGTCAACAACAGAAATGATAAAGAACTGTCGAGATTGAGAGTTGTGGAGAGACATGATCAACTACGCCAGTAGGCCAGGAACGTGATGATGATGATGATAGTCGTTGGCCTTCATTAAATGTGTTTTGTAGTCGTGGAGCTCCATTAATATAAGTTTTGTAGTCTCGGACGCACATTAAGTACGTTTTGTAGTTGTGGTCCTCCATTAATATAAGTTTTGTAGTCTCGGACCCACATTAAGTACGTTTTGTAGTTGTGGTCCTCCATTAATATAAGTTTTGTAGTCTCGGACCCACATTAGGTACGTTTTGTAGTTGTGGTCCTCCATTAATATAAGTTTTGTAGTCTCGGACGCACATTAAGTACGTTTTGTAGTTGTGGTCCTCCATTAATATAAGTTTTGTAGTCTCGGACGCACATTAAGTACGTTTTGTAGTTGTGGTCCTCCATTAATATAAGTTTTGTAGTCTCGGACCCACATTAAGTAAGTTTTGTAGTTGTGGTCCTCCATTAATATAAGTTTTGTAGTCTCGGACGCACATTAAGTACGTTTTGTAGTTGTGGTCCTCCATTAATATAAGTTTTGTAGTCTCAGACCCCCATTAAGTACGTTTTGTAGTTGTGGTCCTCCATTAATATAAGTTTTGCAGTCGTGGACCCCCATTAAGTACGTTTTGTAGTTGTGGTCCTCCATTAATATAAGTTTTGTAGTCGTGGACCCCCATTAAGTACGTTTTGTAGTTGTGGTCCTCCATTAATATAAGTTTTGTAGTCTCGGGCCCCCATTAAGTACGTTTTGTAGTTGTGGTCCTCCATTAATATAAGTTTTGTAGTCTCGGACCCACATTAAGTACGTTTTGTAGTTGTGGTCCTCCATTATTATAAGTTTTGCAGTCGTGGACCCCCATTAAGTACGTTTTGTAGTTGTGGTCCTCCATTAATATAAGTTTTGTAGTCGTGGACCCCCATTAAGTAAGTTTTGTAGTTGTGGTCTTCAATTAATATAAGTTTTCTAGTCTCGGACCCCTATTAAGTACGTTTTGTTGTTGTGGTCCTCCATTAATATAAGTTTTGTAGTCGTGGACCCCCATTAAGTACGTTTTGAGGTTGTGGTCCTCCATTAATATAAGTTTTGCAGTCGTGGACCCCCATTAAGTACGTTTTGTAGTTGTGGTCCTCCATTAATATAAGTTTTGCAGTCGTGGACCCCCATTAAGTACGTTTTGAGTGGTCCTCCATTAATATAAGTTTTGCAGTCGTTGACCCCCATTAAGTACGTATTGTAGTTGTGGTCCTCCATTAATATAAGTTTTGCAGTCGTGGACCCCCATTAAGTACGATTTGTAGTTGTGGCCCTCCATTAATATAAGTTTTGCAGTCGTGGACCCCCATTAAGTACGTTTTGTAGTTGTGGTCCTCCATTAATATAAGTTTTGCAGTCGTGGACCCCCATTAAGTACGTTTTGAGTGGTCCTCCATTAATATAAGTTTTGCAGTCGTGGACCCCCATTAAGTACGTTTTGTAGTTGTGGCCCTCCATTAATATAAGTTTTGCAGTCGTGGACCCCCATTAAGTACGTTTTGTAGTTGCGATCCTCCATTAATATAAGTTTTGCAGTCGTGGTCCTCCATTAATATAAGTTTTGCAATCGTGGACACCCGTTAAATACTTTTTGTAGTCGCGGATCCCCATTAAGTACGTTTTGTAGTTGTGGTCCTCCATTAATATAAGTTTTGGAATCGTGGACCCCCGTTAAATACTTTTTGCAGTCGTGGACCCCCATTAAGTACGTTTTGTAGATGGAGGGATTCCAAGAAATGTGTGAGATTTGGAAATTGTTCTAAGTTTCTGTTCTATAGGCGACGATGTGATATATCAATTGCTTGATGCCATTGTTTTCGTTCATGTTTGTCAAGTTTAATGTTTCCTTGATGTAACGCCACCATTCCTTTATTTGTGCTGATACTGATGTTTTGAAAGCGGTAAGTTAGAAAAATATAAGCTTCTTTTAAACGAAACCCGCACTTCCGTTTACGATTATTTGTATTTTGTTCTTTCATTCATACATTCTCTTTTTCAGGGGAGCTGGTTGGTCACGAGGCAAGACGCCGGGTCTCGAGACAAAAAAGTTATGAATGCTGGTTTACATATGTACAATAACATATTTATCATAAATATTTCCATAATAAAGATGTCAATAATTTGGTGTCAAGTACACAGCCCTACCTGGCACTGTTTTAACAGTCGACACATTACGATTTGATTGCTGGTTCTTGTGGGGCTATTTGTTGTCAGTATTGCCTATTATTATTTTCACCTATAATGTTTGACGTATATGACATTGTTCATAACTTTCCCTCCAAAAAATCAACACATTTTGTCATAAGCACAACGTTGAAATGAAGATTACATTGTAGAGTGCCCTTTTTGCCTCTGTAGTTATTTCTTTGTTGGACAATTGTGGTGATAGCTGTCCAATGATTTGACAAACTTTGTGGCATCTTGAGTATATTTCTGCTGTTTGTAAATTGTCGTTTGTCACTACATTGCATATGCATTTAAATCCCTCCACTAGTTTTAGTTATTTGCCGTATATCGTCATGTTGATGTTATGTTTCTCTTTTGGGATGTTCATAACTTCTGTTTTCTTGGTGTTAATTTGTATATTGTATTGAGTGCCTGTGTTTTTTAAGGCTATTTAAATGTCCTTGTAGTTTTCCATGCATTATTTAGCGTCCGATCCTCTACAAAAGAAGCTCCTATTTCTCTGATGGGTTGGCTAACTTACACTTGTAGTCGTGGACCCCCATTAAATACTTTTTGTAGTTGCGATCCTCCATTAATATAAGTTTTGCAGTCGTGGACCCCCATTAAATACATTTTGTAGTCGTGGACCCCCATTAAGTACGTTTTGTAGTTGTGGCCCTCCATTATATGTGTTGTGTATGTAATAATCTGGAGGGTAGATAATATTATCAACACTAACCAATGTCAGTGAAGGCTGGAAAACAACAAAGGAGACTGTGAGAAAACCAAACGTGTTTTAAAACAAATGCCTAAGAAGAATAGTGTACAATGGGAAGAATTCAAGACTAATATAGAGAAAAGAGAAATAGCCATGCAACACATGATCTCATCTACAATGGAAAGAATTCAAGACTAATATAGAGAAAAGAGAAATAGCCATGCAACACATGATCTCATCTACAATGGAAAGAATTCAAGACTAATATAGAGAAAAGAGAAATAGCCATGCAACCAACTATCTCATCTACAATGGAAAGAATTCATGACTAATAGAGAGAACAGAGAAATAGCCATGCAACACATGATCTCATCCAGAATTAGACAGAGAAGATATGTCGGACATGTTGAGAAGAGACAACACAATTCCAAAACAGCATCTTCTGTGGAAAACATTTGGATACAGAAAAAAATCGGAAAATATAGAAATACACTGAAAAGAACACTTATAAAAGAAGCAAAGTTAGGAGGCATAGACTCATTTGTTAAGATCGGACATCCTGCCAAGAAAAGAGATTGGTGGCGAACAGCATTTCAAGCTCTAAGCGACGTCTAACGTCGAGGGGAGGATCAAGATTTAAGACAGAACTCACTCCTTATTCCTGATCTAACTTCGAATTGGTCTGTGTTATCTGCTGCAGTTCTGACTGTCCAACTGTTATTGACGTAGAGGACTTTAATTAGGTGGTTAGATGTTGGCTTACCCTGTACGTTGTTGGTATTCCACATTATTGTGTCTTTCTCCAAAGAATTGATCTATATTGATGTAAACGGAACTACTACAACTAGTTCATACAGGTATGTCTCTACCTAGATAAATTGCCCTTTAAAATGGTTAAAGAAAGAATAGATACAACTTCCAACACAAACATAATGGATATTGTTACTGAGAAAACACAATTGAATTGAAATAATCACAGGGGAAGTTTTCCCAAACTTAAATTAAATGTACAAGAACTAGATGCGTAGAAGCAGCTGTTAAATCAAAATACCAGAGCCCAATTCACAGAGATAATTGTAAACATACTGAGATCCTCAGTAGTTTTCTTATTATTACGTCAACTAAAGGGGGATCATTCGCTGAAATACCTTGCGACGCTAAACTATGACTATTACCCTACTTCATTTCGAATAACACACCTACCTCCACTAACATAAACAGAGCACAGGTACTGCACTCCCTCCCCACGCAGAGTTACATACTGGACCAGCTGCCTCACGTTACAGTGAATGTCCAGTGTTGATTCATCCACGCTAAGATTTCTTGGGTTGAGACAAGCTAGGCGGCCATCATTAAATGTGATTATCAGTTGATGAAGAAAGCCTGGGACATAAACAGGCATTAATCTACATAAACATAATAAAAAGGTGTACATATGTTAACATATTCTCATGATTAACATAAACGTACGTACATCGACAATTGAGGACGAAATCGCTCAGTCAAAATTATCCAACATATTCCCTGACAAATCCACGCATCCATACACCATCATAAGATAACGGTAAATAAATAATTGGAGTGATGTCCCTTACCAGAGTTACTGACTCGAACCCTCATCCAAGTAAATTTTGTTTTGCTCTTTAATCCAACAGTGATGGTGTTCTCAGGAGGTGAGGAAGTTAGGCACGTGTCATCATCACCATCAACAACTTTATTCCCGAAGTCAGAGTTATTAGCCAAGTCAGCTGTTCAAAAATAATTAAAAACCAGCCAATGTCTATATAAGATATTACTGATGCTCTTACATTACTAATACGTGTTTATCTAATACGTGTTTATCTATCTATCTATCTATCTATCTATTGTCCTTTCGAGCCGAAGACGGCACATAGGGCAGAACCACAATCTCAAAAACAGAAACCTTGCGTGCCAAAATGGCACATACTGCAGAGATTACTGCTCTAAAATATATGGCGCTGTTTCCATAACAATACTTTTTACAATGACAGCTTGTCAAGCCATCGATCAACCTCCTTAGTCGTCTCTTACGACATGCCTGGAAGGTCACAGTGTCACTATTCTTTACCTCCCTCATATCGAGGCCCCGGTAACACACAACGACAAACCAATAATCACGCATTCTGTAGATGAAGTGCATTCAACAAAATGCCAACTCGGGTCGCACACACAGAAGCAAGTTATGATCGTATTACAACACCAAACCCGGCTAGCAGATGTAGAACTGGAATAGAAGTCATGAGACGGCGGTTACAACATGGAAGTTGAACTCATGAACTCAGACTCCATCATCGGACTGTAGTGATCTGATTTAGATTTAAAAACAAAAACTTGAAACACAAACAGATGTAGGTTTGTGAAGAATTCTTACATGGAACTAGGACACAAAAATAGTTGATAAAATAATGTGTACACAAACATAACCAATGTTATAATTTCGCCTTTAACGGGTTGGCTTATCATTCCTCTTAACGGCGCCCATTAACATGATCAGAATGAGAAGTCAGTTACTAGGATAACCATTCAGATATGGAACCTGGATTTGCTATGCTCTTGTTTATTAATAGTGACTGTTAACAGCTTATACATTGTTCACCTCTGGTCCTTAAAACTTCAAGTTCCTTTCTAACAAGATGGCTCTAGTGACTTTGTCTACTTAACTTATGAGATCATACACAGTTTGTTTTTCTTATATTGAAAGAAAGAATGATAGAATATAAAGCTGATCAATCTTTTCATGATAATAGTGCCCATGACAACGTGTCTGCACAAACAGAGGATCTAACTTGAGCTCCCAGGGAAGACAAAGAGACAGAAGAATGAAGAATATCACATACATCTTTCAGCAGTTAGTCGTGGAATTATCCTCAACGCGCATCGAACAACGGTCCATAAGCGTTCAGATCTCCTCGCCAGTAAATTCCGCAGTGTGAAACTATCAACTGGTTCACAAGTTCCCCCCCCCCCCCCAACCCCCTACTCGCTCTTGCTCTTCTGAAGTTATGCAACATTCCACTTCACAATTATGGAGATCCAGGATTTACACCAGATTCATAATCATAATCAACATCCTAATCATATTTTCATTCTTTTCGAATGCACGGTTAAGGATGTATGATCGGCCATCATTATGACGTAGCATGTACACCATTATCAACAATGGATGTGTCCACAATGCTTAATTCACTCTAAAGACGCCATCAGGACGCACGAACAACATAGCGCCGGCGCAGAATCCTCAAAGTTAAACAAACGATTACTTGGCACAAATATCTACATGATGGAGCAGTGAGCACTAATAATGGTCAGTGTTGCACATTCGTTTCATGAATGAGACCTGCAGATGTCCACAATTCTTAATAAAAGTAAAGTGCCCCATCACGCCATGTGACTTCTAGGGAATGATCTTAGGGACAATAATTTTTATAGACCTTCAATACATGTTTATCTTTGAGGTCGTGTGGTCAGCATTACGCCCGTGTCACTTTACTTTCTAAGAAAAATTTCCGGCACCCATTTAAGGCTGGGTGAGTTTGGAAACCATCGATCAGGATTGAACCCGACAGCTTGTTCTTAGAGCAGTTCACTAACAACTGAGCTATCACAATTGTTAATGGCAAATGTGAACTGTGTAATATATATTCTGTTGTGGATTAGTTGTGAACATGATTTTATACTCCACGATATAAACAACCAGTATAAAAACAAGATATGGCACTATTAGTCTCATGAGTCATATGACGAAAATATGACTAAGAATCAACATAAGACGTGTAAGGAACAAAATAAAACAAGAAATAATTGAGGAGCAATGTGATTTTGTAGAAGGAAATGGCACCAATAATGCAATATATGCATCTTCAGAACATTGATGGAAAGATCTATAGACCCTATATATATATATATAATACTTTATAGATTACACAAAAGCATTTGATAAAGTAAATCATGTGGAAATAATAAATAAGCTGGAGAAATTAAACATTGATGGCAAGGATCTCCGAATCATAAAAAACATGTGCTGGCAACAAACAGCAGCTATACGAATTAGCAACCAAACAGGACAATTCCAATATATAAAACAAGGAGTCAGACAAGGCTGTGTTCTGTCACCGGATTTGTTTTCACTTTACAGCGAACATATTATGAGATCAATAGTAGACAAAAAAGGAATTGAAGTCAACGGTCACAACATAAATAATTTACCATATGCTGATGACACAGTCTTAATAGCAGAGACTGAGAATGAACTACATGAAATGATTGACATAACTGTAAAAGAAAGCAACAAAAAAAGTCTCAGTCTGAATAGTAAGAAAACAGAAGTAATGGTCATATCAAAGAAACAATTATCACCATCATGCACAATGAAAATTAACATAACACAGCTGAAACAACGTCAAATACTTGGGCACAATAATAACATCAGCTGGAAGATGCACCACAGAAATAAAAAGCAGAATAGCTCAGGCCAAAATAGCATTTCAGAAAATGAAAAATAATGTATGCAACAAATCTATGTCAATATAAGTGAGTTCATCGGTGCTACATCTATTACTGACCTATGGAAGCGAATAATGAACAGTAGATAAACACATGATAAGACGATTAGAGGCCACAGAGATGGGATTTCTCAGACGAATGTTGAAAGTTCCCTGGACAGCTAAAAAGACAAATGAAGAAATTCTCAAAGAGGCCAACCCTGAAGGGAACTCCTAAAATCATGAGAAAGAAACAATCAACATTTTTCGGGTACATCATAGAATACAAAAAAAGTATGAATACTTGGTTACAACTGGCAAAAGAAAAGGAAAAAGAGATCGCAGACGACAGAGAAAGAAAATACAGGATAGCTTGTCGTCATGACTTGGAAAACCGTCGACAACATAACTAATACGATGCATTGTCGATAGAAGATTGTGGAAGGACATGACTACGCTAACTAGTATGACACATGATGATGATGATCTATAAAACAACAAATTCTTGAATGGTTTTGAATTTAAATTGTAAAAATATATTTCTAAATTTATTAAAGCATTGTCAACAATGTGATTAAAATGACATGAGTTCTATACCTATACGTCATATTTCAATGTAAATGTTTTATTTGTGTCCCTTTGAGATATGAGAGTAGGCCATCATGCGGAACAGAGTGCAACTCCTATCGGTTTAGAGTTTGAAGTGAAAATAATGATAGAGAAATAGAAAACACGCAAGAAGAGAGAGAGAGAGAGAGCGAAGGACAGTATGTGCTAAGATACGAAATGCAAAAAAGAAGGTTTTTTTTTTAAGACTAAACACTTTTTAGTCACTTTAAATCAGCCCATTATATATTGCTCATTCTACTATATGCCTAGTGCAATACATATAAAAATACATCTCGCGGAGAAATTGGGATATCACCTTACTCTCATAGTTAACTACAAACTACTTTAAAAAGAACTGGCTTATAAATACCAGACGACAGAGGAAATTACAATGCTGTGGTCAGGTCAAAAGATTTAGCGGGCAGGAAAGAACAATAATAGAAGGTATTGTTCCTGGGCGAGGCATAAGGGGCAGATCAAGAAGAAGATGGTTTCAAGACATTAAGGAAACCCTGAACATGACAATAGAAGAAGTGGGATATTTGGCTAGAGACAGGAGATTAAGATTACCGTTTATATTCTAGATTATTGGAATGGAAACAAAAGATAACAAACGATGAAGTTTTAAAACAACTGAAAATAAAAAGTGAACTACTAAACACAATTAAGACAAGACAAATGAAATTGTTGGGGCATGTTAAAAGGCGCAACAGCCTACTAAAAGTAATATTGGAAGGAAAAATACAAGGTAAAAGAGGCAGAGGCAGACCAAGACTAACATGGACGAGTAACATCAAAAGATGGACAAGTCAATCTATGACAGCCTGCACCATCAAAGCAAGAAACAGAGTAGAATGGCTATCCATGGTAGCCAACTTTCGTTGCGGAGAAGGCACTCGATAATGATGATGATGATGAGTCTAGATTGACTGAGGCTGGCATGACAAGAAGAAACCTTCGGACTAACGGCCAAGAGTGAGGTCCTCTACTGGACATGTTATGTAGCAATAGGCAAACCAGAAACACATGGACAAACACCTACCATATTGACATGCAGGACCAAACCATCCTCTCAGACATCCTACATATATGCACTGGCCATCTCTAGTACAACCGTAGACACAAAGACATTTGTATTTACACGATGGCCCAAACCATAGGTTACTACAACCTGAAATACAAGATAAGACTATTGTCAGTTCTGGAGGTGTCATCAGCGTATTTAAGTTCTGACATTATGTTGTCATTTCAGGAGGACGTAAACTCCCATGGTATATGGTGGATAGGCGGCAGGAACCATTGAAGGCTATCTCTGAAAAGTGTTCCTTCTTGCAGTTTCCTCATATTCCAAGTCCGGCTTGTTGCAGGAGCTACTGAGTTAAGTGCTCTTTGCACACCGTGAGCTGTGTGTCTCATCCGTTTTGATCCTGCTTCGATATCCCGCTTGTTTACGATAAATGATGATATCGTATGACAGGGAACAGTTGGCTGTGTTCACTTTCTGTGCGGTTTCGCCTTATGTCTTTTGGCGTGTGCTGAGACTGCTACGATGGGGACTGCAGTTACCTTTCTTTGTTTGGGAGATGAGTTAGTAATTCGGGTGATTCCACTGGCACGGGCGGTTGAGCAATTATGGATTTTAATTCGTTTGCTGTGATACCGAGGCCTTTCATAACCAATAACAATTGTCATTTATTGTAGAAGGTAAGATCTTCACAAAATTGTCAGCTCTTCAGAAAGTGCTCACGATGTTCTTCACATAGATTCTGAACAGATATGGGGGGAGCTTCCATTCTCGCCTCAAGCATTGAACCAATGTGATGTTGCATCCGTTGTTTTGACCCGCCTCAAACATTGAACCAATGTGATGTTGCATCCGTTGTTTTGACCCGCCTCAAACATTGAACCAATGTGATGTTGCATCCGTTGTTTTGACCCGCCTCAAACATTGAACCAATGTGATTTGCATCCGTTGTTTTGACCCGCCTCAAACATTGAACCAATGTGATGTTGCATCCGTTGTTTTGACCCGCCTCAAACATTGAACCAATGTGATGATGCATCCGTTGTTTTGACCCGCCTCAAACATTGAACCAATGTGATGTTGCATCCGTTGTTTTGACCCGCCTCAAACATTGAACCAATGTGATGTTGCATCCGTTGTTTTGACCCGCCTCAAACATTGAACCAATGTGATGTTTCATCCGTTGTTTTGACCAGCCTCAAACATTGAAACAATGTGATGTTGCATCCGTTGTTTTGACCCGCCTCAAACATTGAACCAATGTGATGTTTCATCCGTTGTTTTGACCCTCCTCAAACATTGAACCAATGTGATGTTACATCCGTTGTTTTGACCCGCCTCAAACATTGAACCAATGTGATATTGCATCCGTTGTTTTGACCCGCCTCAAACATTGAACCAATGTGATGTTTCATCCGTTGTTTTGACCCACCACAAACATTGAACCAATGTGATGTTTCATTCGTTGTTTTGACCCGCCTCAAACTTTGAACCAATGTGATGTTTCACCTGTGATTCTGACATCTATTAACAGTTCGCGAAATGCTGATTTATTCAGGTGTTTGAGATATTTTGGAAAGCCCAAGTCTCCCACGAACGTTTAATCGCATCGTTTAGCGCTTGTACATACTTTAAATGTATCACTTATTCAGCGCGTTACGATTACGCTACTTGCAATTTACCAGCGCTATCAACAACCTAAGTACATTTGTCTTATTCAATGAACCTCAAATATAATGCCTGCTTTCTTCAAGTATTTTTTCTTGTGAAGTTACATTTCTATGAATGTTTCTTTATTGTCCATCATTTACTTCTTGAGAACAGCACATGTTATAATAATATATCTTCAAAGAGAAAGTGCGCATCAAACCTCAGCGATGCAGAGAAGAAAGTAGTAATGTACTGTCAGAGGTAGAACATATTTTTTTAAAAATTATATTAGTACGGACATGTTACAAGATCTTCAGACCTTGGTAATATTATTCCAGAGGGTACAGTAAATCGCAGCGCAGACAGAAGAAGGCAAGGAAGATGAAGGTAGAGATGTAAAAATAACATCAGAGAATGGACAGGATTGATCTCAGAAGGCAGGTCTCATAGGCGATGATTGTAAGGATACTGTGATGACATCACTGATAACGAATGACGTCATCAAGAGTGGTCCGATTACCACCAACGTTATAGTATCTAAAGATGCTGGAGATGGCTCTACTTAACATTGTCATTATTTATGTGCCATAATTATCAATCTTATCTACACCATATATTAATACAATTAATATTTCTACTGTGGATACTATTGGTCTCTACCTATGTGTCATAGATTATACAAAAGCATTTGACAGAGTAAAGCACCAAGAAATAATCACAATTTTAGAAGGCATAAACGTAGACAGCAAAGATGCTTATTTAAGCTTATAAATAATCTAAGGTATACTGATAATACAGTCTTAATCGGCTAAGAGAGAAAATGAGTTACAAGAATTGTTATATTTTATAGTGCATGAAAGCAAAAATAAACGTCTCATCCTTAATAGTAAAAAGATAGAAGTAATGGTAACAACAAAGAAAAAGACATCACCTCAGTGCACAATAAAGACAGGTGGAACAATATTAAAACAGGTAAATGAATTTAAATATCTTAGAACAGAATTAACTTCAAACGGAAGTTGCACGAAAGAGGTGACATGCAGAATGGCTCAGGCAAAAGCAGCTTTTCAGAAAATGAGGAAGTTACTGTGCAATCCGGCTCTCATTTTCTAAATTCTGCTTGCTCGTAAAACATAATAGTGGCATGAAAATCTTTGCATCTGTTCATGATGATCCTACATAATACTTTGGTGGCAACTGAAAGAATTGTCACACCTCTCCAGCTGTTACAATAGTTGAGGTTGTCCTTTATTGGAATTTCTCCTTTGCTGCCGTTTTTCCACGCTTTAAATTCCTTATATCTTTTATATTCTGTATTGAGCATACAACATAATGACTTGTTAAATGTGTACATTGTTTCAAAGCGTGTATGACCATTCCACCAATCTCCACAACTTAGTTTCATGTACTCATCTAAGTTTTATTCTGACTTTCTTGTGTAAAAACCCTTAGGACAAATATTTCATGTCGATTCAGGTTAATCGTATGTGGGTTCCAGTGAAAGAACTACAAATTAAACAATAAACTATGTTATTCATTTCTTAAAAACACTTCTATACACATTTTCTTTTCTACAGACCATAATTAGTCTCAAAGGTTCCTATACAAAAGCCAGCAATAATAGTTTGACGGTCTGGAATTATTTCTTTTTCACAAATCATCACCATCGTCATGTACCATACCACGGTATAGACCATATACGGGGTAGGCGATCACGTCCATCCAGAAACCTTGTATCAACAGTGCATCGTATCAGTCCAGTTGACTTTTTTCCGTGCCATGAAACCAAGCTATCTTATATTTTCTCTCTTTGTCGTCCGCAATTTCTCTTTCCTTTTATTTTGCTAGTTTGTAATCAAGCATTCCAACTTTCTTCTTCTCGTGATATGCCAGAAAAATGTTGATTGTTTCTTTCTGGTGTTTTCAGGAGTGTCCTTTTTGTGTTGGCCGCTTTGAGAATTTCCTCGTTGCTCTTTTTAGCTGTCCTAGGAACTTTTAACATTCTTCTGAGAAATCCCATCTCTGTGGCCTCTAATCGTCTTTTCATTTGTTTCTCTACTGTCCATGATTCTCTTTCATAGGTTAGAAGTGGTTCTATATAACACAGATGAACTCTCCTTCTCACTTCTATTGACAGAGATGTGTTGCATAATATATTTTTAATTTCCTAAAATGCTATTTTGGCCTGAGCTATTCTACTTTTTTTATTTATGCGTTGCATATTCCATCTGATGTTATTATGCCCAAGTATTTGACGCGGTGCACTTGTTTCAGATTTGTACTGTTTGTTTTTGTGCTGCATGATGGTGTTGATTGTTTCTTTGATATAACCATTACTTCTATTTTCTTACTAGTCAGACTAAGACTTTTTTTTTCCTTTACTATTATGTCTATCATTTCTTGCTGTTTATTCTATGTCTCTGCTATTAGGACTGATCTGTAGTCATCCGCATATCGCAAATTATTTATGTTGTGACCGTTGACTTCAATTCCTTTTTTGTCTACTATTGATCTCATAATATGTTCGCTCTAAAGTGAAAACAAATCATGCGACAGAACACAGCCTTGTCTGATTCCTTGTAATTGCCCTGTTTGGTTGTTAATTCGTATAGCTGCTGTTTGTTGCCAGTACATGTTTTTTTTTATGTTTCTCAGACACTTGCCATCAGTGCTTAATTTCTCCAGCATATTGATTATTTCCACATGTTGTACTTTGTCAAATGCTTTTTGTGTAGTCTATAAAGCATATATATGGATCTTTCTTTACCTATGTAAAACATTCTATTAATGTTCTTATGATGTATATTGCATTATTGGTGCCCTTTCCTTCCACAAACCCACATTGTTACTCACTTATTTCTGGTTTTATTTTGTTCCTTACACGTCTCCTGATAATTCTTATGAATAATTTCGTCATATGACCCATGAAATTAGTAGTGCGATGGTCTTCACAATCAGTGGCGCCAGACTTCTTCGGTATGGCTACAAAGATAGATTTTAGTATATCTTCGGGTATTTTCCAGTGTTATATATGTCATTGAGTAGTTTTGTTATGACTTGTACTCCCATCTCTACTAATGCATTTATCTCTTCGACTGTTATATTGTCGGGACCTGGAGCTTTGCATCTTTTCATGTGTTGAATTACGGCCTCCACTTCACTCTGCATTTTTGGTGGTCATGTGTCTTTGTTTGAATTGTTTAGCTTAGGTCTTTCATCGTTATAGAGATGTCTGACATATTCTGTCCATCTTTCCATTGTTTTCTCCTGTCTCATTATTAATTTTCCTTCCTTTGATTTCACACATCCTGAAACTTTAACTTCTTTTCTTCCTGTTAATTCATTTAATTAATTGTGCATAAATTTTGAGTGAAGTCCCTAGAGATTAGGAACTGAATTTTGCGTATTAATCCATTTTCCCTGGTAGCCGTGTGTACAGGGGTCCCTCGCCGCTGATACAGATAATTTCGACTTCGGTACTCATGTTTTTTTTTCAATCGATGAGTAACTGACGTTTCAAGCCGGGTCTCGCTGCTGAGACCAGGGGTCGCAGAGAGAAACCATAAATAAAAATGCAAACCTGTGTAGCCGAGATTTGAACCTGCAATCTCTCTGTCTCGAGGCCGGCGTCTTGCTTCGAAACCAACAAGTCCCCCATGGAATGGGAATATGAGGAAACTGCAACAAGGAACACTTTTCATGCATAGCCTTCAATGGTTCCTGCCGCCTATCCACCATATACCCCGAAGTTCACGACCTCCTGAAAATGATGATCGTCATACTTTTTTTAAAAAATTGTATAGCGCTTGATGACGTTAGATTATTGCCGTCGACTCAAATTCCGAACATACAAAGAAACAATTAGTCGTCAGATTATCCCCGTCGCACATCAAACAACAGACCGTAAGATTAGCACAAATCAGGTCTAGGGATTTAAGATGAGACATTACGATGACGTAGCATACATAGCAATGTCGCACGCACAGCAATGATGCGCCCTTTAGATTCTTGATTACTCTAGTGAATGCTGCCTAAGACGAACAAAACACGGTGCAAATTCCCTAAAGAGATAAAACTGCGGCTGACGAAGCATTTCACATTAATGAGTAACATGTAAATAACTTGTGTCAAGGAATTCCAACAACGGCCATGAACAACACCAATGCGACGTAAAGCGCAGATCAAGTCCAGATGGTGGAAGATCGCACTCACAACACCCTATTTGTCAAAAAGGGACTGTTGCCGGCGTACAACTTCGCTTTAGCGGCGCAGATGTAATAAGTAGATCATCATTTTGACTTCAACGCAGAAAAGTGCAACGGAGAACCGAAATTAATCAGACCCCGAACTGTAGAACTTTCTGCAGCGATCGAGAAAACGTAGACTTGATCCGCCATATTGGAGACGGACGTCTCTTTTTTCTTATAGTTTCGTCTTTCGTCCATTAGTTGCAATATTTCTTCTGTCATCCATTTCCTTTTGTTGATTCTTTTAGTCTCTGGTATGACTTCTTTTTATGTTTGTTGAATCGATTGTTTGAGCATTTCCCCCTATTCCTCAATGCCCTGTATTTTCTCAATAGCATTATATAAATGTTGTAATATCGTACTGTAATAATCACACATCTGTTTATCTACTCTAAGAAAATCTAGTTCTAATTTTATTATTTGGGATTGCGTTTTCTTCGAAGTTTTATTCTTATCTTTCCAACTACCGGTACATGGTCACTATTGCAATCTGCTCCTGGCCTTGTTTTAACAGATGTTAGCCCATTCATGAATATTCTCTGTACCAGTATACAATCGATTTAATTGTGTACTTTTTTGTCTGGGCTTTGCATGACAAAACCATTTACACAATCATAAACAATCCTGTCATATTTCCACAAATACTTGTTCTTTTGAATGCCACGAGTAGTAGGTATTGGTCCACTTCACATTTAGGAATTTGATTTGAGGGACACCTAGGGACACGGCAAATTGTGAGGGACAAGGCGGGTTGGATGTTGACCATAAGATACTCATCATCAAGTACCGGGCCTGCTGGCGTATGTGATCATGTTTGTCCACAACTTTCAATCTCGACAGTTCTTTATCATTTCTGTTGTTGACCTTCTGCCAAGCTAATCTCTTAAGCTGTCTTGTATTTTTTCTCTTTCCTTCCTTCTAACTCTTTGTCCCTCATTTTTTTCCAGTTCTTACAATATATCCCAGTTGTTCCCTTCTCATTACATGGCAAAAAAAAATGATGATTGTTTCTTCATAATATTGGAAATTAGCTTTTCTTGTCTGTTGACCTATTATCCATGATTCACAACCATATGTTAAGACTGGCTCTACATAACATTTAAGTACTCCTCTTTTTGTTTCTATTGTCAACAATGGAATGCATAGTATCTTCCTCATTTTTTGGAAAGCTGCTTATGCCTGAGATATCATACATCTCACCTCTTTTGTACATCTTCCGTCTGAGGTTAACACAGTTCCCAAATATTTAAATTCATTTACCTGTTTTAATATTGCTCCACTTGTCTTTATTTTGCACTGACGTGATGTATTTTTCTGTGTCGTTACCATTACTTCTGTCTTTTTGCTATTAAGGCTGAGTCCTTTATTTTTACTTTCTTTCACTATAATGACCAACATTTCTTGTATCTCATTTTCACTCTTAGTGATTAAGACTATATATTCAGCATACCTTAGATTATTTATATTATGATCTTCAATTGTTATTCTAGGCATGCCCCTTATGGATCTTTAAAAAATTATCACTATAAATATTTAACAAATCTGGTGACAGCACACAACCTTGTCTAACATCATGTTTTATTTTTTGAAACAAGTCCAATTGGTTTCCAGTTCTTGTGGCCGCTGTTTGTTGCCAGTACATGTTCTTTATTATTCTTAGATCCTGGCTGTCTACGTTTATATTTTCTAAAATTTTGATTATTTCCTGGTGCTTTACTTTGTCAAATGCTTTTGTATAATCTATGAATCATAGGTACACATCTGTTTTCACCTCTATGGCTCTTTCTACTAAAGATCGTATGATATATATGACATTGCTTGTTCCTTTACCTCCAACAAAACCACACTGTTCATCGCTAATTACGGACTAATTTTGTTTCGCACTCCTCGCATGATGATTCTTACTATTATCTCTGTCATATGACTCATAAGGCTTATTGTGCGATGATCATCGCATCCAATCGCACCCGTTTTCTTTGGTAGGGCGATGAATATTGAATTAAGCTGGTCGTCTGGTATATATCCGCTGTTGTAGATATCATTCAATATTTTGTTATTATTTCTATCCCAAATCACCCATGGCTTCAATCTCTTCTTTAGTTATATTATCTGGTCCATGAGCTTTGCCTGCTTTCATATTGCGCAAGGCGTCTTCCACTTCTTCTCTGAGTATTTCTGGTCCTTCTCCATTATCCTTAATATTTATAATATTTACTTCTGTTCGTTCTAATCTAGGCATTATAAAGATCTTTAATGTATTCTGTTGTTCATCGTTCATTTATGCTTTCTTGTTCCATGTACAGTTCTACTTCCTTTGATCTTAAACATCCAGTTTTTGATGCCGCGATAATGTACCAGTACCACGTTACAGAAAACAGACGTAATGGTTATATCGAAAAAAACAATCATCACCATCATGTAGCATAAAAATAAACGAGACAAATCTGAAACAAGTGCAACGTTTCAAATACTTGGGCACAATAATTACATCAGATGGGAGATGCACCACAAAAATAAAAAAAAAACATAATAGCTCAGTCCAAAATAGCATTTCAAAAAATGAAAAACATCTTATGCAACAAATCTATGTCAATAAAAATGAGAAAGAGAGTTCATCGGTGCTATATAGAACCAATTCTGACCTATGGAAGCGAATCATGGACAGTACACAAACAAATAAAAATACGATTAGAGGCCACAGAGATGGAATTTCTCAGAAGAATGTTGAAAGTTCGCTGGACAGATAAAAAGACCAATGAGGAAGTTCTCAAAGAGGCCAACACAAAAAGGGAGCTCTTAAAAAACATCAGAAAGAAGCATTCAACATTTTTCGGGCACATCATGAGAAGAGGAAAGTTGGAATACTTGGTTACAACTGGCAAAATACAAGGAAAGAGAGATCGCGGACGACAAAGAGAAAAAATACTGGATAGCTTGGTGTCATGGCATGGAAAACAGTCAACAACAGAACTGATACGATGCACTGTAGATAGAAGATTGTGGAGGGACATGATCGCCTACGCCAACCGGCAGGGTACATGATGATGATGATGACCACGCTATTGACGGTGAGTTATAAGCTCACGCTACTATGTGACAATAGTACGTACCATCAAGTCTGTTGTAGAGAACAAATCTGTTTACTGTCACGTTGTTTGTGAACGTGAGGTTCAGGTTGGGTTTCAGGTCACCTTCGTCAGTGTGAGTACAGCCATCATTCAAAATGTGACCACCAGTGTTACCGTCTACAGCGAATGTTGAAGGAGAGGAATCGTGCGCCCCTATTCGAGTACTTGATTGATTGGTGGGTTCTCCCAGGGCTACGTTTCGACCTGAAGTTTGTGAATACATTATGACATTTTCTGTAGCAGTTTATATATAACACTTGAACATTCATTCCATTCTTACAGACGCGAATTTTCACTCAACTCTAACACACAACAATATCCACTTCTTTCTTCGGCTGTACCAGTTAATGATTCACTCAACTCATGTAGCTGTAGTCATGACCAATCATTTCTGATCACATCATAAGACTTCAATATTGTGTTATTTAGTTATTAAGTTACTTGTAGATCATCATCATTGCACTCAGAACATGCTCAAATCCTCTACTCAACAAGCCCTGCAGTGTTCACCGTCTAACGAATCCAGTTCTGAGTTGGTTGACAAGCTTTTTTATATGCCCACTAGGTTTCTTGTGTCTGTTATGCCCATATTAACTCCCATCTCTTTCTTCCGAAAGAGTGACGTCTCACATCTAAGAGGGCATTGATGATGTCCGACCGGTCCATTGGTTCACCGTCTTCAACGACAACGCAGCTAGCCAACTTGTCCGCTCTTTCATTTCTCCGTAGTCCCGCATGTCCGGGGACGTAGACAAAGGTTACATTACGTATTTTTGACGCATACGTATAGAGCCCGCCTCCACTTTTTTATCATGTTCATTAAATCACTCAGTATACAAGCGTGGGTGTAGTCTTGTGACTCTAACAAAATGAATGCCCTGATCACTGCCATCACCTCCATCGTCATGCTACTCGAGGTCATATCGTATGCACCGCTGTGTTCCTTTACTATTTTGTCTGTCCAGTGTGCTGTAAATGCCCGTGCACTCCTTTGGTGTCGTATTACAGATCCGTCTGTATAGATGACTATCTTTCTTATCGGTATTATCCCAGATGAGACCATCGACCTCCACATTAACCACAACTGAGTTCTGTTCCCTACATTTCCTGTCGAGTGTGACAATACACGAGGATGCCCCCCCTGAATGACGTAGGCACCGGTATCCTCTCCTCGTCCGCATTGATATTGGGACACCCACATGCCTTTTTGATGACAGAGGCTTGCTTTCTTTAGTTAACTCAGTTACGCTACAGATTCTAAAATTGAACCTGCAATCGGCAAAAGACTATTATCTCCATACAACGTTCCACAATAAAGTGTTGATAATGCTAGACCTTGCCTACTATGACTACTGTACGTTGGACAAGTTCGCAACGGATGCTGCATTGTCACATGATCTACCTGCTCAGTCATAAAATGCACCAATAAAAACGCCTGACGTAGTTTCTATGTCAGTCTGTTGAAACCAGTGCGTAATTTGATAATAATAGCTAGACCACGATTGGACAGTTTATGTTAAGTGTTACTATGTTTGTGATATTGGTCTTTTCTTACCAAACTGGTGTTCAATATTTCGATCATGTCGTCTCATACAATGCATTATTATTGTTTTGTTGAAGAATTAACATGTCTTTTCAGTATGACTGACCTTTCACTACCTGTAGTATGCACTTGCTACATCGTACTTTTTGCGTCACACAGAGTCAGTCATTTTATTCCTTATACCAGATTGAGAATCTTATTGGTTCGTTGACCACTAGCTGCCCTTTTCTATAAACCATCCGAAAAAGATCATTATATGGGCTATTGCTTGTGTGCTACCTTTAATTAATATCTCTACAGAATATCTTAGAGCCTTCACGCGAGCATAGAAATCATAGACAACGAGAACTGAACTTCACTTGACATGTCACGTGTTAGTCATGAAGAAAATTGTCTCGTGAAACTAAATATTTGGCCAGAACCAAACCTGCTTTTGTTTATCGTTATCTGCCTTCACAGTAATATATTATTAGAGCTTAGTAACGTAACCATTATCATGGGTTAAGTCAGGAGATGATGATTTCTCACCAGAAATGTTAAAAGCTACAGATTGCAAGACCTTAAATCATCTCTTAACACTGTTCTATGAAGCGGGGCATAACGAATCCCACCACAACAATGGGGACAAAAATAAGGAGATCTATCAGATTGTAACAACTGGCGAGTTATCAACTCTTTACGTACGTGTGGAAGCACTGTACGTCTTGCCGATTTCGATCATGTACGTTTAGCCGCACAGTGCGTCACTCTTAATTTGATTAGTGTAAACTGTCATCAAATCATATTCTTTTTATATGTATTGTATCATCATGGTAATGGTGAATTATAATTCATTGTTTAATTATCTAAAAGTTCATATATAATATGTTAAGAGTTAGACACATATAAACATGTACATTAATATTTAAAAACATTTTTAAAAACGTGTCTCTGAAATCTGTACCGCTAAATTGATAATAAACGTCCGAAATGAAAGAGTTAATAACTATACCTGGTCAACTCTTCAGCAGCACGATACTAGAAAGATTGTAAAAGTCAACATATAAAAAAACTTAGAGAAGAACAAGGGGGAGTCAGACAACATTGGTCATGTGTTGATCACATCTTCACGCTCAGAATCCTCATTGAAGAATCATTATAATTTCAATCTTAGCTCATCATTAACTTTGTGGATTTCTTAAAGACATTTGATAGTTTACACCGACCTATACTAGAGGAAATCCTTAACATTTGTAGATTTCTTTACAAAATATGTGAATGGTATACATTATTTTTGTTCGTTCTGGTTCAGCTTGTTATGAGAACAGAAACCGGCAACATTGACTAGTGTTCTCAATAGAAGATGCCAAGGATGTGACATATCAACAATTGTATTCGAAAAATCAAATTGAATAGATCATGCAATAATCCAAAGAGGAGAATTTGGTATTACAAGGATTGACAACACATTTGTGGGAAGATCTGGACCTTGCAGACGACAAGCCATCTTGAGCTCAGCACAAGAGAACGTGGAAAAAATGGAACGCCTCCACTGCATTTCTGATCAAACAGGCCTCAAAATCTACGCTCCAGATCTACAATCCAGATTTACACTTCATATCTATCTACATTCTAGATCGACACTCCAGATCTACACACCACATGTAAACTACACATCTTCACTCCAGATCTACACCCCAGATCTACACTCGATGTATATATACACACCAGAGGAGATCTACACTTCAGATCTATCTACACTCCAGATTTCCTCTCTAGATTTACTTTCCATATTTACACTCCGGACATGCACTCCAGATTTATCTACACTCCAGATATGCACTCCAGATTTATCTACACTCCAGATCTACACTCCAATTCTACACTCCAGATCTACACTGCAGATCTACACTCCAGACGTACACTTCGGATCTACTCTCCAGATCTACACTTCAGATCTATTCTCCAAATCTACTCTCACGATATATCTACACTCCAGATCTACGCTCCAGATTTACACTCCAGATCTACACTCTAGTTCTACACTCAATATCTATCTCCACTCCAGATCTACATTCAAGATCTACACTCCAGATCTACACTTCGGATCTACACTCCAGATCTATACTCCAGACCTACACTTCAAATCTACCCTCCATATCTACACTCCAGATCTTCATTCCAGATCTACATTCCAGATATACTCTCATGATATGTACACTCCAGATCAACTCTCCAGATATATCTACACTCCAGATGTTCAACCCAGATCTATACTCCAGATCAACATGACCAAAACAAAAGTCCTTGATATTTCCCACATAACTTCCAGATATAACAAGTATCAATAATATTTTACGCAAAATTACAAATGTTACCTCCCTTGGCAGCAACATTTCCAAAGATTGAGAAATACATTTCAAATCATAACACGCGTCGCTCTAGTTTCAAATGCTACCGACAAACTGACGAACATCTGAAGATCCAAAGTTCTCAGTAAATGAACAATGGAATTAGATTGTTCTACTTCTGTGGGATACCAGTGCTAACGTAAATATCGTTAATAATCTACGAGACATAGGTTGAACAAAAGATGTTAACAGAACCATTGAAGGCTATGTCTGAAAAGTGTTCCTTCTTGCAGTTTCCTCATATTCCAAGTCCGGCTTGTTGCAGGAGCTACTGAGTTAAGTGCTCTGTGCACACCGTGAGCTGTAAGTCTCATCCGTTTTGATCCTGCTTCGATATCCCGCTTGTTTACGATGAATGATGATATCGTATGACGGGGAACAGTTGGCTGTATTCACTTTCTGCGCGGTTTCGCCTTATGTCTTTTGGCGTGTGCTGAGACTGCTACGATGGGGACTACAGTTACCTTTCTTTGTTTGGGAGATGAGTTAGTAATTCGAATGATTCCACTGGCACGGGCGGTTGAGCAATTATGGATTTTAATTCGTTTGCTGTTAGACCGAGGCCTTCCATAGCCAATAACAATAACAATGTTAACAGAAGTACAAATGCATGGTTGTCTAGATGATGTGGACTGGGTGTTGCGATATTCTGGACGAATGAGAAGATTTGTCAACGTCAACCAACACCGAACTGGCACAGTTAATTGATGTGTGATGATGAGCACTTTTAGAAGAATATTGGAGCACCTATGGATCTGTCCGGAGTACTATGATGATGATCCTTATTTACCATAAATAAAATAATCAGTATTCACATATGGATGTGAAAATTGGAAATCCCCCGACTTTAGATAGAAAACTAAATCCCTTTGAAAACAAATGTCTGCGTCGGTTCTCAAACATAAGCGGAAAAGAATATATTTCAAACGAAAAGATAAGAAAGCTATAGAAGCAAGAATACGTTTCAAACATTATAAGAAGAAGACGTTAGAAATACACCAGTCATGTGATGAGAATGAACGAGAAAATACTTCCCCGTCAGGCATTTATGTGGAAACCATCTGGTAAACGAAAACAAGGCAGACCAAGAGAACTACTAAGTTAAAAAAAACAAAAAACAATTGCTAGGAAAGGCTCAACCATGAGAATAAACGACGAGTAAAACTAAGAAGAACTAGCAGAAAATCGTAGAGAACTTTGACTTCCGCCCGGTGTGGCGTCATCGGTCGGGTAGGACGATATTTGAATAATGTGTTATTACAAGATAAACATTGAGTTCATCATCATCATGTGTCCTGTGTCCACTGCAGAAGACAAGCTGTAGTTGAGACATGTCAGAATGTTACTGTTCAAGATAATGTATGTTACCCTTACCTCCACTGATATAAACAGAGCACAAAGACTGGACACCCTCGCCTGTTATAGTCACTTGTGTCACCATTTCGCTCACGCTACAGTAGACGTCCATGACAGTATCACTGACTGTACCATTTCTGTCATATGTACATTGTTCTGACAATTTTCTATTAAGGTTGTAAAAATGTAAGGCTAACTCAGGCAGGAATTCTGTTGGCAGAGGAAAAACTGATTGATAAAAGCTTACAATTTCGACACAGATAATAACTAATGTTATACAACATATATTTTTATACATACATAAAAAAAAAATACTAATGTTGTATAACATATATTTAGTTCTACACATATGGCGGTAACATTGACAAGAAATTGTTATTACACCTATATGTATTGTTGTAATTAATGCAATACTACTACAACTATTGCAATGCAATTACAAATACTTGTACAATACACCATCACTCAACAGCCACTATGGCATTATTTGTCTGTGTTGTCTGTCTATACAGAGCCCGCTTCCACTTGTTTTATCATGCTCATCGAATCACCCAGTATGCAGGTGTGGGTGTAGTCTTGTGACTCTATTCAGATGAATGCCCTGGTCATTGCGATCACCTCCAATGTCAAGCTACTCGTGGTCATAACGTATGCACTACTGTCTTCCTTGACTATTCTGCCTGCTGAGCGTGATGTAAATGCCTATACACTCCTTTGGTGTCGTATTACAGATCCGTCTGTATAAATGACTGCATCTTTCTCATCGGTGTTATCACAGATGAGACTGTGGACCTCCGCATTCACCACGACTGAGTTATGTTCCCTACTTTTCCTGTCGAGTGTGACAATACATGAGAAAGTCCCCTTGAATGACGTAGGCACCGGTATCCACTCCTAACCAACGCTGATATTGGTAAGCCCACAGACCTTTTTGATGGCATCTTTTGCTCGCCCCACCCATGATTTGACTCTTTTTAGCCTGACACCTTTCCCTGTGTTGAGCTCGTGATGCAATCGATGCTCTTTATCTGCACTTATCTTTTCAGGTATGATCATGCCCTCCAGAGCTTGATCCTGTCATTCAAGGATGAAAGTCAAGAAGATACCTAATTGATACACAGGGAGTGTCCCTCGTACACCCCAAGATAATACGCATAGCTTCATTATGTATATTATCCAGCCTTTAAATTTGCGTCGTACTGACAGTAAGAAATGCTAGGGCATATTCGATTGGTGCGAGGACTAGTCCTTGGGTCATAAGGGTAAGTGGCCTCTGCTCGATGTTGGCAGCTATCATGACCTTCAAGGTGACTAATAGCTTACATACACAAGTCCTGTCCAAGTCCAAATCCCACAAGATTATAAGAAATATGCAGCACCAACTTCGATCTAAACATGGCCCTTTCTTTAATATATTTCTGTTTACACTGAGAATCGACTCATAGTCCGCTTTGGTACTATCAATCCGAGGGCTTTAATCTCGTTTCACTCTTTCCATTAATTTATTAATCCATTTTATTAATTACTGGCATCTTCTTTTACTCTTGCATCTCCTGCTTGTTTCCCCTCTTGCCACCTCTCGTTTCCTGCATCCCCATGGGATCCTCATTTTGTTGGGCTCTTTTTTTTTACCCTTGAGATACTATCTGGCATATTGACCACTTATCTTGTGACCAACAGGCACTTTGGTCCTGGTCACTTCCGTTTTCAGTCATTCGGACTTCACGAATCTACCACTTAACACGGCCTTTGTGAGATGATGTCTCTGAAATATTTTCCTTTGCACTAATTCCCCCGTTAATTTTGTTTTCTTACGTTCCCCTTACTTGTCTTAGTTCTTTTGTTTATTGAGAATATTGTTAGGGCTTTTCTGTGGCATTTCTCGCTCAATGGTGACATTTTCTTTGCATCAATAAAAGGTTCTCGTTCGTCTGTGTGGCTACCATGACCAAGGTCACGGTCAGGGTAGATACAAAAATATCTACAAGCACCTGCCACGCTTGTCAAAAGAGGCCACTTAGGAGGTTGGAAAAGAATATCCTTGCCTCTGCTACTGTGTTCGTTCATCATAGCTGAAGCCATCTTCAGTACCTTTGCCAGTGAAAGGCGAGCGTGTTCCATACTGGGGAAAGGTTTGCGGATCTGAACACTATGGAGTTGTGCAGTGACGATGATCTGTTGAATAAACTCAACGCAGGTTTGCGGATCTGAACACTATGGAGTTGTGCAGTGACGATGATCTGTTGAATAAACTCAACGCAGGTTTGCGGATCTGAACACTATAGAGTTGTACAGTGACGATGATCTGTTGAATAAACTCAACGCAGGTTTGCGGATCTGAACACTATGGAGTTGTGCAGTGACGATGATCTGTTGAATAAACTCAACGCAGGTTTGCGGATCTGAACACTATAGAGTTGTACAGTGACGATGATCTGTTGAATACACTCAACACAGGTTTGCGGATCTGAACACTATGGAGTTGTACAGTGACGATGATCTGTTGAATAAACTCAACACAGGTTTGCCTGCGAGTTTCACCACTTCCGTAAGTTGCAAAGTTAAAGACTCCGGCTCAGAGTAGCCTCACCTTGATAGCATTGTTGTCACAATAAAAAAAATCAACAACATTTAGAACCATCAACAACTACCATTATAATCTTTATTACAAAACTATATGTTTCTGCAAATACTAGATAGTCTATTTTATATAATTTATTTGTAAAAGTTGTTTCATATTTAGGTGTACAACATTAAACCATATCGTGTATCAACATTACTCTAACATACAGATGATAACTTACCCGGATCCTTGACATATACACGCAACCAGGTAAAATAAATGGGGCTAGTCATATCGACTTGATTAGTGACGTTACCAATACACGTCTTGTCATCGCCATCAGTTACTGTGTCTAGTGCGTAATTTCCTCTAACTAAAGTCTTATTTGTTGTGAGGTCAGCTGTACAATTGAGATAAATATCACATTGAAATATTCTGCTCATTGTGATGATAGTATGTATGCATTGGAGTCCGGTTGAGCGAGTGCGTAATTGTATGTGAGTGAATGTTCATGAGTCTATATTAGAGATATATTTCTATATATCAGTATATGTATATATATATATATATATATATATATATATATATATATATTTGTTTCCTTCATAAGTCATGTTTACAATTTCATTAACATCAGTTTTATGACTCACACTTTATTTAATTTATTAATTTGATAGTCCTATAGGACATATGGATGTGAATCATGGACAATAGGATAACAGACAAGAAAATCACTGGAGTCTGTAGAAATGTGGTTTTACTGAAGAATGTTGAGAATACCATGGACAGCTAAGAAGAGTAATGAAAACGTTCTGAAAGAGGCCAAAGCAAAAGGAGATATAATTTCCAATATTAGGAAGAAACAATAATCATTTTTGGCCATGTAATGAGAAGAGAACAACTGGAACATATTGTGACAAAACTGGAAAAAAAATGAGGGACGAAGAGATAGTGAGAAGCAAAGAGAAAAAAATACCAGACAACTTAAGAGAATGGCTTCTTATTCTTGGTATCACTTGGAAAGACAAAGTGACAATCGTGGAGATCCTCACTTGCGCAGGCCTACCGAGTCTCTACACACTGCATACATATCGAAGGTTTCTCTGGCCTGGCCACGTACACTGTATGAAAGATCCCGCATACCAAATAAGATTGCGACAATGGCACACAGTAAGTTTGAGTTCTCACCGACCTTTTAACAGATCCCGGTTGACTGTTCACATGTGTCGTTGAAACAGCGGTCAGGACATTTTGCTGCCTTGCAGGAAGATTGGGAACAATCAAAGGCTAGGGAAAGCAAACCTGAATAAAATGCTGGCTGAAATCGGATGCACTGGGTCACTGGCGCAGAACACAGTGCAACGTTTTTAACGGGTGTTCAATCAGAGTGGATCTGGCAGAATCTAATTGTGATGTTCTGTTTGTAACACACCTAACCTGACAGCTGAGTTCATGTGAGGAGCTGGAATCCTACTCTGATTGGGTCCTGATCGCAGAGAGAGAGAGAGAGAGAGAGAGAGAGAGAGAGATACCACATAGTCTACGGACAATTAGAAGATGGTAAAAGAACTAGGGGGCGCCCAAAACTTTGATTTATGTACGTGTGTAAGCGTTGATGAAGAATCTGAACATATGCCCTGCAGCCAGGAAGAAGGGAAGACAGCTTTGTAACGTTAATCATTGGAAACAATCTCTAAAGCTCCAACTCAAACAAGAAGCAGACAGATTCATACACATAGAGAATACATGGCGAAAGTAAAGAAAAACAAGCATTTCTAGGGGCGTGGAAACATCTATAGTCAACTATGACTGACGGAGGCTACTACTATAACTATACTTAAAAACTCACACACAAAAAAACAACACACAAAACAACTCAGAAAGCACTGATAGTACTTGAGTGAGAGATGAAATAGAGTTACAACAGAAGGGGTTTAGAGCTAGCTTCTGTTTCTGAATTTAACTTTCTAATTCGGGAACGTTTGAAGCTGGGGTCATTCAAAGTGCTTGACTTTAATTTAAAGATACAACAGAGAACTGAAACAACGTTGTAAACTAAGCGATGATACGGGTATTTAAAGAAATAAAAGATGCTGTATAAGCACACTATTTTGGTGGTTTCTTCTAGGAATATGTTTGCATGTATCCAATGATTTGAGGTGTCGCAAGAGTATATCTCGTTGACTGTATACAGTTGAATCTGGAGGAAATGTTAGAGACAGGTAAACAACTTAGAGGGGGATAGCAGGAGAAAGACGTGGAGAAGATTGCTAAATGTTCATAATAAACCAAAGTAAGTGGAGGGAATTTGTTCAACAGAATAATGGTGACCAATTAATTATTTGGTTCAGTGACAAAGGAAATGACACTTGTTGGTTTGTTGACAAGGAAATGACAATTGTTGGTTTGTTGACAAGGAAATGACAATTGTTGGTTTGTTGACAAGGAAATGACAATTGTTGGTTTGTTGACAAGGAAATGACAATTGTTGGTTTGTTGACACAGACATGACAATTGTTGGTTTGTTGACACAGACATGACAATTGTTGGTTTGTTGACACAGACATGACAATTGTTGGTTTGTTGACACAGACATGACAATTGTTGGTTTGTTGACACAGACATGACAATTGTTGGTTTGTTGACACAGACATGACGATTGTTGGATTGTTGTCACAGACATGACAATTGTTGGTTTGTTGACAAGGACATGACAATTGTTGGTTTGTTGACACAGACATGACAATTGTTGGTTTGTTGACACAGACATGACAATTGTTGGTTTGTTGACACAGACATGACAATTGTTGGTTTGTTGACAAGGAAATGACAATTGTTGGTTTGTTAACACAGACATGACAATTGTTGGTTTGTTGACACAGACATGACAATTGTTGGTTTGTTGACAAGGACATGACAATTGTTTGTTTGTTGACACAGACATGACAATTGTTGGTTTGTTAACACGGATATGACAATTGTTGATTTGTTGACACAGACATGACAATTGTTGGTTTGTTGACACAGACATGACAATTGTTGGTTTGTTAACACGGGGCATGGCAATAGTTGGTTTGTTAACACGGACATGACAATTGTTTGTTTGTTGACACAGACATGCCATTTGTTGGTTTGTTAACACGGACATGACAATTGTTTGTTTGTTGACACAGACATGACAATTGTTGGTTTGTTAACACGGACATGACAATTGTTTGTTTGTTGACACAGACATGACAATTGTTTGTTTGTTGACACAGACATGACAATTGTTTGTTTGTTGACACAGACATGACAATTGTTGGTTTGTTGACACAGACATGACAATTGTTGGTTTGTTAACACGGGGCATGGCAATTGTTGGTTTGTTGACACAGACATTACAATTGTTGGTTTGTTAACACGGGGCATGGCAATTGTTGGTTTGTTGACACGAACATGACAATTGTTGGTTTGTTGACACGAACATGACAATTGTTGGTTTGTTGACACGAACATGACAATTGTTGGTTTGTTGACACGAACATGACAATTGTTGGTTTGTTGACACGAACATGACAATTGTTGGTTTGTTGACACGGATATGACAATTGTTGGTTTGTTGACACGGATATGACAATTGTTGGTTTGTTGACACGAACATGACAATTGTTGGTTTGTTGACATGGAAATAGGGAAAAAGATTACATTGACACTCTTTACAACGAGCTAGAGCTGACCATGGAACAGTGTAAATCCCAAGAATTAACTATTATATTAAGGGGTTTCAATGCAAAGGTAGAAACAGCTAAAGTGCAAAATGTGACTGGGGCATGGCTTTGGAGAGATGAATGACAGAGGGGATAAATTGGGCAAAGACACATGAAATGATTATAGGTAACACCTGGTTCGAACAAAACCCTAGGCGACTGGCAAAGCCCCAACAAAAATGTACACAATCAAATTTATTTTATACTGGTACAGAGAAGATTCAGGAATGGGCTAACATCTGTTAAACAAGGCCAGAAACAGATTGCAATAGTGACCATGTAACAGTCGTTGAAATGATAAGAATAAATCTGCCGAAGAGATATAGAAATACTCAAGAAATATAAAATTAGAACTAAATATGCTTAGAGTAGATAGACAGATGATTGATAATTACAGTACGATAGCACAAAAGCGATATAATGCTATTGAGAAAATACAGAACATCAAGGAACAGTGGGAAATGCTCAAACAATCGATTCTACAAATATCAAAAGAAGTAATACTAGTGGCTAAAAGAATCAACAAAAAGAAATGGATGTCAGAATAAATAGTACAACTAATGGACAAAAGACGAAAACATAAGAAAAGAAGAACGGGCATACAAAATATTTCACAAAGAGATCCAGAACAAATGCGGGAACCAAAGGAATGATAATTAAAGCACAAATGTGAATAAATGGAAAAACAAAAAAAAATAATAACACAAAATGTATGCACACTCAATTAAATGAATTAAAATAAACAATAGAAGTCAAAGTTTCAGGATGTGTGAAATCAAAGGAAGGAAATAACATAATGGGACAGGCGAAGACAATGTAAAGATGTACATAATATATCAATCAACTCTATAACGATGAAAGATCATATCTAAACAATTCAAACAAAGACACATGACCACCAATAATTCAGAGTGAAGTGGAGGAGGCAATTCAACACACGAAAAGAAGCAAAGCTCCAGGTCCCGACAATATAACAATCGAAGAGATAAGTGCATTAGGAGAGCTGGGAGTACAAGTCATAACAAAATTACTCAATGACATATGTAACACTGGACACAAACCCGAAGATCTACTAAAATCTATCTTTGTAGCCATACTGAAGAAGTCAGGTACCGCTGATTGTGAGGGCCATCGCACTATTAGTCTCATGAGTCATACGACAAACATATTACTAAGAATCACTTTGAGACGTGTAAGGAACAAAATAAAATCAGAAATAAGTGAGGAACAATGTGGATTTGTGGAAGGAAAGGGCATCAATAATATAATATACATCATAAGAACATTGATAGAAAAAGCTATAGAGGTAAAGAAAGATCTATATATTTGCTTCATAGACTACACACAATCATTTGACAAAGTAAAGCATGTGGAAATAATGAATGTGCTGGAGAAATTAAACATTGATGGCAAGGATCTGCGAATCATTAAAAAAAAATGTACTGGCAACTAACAGCAGCTACACGAATTAGCACCAAAACAGGCGAATTCCAACATATAAAACAAAGAGTCAGACAAGGCTGTGTTATGTTGCAGGATTTGTATTCACTTTACAGCAAGCGTATTATGAGATCAATAGTTGAAAAACAAATGAATTGAAGTCAACGGTTACAACATAAATAATTTGCAATATACGCATGACGCTGTCTTGATAGCAGAGACAGTGAATAAACTACAAAAATATGATAGACATAATAGTAAAAGAAAGCAAAAAAAAAGGTCTCAATCTGAATAGTAAGAAAACAGAAGTAATGGGTATATTGAAGAAACAATCACCATCATCATGCAACATAAAATTAAGCAAGACAAATGTGAAACAAGTGCAACGCGTCAAATACTTGGACACAATAATAACATAGGATGGAAGATGCACCACGGAAATTAAAAGCAGAATAGCTCAGGCCAAAATAGCATTTCAGAAAATGACAAATATCTTATGCAACAAATCTATGTCAATAGAAGTGAGATGGAGAGTTCATCGGTGCTATATAGAACCAATTCTGACCTATGGAAGCGAATCATGGACTGTAGAAAACAAATGTAAACACTATTTGAGGCCATAGAGATGGGATGTCTCAGAAGAATGTTGAAAGTTTCATAGACAGCTAAAAAGACCAACGAAGAAATTCACAAAAAGGCCAATACAAAAAGGGAACTCCTAAAATTATCAGAAAGAAACAATCAACATTTTTTGAGCACATCATGAGAAGAGGAAAGTGGAGTACTTGGTTACAACTGGCAAAATAAAAGGAAAGAGAGATCACGGACGACAAAGAGAGAAAATACTGGATAGCTTGCTGTGATGACAAGAAAAACAGTCAGCAACAGAACTGATACGATGCACTGTAGATAGAAGATTGTGAAAGGACAGGTTGGCCTACGCCAACCGGTGGGGCACATGATGACGATGATGATTATGATCTACATAACATTCTCCCTAAGTCTTTAATCATTCAAACGTTTAAAGTGATATAAACAGATTGTCACATACACCTTATGTCACATGTGATTTTTTTTATTTTTGTGTATAGATGTGATGTTTTGTTAGTATAGATAGTTGAGATTGTAGTTTTCTCGTTATAGATACGACTTTTGTTTTCTTTTTATTTTCTTAATATGCAAATGTGATTGTTGTTTTATACGTGTATATGTATTTTCCGTTTTCTTTTTGTGTACATGTGGAATTTGTTCTCTCTGTGTTTATGTCTAAGGCAGTCAGTTTAGCTCTCAAATTAAACTAACGGGACCCTGTAATAAAAAGTTGTCACACCGTCAATTGCCCTCAAGGATAGATCTCTATGGGATAGATAATGGGCAAGTTATGCTGGGACGGCCAAACTACGGCGCTCTGGGCGAGCTGAACTACGGCGCTCTGGGCGAGCTGAACTACGGCGCTCTGGGCGAGCTGAACTACGGCGCTCTAGGCGAGCTGAACTACGGCGCTCTGGGCGAGCTGAACTACGGCGCTCTAGGCGAGCTGAACTACGGCGCTCTAGGCGAGCTGAACTACGGCGCTCTAGGCGAGCTGAACTACGGCGCTCTGGGCGAGCTGAACTACGGCGCTCTGGGCGAGCTGAACTACGGCGCTCTGGGCGAGCTGAACTACGGCGCTCTAGGCGAGCTGAACTACGGCGCTCTAGGCGAGCTGAACTACGGCGCTCTAGGCGAGCTGAACTACGGCGCTCTGGGCGAGCTGAACTACGGCGCTCTAGGCGAGCTGAACTACGGCGCTCTAGGCGAGCTGAACTACGGCGCTCTAGGCGAGCTGAACTACGGCGCTCTAGGCGAGCTGAACTACGGCGCTCTAGGCGAGCTGAACTACGGCGCTCTGGGCGAGCTGAACTACGGCGCTCTAGGCGAGCTGAACTACGGCGCTCTGGGCGAGCTGAACTACGGCGCTCTAGGCGAGCTGAACTACGGCGCTCTAGGCGAGCTGAACTACGGCGCTCTGGGCGAGCTGAACTACGGCGCTCTAGGCGAGCTGAACTACGGCGCTCTAGGCGAGCTGAACTACGGCGCTCTAGGCGAGCTGAACTACGGCGCTCTAGGCGAGCTGAACTACGGCGCTCTGGGCGAGCTGAACTACGGCGCTCTGGGCGAGCTGAACTACGGCGCTCTAGGCGAGCTGAACTACGGCGCTCTAGGCGAGCTGAACTACGGCGCTCTAGGCGAGCTGAACTACGGCGCTCTAGGCGAGCTGAACTACGGCGCTCTAGGCGAGCTGAACTACGGCGCTCTAGGCGAGCTGAACTACGGCGCTCTAGGCGAGCTGAACTACGGCGCTCTAGGCGAGCTGAACTACGGCGCTCTAGGCGAGCTGAACTACGGCGCTCTAGGCGAGCTGAACTACGGCGCTCTGGGCGAGCTGAACTACGGCGCTCTAGGCGAGCTGAACTACGGCGCTCTGGGCGAGCTGAACTACGGCGCTCTAGGCGAGCTGAACTACGGCGCTCTAGGCGAGCTGAACTACGGCGCTCTAGGCGAGCTGAACTACGGCGCTCTAGGCGAGTTGAACTACGGCGCTCTAGGCGAGCTGAACTACGGCGCTCTAGGCGAGTTGAACTACGGCGCTCTAGGCGAGCTGAACTACGGCGCTCTAGGCGAGCTGAACTACGGCGCTCTAGGCGAGCTGAACTACGGCGCTCTAGGCGAGCTGAACTACGGCGCTCTAGGCGAGCTGAACTACGGCGCTCTAGGCGAGCTGAACTACGGCGCTCTAGGCGAGCTGAACTACGGCGCTCTAGGCGAGCTGAACTACGGCGCTCTAGGCGAGCTGAACTACGGCGCTCTAGGCGAGCTGAACTACGGCGCTCTAGGCGAGCTGAACTACGGCGCTCTAGGCGAGCTGAACTACGGCGCTCTAGGCGAGCTGAACTACGGCGCTCTAGGCGAGCTGAACTACGGCGCTCTAGGCGAGCTGAACTACGGCGCTCTAGGCGAGCTGAACTACGGCGCTCTAGGCGAGCTGAACTACGGCGCTCTAGGCGAGCTGAACTACGGCGCTCTAGGCGAGCTGAACTACGGCGCTCTAGGCGAGTTGAACTACGGCGCTCTAGGCGAGCTGAACTACGGCGCTCTAGGCGAGCTGAACTACGGCGCTCTAGGCGAGCTGAACTACGGCGCTCTAGGCGAGCTGAACTACGGCGCTCTAGGCGAGTTGAACTACGGCGCTCTAGGCGAGCTGAACTACGGCGCTCTAGGCGAGCTGAACTACGGCGCTCTAGGCGAGCTGAACTACGGCGCTCTAGGCGAGCTGAACTACGGCGCTCTAGGCGAGCTGAACTACGGCGCTCTAGGCGAGCTGAACTACGGCGCTCTAGGCGAGCTGAACTACGGCGCTCTAGGCGAGCTGAACTACGGCGCTCTAGGCGAGCTGAACTACGGCGCTCTAGGCGAGCTGAACTACGGCGCTCTAGGCGAGCTGAACTACGGCGCTCTAGGCGAGCTGAACTACGGCGCTCTAGGCGAGCTGAACTACGGCGCTCTAGGCGAGCTGAACTACGGCGCTCTGGGCGAGCTGAACTACGGCGCTCTAGGCGAGCTGAACTACGGCGCTCTGGGCGAGCTGAACTACGGCGCTCTGGGCGAGCTGAACTACGGCGCTCTGGGCGAGCTGAACTACGGCGCTCTGGGCGAGCTGAACTACGGCGCTCTGGGCGAGCTGAACTACGGCGCTCTGGGCGAGCTGAACTACGGCGCTCTGGCGAGCTGAACTACGGCGCTCTGGGCGAGCTGAACTACGGCGCTCTAGGCGAGCTGAACTACGGCGCTCTAGGCGAGCTGAACTACGGCGCCCTAGGCGAGCTGAACTACGGCGCTCTAGGCGAGCTGAACTACGGCGCCCTAGGCGAGCTGAACTACGGCGCTCTAGGCGAGCTGAACTACGGCGCCCTAGGCGAGCTGAACTACGGCGCTCTAGGCGAGCTGAACTACGGCGCCCTAGGCGAGCTGAACTACGGCGCTCTAGGCGAGCTGAACTACGGCGCCCTAGGCGAGCTGAACTACGGCGCTCTAGGCGAGCTGAACTACGGCGCCCTAGGCGAGCTGAACTACGGCGCCCTAGGCGAGCTGAACTACGGCGCCCTAGGCGAGCTGAACTACGGCGCCCTAGGCGAGCTGAACTACGGCGCTCTAGGCGAGCTGAACTACGGCGCTCTAGGCGAGCTGAACTACGGCGCTCTAGGCGAGCTGAACTACGGCGCTCTAGGCGAGCTGAACTACGGCGCTCTAGGCGAGCTGAACTACGGCGCTCTAGGCGAGCTGAACTACGGCGCTCTAGGCGAGCTGAACTACGGCGCTCTAGGCGAGCTGAACTACGGCGCTCTAGGCGAGCTGAACTACGGCGCTCTAGGCGAGCTGAACTACGGCGCTCTAGGCGAGCTGAACTACGGCGCTCTAGGCGAGCTGAACTACGGCGCTCTAGGCGAGCTGAACTACGGCGCTCTAGGCGAGCTGAACTACGGCGCTCTAGGCGAGCTGAACTACGGCGCTCTAGGCGAGCTGAACTACGGCGCCCTAGGCGAGCTGAACTACGGCGCTCTAGGCGAGCTGAACTACGGCGCCCTAGGCGAGCTGAACTACGGCGCTCTAGGCGAGCTGAACTACGGCGCTCTAGGCGAGCTGAACTACGGCGCTCTAGGCGAGCTGAACTACGGCGCTCTAGGCGAGCTGAACTACGGCGCTCTAGGCGAGCTGAACTACGGCGCTCTAGGCGAGCTGAACTACGGCGCTCTAGGCGTGCTGAACTACGGCGCTCTAGGCGAGCTGAACTACGGCGCTCTAGGCGAGCTGAACTACGGCGCTCTAGGCGAGCTGAACTACGGCGCCCTAGGCGAGCTGAACTACGGCGCTCTAGGCGAGTTGAACTACGGCGCTCTAGGCGAGCTGAACTACGGCGCTCTAGGCGAGCTGAACTACGGCGCTCTAGGCGAGCTGAACTACGGCGCTCTAGGCGAGCTGAACTACGGCGCTCTAGGCGAGCTGAACTACGGCGCTCTAGGCGAGCTGAACTACGGCGCTCTAGGCGAGCTGAACTACGGCGCTCTAGGCGAGCTGAACTACGGCGCTCTAGGCGAGCTGAACTACGGCGCTCTAGGCGAGCTGAACTACGGCGCTCTAGGCGAGCTGAACTACGGCGCTCTAGGCGAGCTGAACTACGGCGCTCTAGGCGAGCTGAACTACGGCGCTCTAGGCGAGCTGAACTACGGCGCTCTAGGCGAGCTGAACTACGGCGCTCTAGGCGAGCTGAACTACGGCGCTCTAGGCGAGCTGAACTACGGCGCTCTAGGCGAGCTGAACTACGGCGCTCTAGGCGAGCTGAACTACGGCGCTCTAGGCGAGCTGAACTACGGCGCTCTAGGCGAGCTGAACTACGGCGCCCTAGGCGAGCTGAACTACGGCGCTCTAGGCGAGCTGAACTACGGCGCCCTAGGCGAGCTGAACTACGGCGCTCTAGGCGAGCTGAACTACGGCGCCCTAGGCGAGCTGAACTACGGCGCCCTAGGCGAGCTGAACTACGGCGCTCTAGGCGAGCTGAACTACGGCGCCCTAGGCGAGCTGAACTACGGCGCTCTAGGCGAGCTGAACTACGGCGCCCTAGGCGAGCTGAACTACGGCGCTCTAGGCGAGCTGAACTACGGCGCCCTAGGCGAGCTGAACTACGGCGCTCTAGGCGAGCTGAACTACGGCGCCCTAGGCGAGTTGAACTACGGCGCTCTAGGCGAGTTGAACTACGGCGCTCTAGGCGAGCTGAACTTCGGCGCCCTAGGCGAGCTGAACTTCGGCGCCCTCATCATCATCATCATCAAGTACCGGGCCTAGTGGCGTAGGTGATCATGTGTCTCCACAACTTTCGATCTCGGCAGTTATTTATCATTTCTGTTGTTGACCTTCTGCCAAGCCATTCTCTTAAGCTGTGTGTTATTTTTTCTCTTTGCTTCCCTCTATCTGTTCGTTCGTCCCTCAATTTTTCCAGTTGTTACAATATATTCCAGTTGTTCTCTTCTCATTACATGGCCAAAACATGATGATTGTTTCTTCCTAATATTGGAAATTAGCTCTCTTTTTGCTTTGACCTCTCTCAGAACCTCTTCATTACTCTTCTTAGCTGCCCATGGTATTCTCAACATTCTTCTGTAAAACTACATTTCTACAGACTCCAGTGATTTTCTTGTCTGTTGTCCTATTGTCCATGACTCCCATCCATATGTTAAAACTGGCTCTACGTAAAATTTAAGAACTCTGTTTTCTAGTTTCTATTGTCAAAAATGGATTGCATAATATTTTCCTCATTTTTTGGAAAATTGCTTTTGCCTGAGCCATTCTACATCTCACCTCTTCTGTAAATCTTCCCTCAGAGGCTAACAAAGTTCCCAAATATTTAAATTCATTTACCTGTTATAATATTGTTCCACTTGTCTTTATTTTGCACTGAGGTGATGTCTTTTTCTTTGTTGTTACCATTACCTCTGTCTTTTTGCTATTAAGGCTGAGTCCCTTATTTTTGCTTTCTTTCACTATAATGTCCAACATTTCCGGTAACTCATTTTCACTCTTAACGATTAAGACTGTATCATCAGCATACCTTAGATTATTTATATTATGACCTCCAATTGTTATTCCAGGCATGCCCCTCATGGATCTTAAAATAATCTCATTATAAATATTAAACAAATCTGGTGACAGCACACAACCTTTCGGCGCCCTAGGCGAGCTGAACTTCGGCGCCATGTTTAAGTATAGTTAAAACAATTTTCACAAGGAAAAAAATATTAAAAATACTGAAAGATTATTGATGACGCCATGACGCGCCCCGGGCAACTGCCAGAGTTGCCGGTACCTTGAGTCGGCCCTGTGTTATAGAGAAGTGTATTTAAAAGTGAATGCTTCTGCTAGCAACATATTCTATGAACTTACAGTACTGACAACCTGGTCCAAACCATCCTCGATTACAAATGCTACCATCAACACAATATCCGTCATTTATGTCACATCTGTCATTTGCACAATGACATTTCAAGTGACAGAGTGGGCCAAACCTTCCCTTTTGACAATCTGAACATCAGAAACAAGCAATATAACTTGAGTTAGTTATGTTTAATATTGTCGTTATTATATTAACAAGCACATAGCAGACAATGTTACTGGATTCTGAACAAGAAAAAGTAATTGATAGTGGCACATGTGTGTGTGTGTGTGTGTTTGTATGAAAGAGTTCTATTTAGCAAAGTCAAATTAAGTGAGTGTGTTTGAGTGTACACCCCCAATTTTGCCACCAATAATTGCCCGATCTTATTGAAGCTGCTGGTGATTTTAGACAACAAACTAGTCAGAACTTCCGTTTCCAAGATGGCGGATCTAGTCCGCGTCCTCTCGATCGCTGCAGAAAATGCACCCAAGGTCTGATTAATTTCGGATCTTCATTGCACTTTTCTGCGTAAAAGTCAAAATGATGATATGCTTGATACATCTGTGTTGATAAAGCGAGGTCGTAGGCCGACAACAGTCCGTTTTTGACGAATCAAGTGTTGTGAGTGAGACATTCCACCGTCCAGACTTGATCTGTGCTTTACGTCACATTAGTGCTGTTCAAGACCGTTATTGGGATTCTTTGACGCAAGTTATTTCCACGTTACACATTAATGTAAACTACTTCGTCAGTCGCAGTTTTGTCTCTTTGGGGAAGTTGCTTCGTGTTTTGTTCGTCGTAGGCTGCTTACACTTAAGTAATCAGACATAAGTCTAAAAGTTTGGATTTTAATTCGCTTGCAGTGATACCGAGGCCTTCCATAACCAATAACCAATAACCAATAACAATAATAAGTCTAAAAGTATTGAGATTATGAGTTTGGCGACATTGTGTGCTACGTCATCGTATTGGTTCCCTAAACCGGCCGTGCGCAAATCTTACGGTCTGCTGTTTGATGTGCGACGAGGATCATTTGACGACTGACTGTGTGTCTATATGTTCGGAATTGGAGTCATCAACGATGGCCTAATATCATCAAGTGCTACGATGATCATCATTTTCAAGAGGACGTGACTTACCGGTATATGGGGATAGACGGCGGGAACAAACTATGCATGAAATGTGTTCCTTGTTGCAGTTTCCTCATATTACAAGTCGCATGGCTGTGTTAGTCACCTCTAGTGACTCGGGCATTTGGTGCTCGTAAACCTGGAAGGCCGACCATCTAAGGGCAGAATCCCCCGACAGAAAAGATCAACTGCTGCCTTGCAGGAAGATTGGGGACAATCAAAGGCTAAGGAAAGCAAACCTGAAAAAATGCTGGCTGAATTCGGATGCACTGGGCCACTGACGCAAAACACAGTGCAACGTTTTAACGGGTACTCAATCGGAGTGGATCTAACAGGCTTAAACAGACAGCTGTCTTCGTATGAGAGTCTGGAGTCCTACTCTGATTGAGTCCTGATTGCAGAGAGAGAGAGAGAGAGAGAGAGAGAGAGAGAGAGAGAGTCAGAACTTTGACACGTTTGTTGGCAGTTGGGTAGTATCTCTCAATATAGTCACACATTGTCTCTGTGTGAGGTGCACCAATCTTTGTCAAATAGACAAATGTATTAAAATATCACTTTCTCAGTCTAACCCTTTTTCTTGTGGGGCTGCACTCGTATCCTCTTGAGACCATTCTGTTTTCTCCTCAGATTCAGATCTATTGATCTGAAAATCCTTTATATCAGCGGGTGCAATAATTTGGTCGAGTTCTCACTTATTTTAATATCAGCCAAGATACCACGATCTCCCGACAGTTCTTTTGTTCTTTTCAGTGAACACATTTCTGTAAAGGGCACGAATTGCTGTATAGAAATGTAGATTATAATTTAATTTTACAGAATAAATATAATCTATTATTTCCCTAATCTGATAGTTACATAACCTAACATTTTTCTAACAAAATATTTCCCTAATCTAACATTTCCTTAATATACAATTTCCCTAATCTAACATTTCCCTAACCTAATATTTCCCTAACCTAATATTTCCCTAATCTAACATTTCCCTAATCTTACATTTCCCTGACTTAATGTTTCCCTAATCTAACATTTCCCTAATCTAACATGTCCCTAATCTAACATGTCCCTAATCTAACATGTCCCTAATCTAACATTTCCATAATCTAACATGTCCCTAATCTAACATTTCCCTAATCTAACATGTCCCTAATCTAACATGTCCCTAATCTAACATTTCCCTAATCTAACATTTCCATAATCTAACATGTCCCTAATCTTACATTTCCCTGACTTAATGTTTCCCTAATCTAACATTTCCCTAATCTAACATGTCCTTAATCTAACATGTCCCTAATCTAACATGTCCCTAATCTAACATGTCCCTAATCTAACATGTCCTTAATTTAACATTTCCATAATCTAACATATCACTAATCTAACATCATCATCATCAAGTACCGGGCCTACTGGCGTAGGTGATCATGTCTCTCCACAACTTTCGATCACGGCAGTTATTTATCATTTATGTTGTTGACCTTCTGCCAAGCCATTCTCTTACGCTGTCTGGTATCTTTTCTCTTTGCTTCTCCTATCTCTTCGTCCTTCAATTTTCCCAGTTGTTACAATATATTCCAGTTGTTCTATTCTCATTACATGGCCAAAAAATGATGATTGTATCTTCCTAATATTGGAAATTAGCTCTCTTTTTGCGTTGGCCTCTTTCAGAACGTTTTCATTACTCTTCATAGCTGTCCATGGTATTCTCAAAGCTGTTATATGAAACCATTTGTGTACAGCATCCAGCGATTATCTTGTCTCATGTCATATTGTCCATGATTCACATCCATATGTTAAGACTGGCTCTACATAACATTTAAGAACTCTTTTTGTTGTTTCGATTGTCAAAATTGGATTGCATAGTATCTTCCTCATTTTGCCTAAGTCATTCTGCATCTCGCCTCTTTTGTACATCTTCCCTCAAAGTTCCCACATATTTCAATTCATTTACCTGTTTTAATATTGTTCCACTTGACTTTATTTTGCACTGAGGTGATCTATTTTTCTTTGTTGTTACCATTACTACTGTCTTTTTGCTATTAAGGCTGAGTCCTTTATTTTTGCTTTCTTTCGCTAAAATGTCTAACATTTCTTGTAACTCATTTTCACTCTTAGCTATTAAGACTGTATCATCAGCATACCTTAGATTATTTACATTATGACCTACAATTGTTATTCCAGGCAGGGCCCTTATGGATATTAAAATAATCTCACTATACATATTAAACAAATCTGGTGACAGATTTGTCCCTAATCTAACAATTCCCTAATCTAACATTTCCCTAATCTAACATTTCCCTAATCTAACATTTCCTGAATCTAGCATTTCTTAGTCTAACTGTAGCCGTGAGTGAGGGAGACCACGAGAAATGAGGGAAAGTGGGTGAAACGTGAGTCTCGGGATAGGTAAGAGGGTATAGTTAGACGAGTAAACAGGGACGCGATTTGAGTTGATTGGAGGAAAACGGAGGAAGCAGTTTCTGATTGGACGATAGGATAAGTATTTGACGACAAGACACACAGAAACGTAAAGTCTTTAGAGAGAGAAGTCACACACCTAGGACTAGGTAGGGGCGACGAAAGCCCAAGCTAGCAAGTAAGCTTTTTAGAGAGAGAAGTCACACACCTAGGACTAGGTAGGGGCGACGATAGCCCAAGCTAGCAAGTAAGCTTTTTAGAGAGAGAAGTCACACACCTAGGACTAGGTAGGGGCGACAATAGCCCAAGCTAGCAAGTAAGCTTTTGGGAGAGAGAAGTCAAACACCTAGGACTAGGTAGGTGTGACGATAGCCTAAGCTAGCAAGTAAGCTTTTGGGAGAGAGAAGTCAAACACCTAGGACTAGGTAGGTGTGACGATAGCCTAAGCTAGCAAGTAAGCTTTTGGGAGAGAGAAGTCACACACCTAGGACTAGGTAGGGGCGACGATAGCCCAAGCTAGCAAGTAGTGCTTAGGAGAACAGACTTAGCTAAGTTCGAACAGAACTAGAGTCGAGCGACATGAGAAGATAGATTAGAGTAGAAGTAGGTGTTAGGGGATTGTCCAATGAGGAACAATTCCCAATAAACCAGAGGTTAAGAGTTTCAAGTTGTGTGAGAAAGTAGGAACCAGTGGCGAGTAATATTGCTACTGAGAAGTGTGACTGACCGTGTGGAAGAGAACCGTGGGTCATGTAATTACGTGTACATATGTTGTAACTAGGCGCCAATTGTTAAGTTCAGAGTAACAAAGACTTATGTGTTCGCCCCAAAATTATGCAGTGTTGTGTTTCTAGCAGTCAGCTGATCATGCAAGTGGAGTAAGAACGGGGGAAAATATCGCGGGCAGAAAACTAGACGAAGTACTAAAATCAACCACAGGACACGGATGTAGACGTGTCAATTTCCCAGGCCAGCGATTTTGGTGGAACGAGCATCCAAGTGTCACGAGAACAACACCGCGACGTGTGTGTGGGAGTCGCCATTCATCCACTTGAACTACGAGAGGCAGTGGTGGTAAACAGCGTCACCTGGCGGCCTTAATCATACACATCGTCACCACCATTATAGCGTTACACTATATTCTCTTTAATCTAAGATTTCAGTAACTTAATATTTCCTAATCTATTATTTCCCTAATCTAACATTTCCCTAATATAACATTACTGTACTTTCACAAAAGTATTCTGCTTCACAATTTTCTGATAAATGTATTTTTAAAGCCAATTTTGCTCCAAACCCTACATTTGGAGTGTTTTCTGCAATTATCTACTTTACACTTTTTTGTCACTCATGTCTACTGCTACATTCATCATCAGCATCATGTGCCATACCGGTTGGCGTAGGAGATCATGTCCTTCCACATTCTTCTATCCACAGTGCATCGTATCAGTTCTGTTGTTGACTGCTTTCCATGCCATTATATCAAGTTATGCAGCACTTTCTCTCATTGTCGTCCGCGATCTCTCTTTCCTTTTATTTTGCCAGTTGTAACCAAGTATTCCAACTTTCCTCTTCTCATGATGTGCCCGAAAAATGTTGATTGCTTCTTTCTGATGTTTTTTAAGAGCTCCCTTTTTTGTGTTGGCCTCTTTAAGAACTTCCTCATTGGTCTTTTTATCTGTCCAGGGAACTTTCAACATTCTTCTGAGAAATCCCATCTCTGTGGCCTCTAATCGTCTTTTCATTTGTTTGTCTACTGTCCATGATTAGCTTCCATAAGTCAGAATTGGTTCTATATAGCACCGATGAACTCTCTTTCGCATTTCTGTTGACATAGATTTGTTTCCTAAGAAACTGCTACATTACTTTTCATAAATGTTTTAACTCATTTAATTGAATCTTTTCCTATATAGCTTGCTTCAAACGCAAGTCTGTCTGGTATATATACAGTCTTCAAATGAAATGTCTTGTTCCACAAGCTATCCTGCATTCCTCCACATACTTTTGTCGCCCCGTCTCATTCCTTCTAAATGCTGCTTGTCTTGTCATTTACATGTATCTCCTAATTTCCATTATTCATTTCATTTCCCAAAAAGATGTATGTTCAGATGCAAGTGAACGTCTCCCGTTTGTCTTTTCTTGACCCATAATTTTTTCTACAACTCTCTGTTCTTGTCTCTCTTTTTGTTCTTAACTGTCATGACATTCCTACAAAGCAGATAGATAGCCAGGCAAGGGTGTGTGTAAGTTGTATACATTGTAAAGTTGTTTTGGTAAAGGAAAATGAAATGTTCTAAAGCTTGTTATTGGCATAAGAGATCTAAACATGCGTAACTGCTGACTTTATCTAGGTAACGGCGTTAAAGTCAAGACAATATTTGACCACATCTACATGAAGTTTTATTGACGTTTCTTGACGTTTTATTAGTAGATTTTACAGCTCTTTTGTTGACATCCTTCTCTAGTAGAATCCGATGAGCAGCCAACAACATTACAGACAAGACAATCTTTGGCCACATCTACTTGAAGCTTTATTATTAATTGTCCTTACTATTCTTTAACTGACAATTTTCTAGAGTAGAACCAGGTGAACAGCCATGAGTACATTTTTGACCAACTGGACACAGGAAATCTGAAGAGAAACAAACAATGGATGGGTTAGTCACAAACAGAACACCAAACTAACAATTTTCTTTCTGGAGACTTTCCATAGAGCTTCCGTACAATGGGGTTCCGGGCTGCACAATCAACACTTTCATTATAACTGGCCATGTCAATCGACAGTCACGTTTGTTGCAGTGATAATTATAAATACTTTAAAAACAATTACACAATAATTTCAAACAGTTGAAATGATATCTATCTTTCGTTCGCCTGAAGTATTGTCTATATCTGCAATGCCTTTTCATGTACAAATTGTCATTTTTTTTCTAGTAATTCTTGCAGTGGCTCATATAGTATTATCAATGATGTTTTATCAATGAGCCAATGGATTTTCCTCAGTCTAGTATATTCAATAGACTATACCAATGCATTTGACAAAGTAAAGCATTTAGTAATAAACAATATGCTGGAGAAATTAAACCTTGATGGCAATGATCTGAGAAACATAAAAAAAAACATGTACTGGCAACAAACAGCAGCAACAAGAATTAGCAACCAAACAGGACAATTCCAATATATAAAACAAGGAATTAGACAAGGCTGTGTTCTGTCGCCGGATTTGTTTTCATTTTACTACGATGATATTTTGAGATCAAAAGTAGACTAAAAATTAATTAAGATATTATAAACATAATATTTTTAAAAAGCAACAATAAAGGTATCAGTCTGAATAGTAAGAAAGCAGAAATAATGGTCATTTAGAAGAAACAAGCATCACCATCATGCAGCATAAAATTACAGAGGCCAAATCTGAAACAAGTGCAACACGTCAAATACTTGGGCACAGTAATAACATCAGATGGAAGATACACGGCAGAAATATAAATCAGAATTGCTCAGGCCAAAATAGCATTTCACAAAACGAAAAATTCTTATGCAGCAAGTCTATGTCAATAGATGGGATGAAGAGATTTCATTGGTTTCATATAAAGCCAATTTTGACCCATGGAAACGAATCATGGACAACATAAAAAAAATGTTAAGAAGATTTGAGACCACAGAGATGAACTTTCTCAGAAGAATGTTGAAAGTTCCCTGGACAGCTAAAAAGACCAATGAGGAAATTCTCAAAAGGCCAACGCAAAAAGGAAGCTCATAAGAAGAGAAATAATCAATTAATATTTTTCGGGCATCATGAGAAGATAAAAGTTGGGATATTAGGTTACAAGTGACAAAAAACAGGGAAAGAGAGATCGCGGGCGACAAAGAGAGACGATGCTAGATAGCTTGGTGTCCTGGCATGAAAAACAGTCACAATCAGAATTGATACGAGGCACTGTGGATAGAAGATTGTAGAATGACATGACCGCCGCCTACGGCAACTGAGGTGGCGCATGATAATCATGAAATTTTATCTGCATCTGCAATGTCGTTTACTGTATAAATGTTACTGTAGTTTGTAGTTCTTACAGTGGTCCATGTAGTTTTGTCTGTAGTGTTGTATCTATGGGGGAATAGATTTTACTCAGTCTACTACTATATTCAGTACAGTCTTGAAGTATGTGTTCAGCAGTCTGGGGTGCATGTCTACATATAAATGTAAGTGAGGTACCTAACTTGAATTGTGTATACACGTGACTATTGAAATGCTAAGTAATAATATCGATATCTACAGTTATGTATTAATGGGAAATGAACGTATTATAATAATAACGGCGAGTTGCCGATAAATTCTAAAGACCCATCCACAACTTTCCCGTTTCACTGTTCACTCATGGGGCATGTTAACTCTCCAGTTTCCTACGCTGATTACATTTATTGTCTAAAATAAACTCTCACTAACCCACTGAGATCAGGAAGAATTGTTAACTTTAATAATTGATTCATTAAAAACTTATCACTACACAATGGAGTTCAGCAGCAAGTGTATTCTCTGTAGAGGATAATGAACACCATTGGTTTTAAGAAACTTGATAATTGTTTAACAAATACAACAATTGTCACACAATTGGCAAAGTAAAGGCTGAAAACAGCAGCAAGTGTATTCTCTGTAATGGATAATGAATACCATTGGATTTAAGAAAGGTGACAAATGTTTAGCAAATACAACAATTGTCTGACAAATGGCAACGCATAATATTTTATTTATTTTTTTTTTGCGTTCGCCAGCTTTTACCTCTGACGAAGTCCCTAGAGACTAGGAACTAAGTTGTGCGTGTTAATCCATTTTTTCCATGGCAACCGTGTGCACAGGGGTCCCTCGCTGCACAGGCAGATAACTCTGACTTCGGAGGTTCCCATATTTTTCCGTCGATGAGTAATTGACATTTCAAGACGGGCCTCGCTGCTGAGACCAAGGGAGGTTGCCGCAGAGAGAAATCATAAATAAAAATGCAATCCGGTCGAGCCAGTATTTGAAACCACAACCTCTCTGTTTCGAGGCCGGCGTCTTGCCTCGAGACCAACCAGTCCCCCAAAACACAGAATATAGCAGCAATATCACACACGAGATCTTTGTAAACATTGCCTTAAAGAGAAATTCATGCACCTTTTAATGCTGCTACAACAATGAGGCAATTTGTAAATGATCCTCATACTTCTGTGGGTCATGTCAGCTTGTAATATAAATAGACACTGTTTTATATACTTGATACTTCGGAATATATAGACTTGTCTGTTTGGAGTATAAACTTATCTGTTTGGGATATATAATTTATTTTGTTTCTCCATGTGGCTTGCTTGTCCGGACCTTTCATTTGGATGGGTTCTCCCACACGGGACAGCCAAATCACTCCATCTAATTCATTTTCAAAATATCTGTATACATATATAAAATACTTTACACATTTTAGTTTTCAGTTCTTCATCATTTCTCTATACTTACGATTTTATATCTATATACTTAACCTACATGTGACACATCTCTTCTTCAACTTCCTATACTATCTCTCATCTCTCTGTCCACCTCTTCCTAACTTCATCACCACTGCTGTCGTTGTCCCCGTATTCTGAAGAAGGCTTCAGGCGGAAACGTCAGCATTTTGTTGTGTTCCTATTTTGTAAAGCTCTCACCATATCATGGAGTGTTTAGCACACCCCACAACTTGCTCCTTGGAATATATAAACTTGTCTGGTTGGAGTATATAAACTTGTTTGTTTGGAGTATATAAACTTGTCTGTTTGGAATATATAAACTTGTTTGTTTGGAGTATATAAATTTGTCTGTTTGGAATATATAAACTTGTTTGTTTGGAGTATATAAACTTGTATGTTTGGAGTATATAAACTTTTCTGTTTGGAATATATAAACTTGTTTGTTTGGAGTATATAAACTTGTATGTTTGGAGTATATAAACGTGTCTGTTTGGAATATATAAACTTGTTTGTTTGGAGTATATAAACTTGTACATTATGAGTATATAAACTTGTCTCTTTGGAGTATATAAACGTGTCTATTTGGAGAAGGCCTATATACATTCATCTGTTTGGAATATAAACTTATCTTTTTGGGATATATCCACTTGTATGTTTTGAGTACATAAACGTGTCTGTTTGAGTATATAAACCTGTCTCATAGGAGTGTATAAACTTGTCTGTTTGGAGTATATAAACTTGTCTATTTGGAGTATATAAACTTGTATGTTTGGAGTATATAATCTTGTATGTTTGAAGTATATAATCTTTTCTGTTTGAAGTATATCAACTTTTCTTTTTGGAATATATAAACTTGTTTGGAATTAAAATAAATATAAACTAAAAATCGTTATAATTCTGAAAAATTCGACTTCTGGATGTTCGCTTTGACCGGAGTGAACGTTTTTGGCTAAGGTCTACATTGTGACCATTTCATTCCTCTTTGATATTCAGCTGCAAGTTTGGCTTAGCGTTTTCTTTAACTATTTGCTTTTGGAAAGTCTTCCATATCTTAATGGTTTATTCTCAGAACAGGTCGTTAAACTTATTGCCAGTCTCAAGTCTGGTTGCATTATTGGTTTGTATCTATACTATTACTGAGATTACTGAGATTGCACAATATACTGTCTTAACCAGTCTTAACATATAGAGTGAATCATGGACAATAGGACAACAGACAATAAAATCACTGGATGCTGTTGAAATGTGGTGTTACAGAAGACTGTTTAGAACACCATGGACAGCTAAGAAGAGTAATGAAAACGTTTTGAAAAGACCAAATCAAAAAGATAGCTAATTTACAATATTAGGAAGAAATAACAATCATTTTGTGGGCATGTAATGAGAAGAGAACAGGTGGAATATATTGTAACAACTGGGAACATTGAGGGAAGAAGAGATAGAGTGAAGAAAAGAGAAAAGATACCAGACAGCTTAAGAGAATGGTTTGGCAGAAGGTCAACAAATGAAATGATAAATAACTGTCGTGATCGAAAGTTGTGGAGAGACATGATCACTTACACCAGCAGACACGGAACTTGATGATGATGATGAGATATAAAATAGGGGACAAAATGCTAAACTGTCCGGTTAGCATCACCCCGGTCATTATCTGGTTTCTGTGATCTGCCGGGAGGACTTTTATGACCGGAGAATAGAGGCCGAGTGTCCAGTACAGTTAACGCGAATTGTTCGGTTCTGAGTTTTCATTTTACGCTCGAGAGAAAGAAAAGCTTAGAAGTTAAATGTGATTCAAGTCTGTGCTCTCCTAAACCCGACAGTGACGTCAGCACGTGAAGCAGCTACACGGATGTCACGTTTCAGATTGTCTTCTGATTGGTTGTTGATAACACGGATGTCACGTTGCAGATTGTCTTCTGATAGGTTGTTGAGAACTCAGATGTCACGTTGCAGATTGTCTTCTGATAGGTTGTTGAGAACTCGGATGTCACGTTGCAGATTGTCTTCTGATAGGTTGTTGAGAACTCGGATGTCACGTTGCAGATTGTCTTCTGCTAGGTTGTTGAGAACTCGGATGTCACGTTGCAGATTGTCTTCTGATAGGTTGTTGAGAACTCGGATGTCACGTTGCAGATTGTCTTCTGCTAGGTTGTTGATAGCACGGATGCCACGTTGCAGATTGTCTTCTGCTAGGTTGTTGAGAACTCGGATGTCACGTTGCAGATTGTCTTCTGCTAGGTTGTTGAGAACTCGGATGTCATGTTGCAGATTGTCTTCTGCTAGGTTGTTGAGAACTCGGATGTCACGTTGCAGATTGCCTTCTGATAGGTTGTTGAGAACTCGGATGTCACGTTGCAGATTGTCTTCTGCTAGGTTGTTGATAGCACGGATGCCACGTTGCAGATTGTCTTCTGCTAGGTTGTTGAGAACTCGGATGTCACGTTGCAGATTGTCTTCTGCTAGGTTGTTGAGAACTCGGATATCATGTTGCAGATTGTCTTCTGCTAGGTTGTTGAGAACTCGGATGTCACGTTGCAGATTGCCTTCTGATAGGTTGTTCACAACGCAAATGAAGGGTTCTTATTCGAAAACTTAGAACATTCATATAATCTCAGCAGCCAAAAGTCCAAAAATGGATAAATATAAAGTGCAGACATATGTTTTATCCACACACAATTCTCCACCGTGATCTTTGTACTCCAATGCCTACACGATCAATGCAGTAACAATTATTTACCCATGAAACTACCAAATATAGATCCAGGTGAGAAACAAATAAAAAAATTGCTATGACTGTAGTTTAGACAGGAATGCTTTCGGAGTTATTGCGTTATAAGGGAAACCCCGTAAAGTGTATTAACCTGATAAGAATAATGTATGGGGGATAAAATGTAATGATGTGCACGAAGGTCAGCTTACAGAGGCATTTGAAATAAGAACAGGATTAAGGCAGAGATACCTACTATCTCATTTCCTCTTTCTAATAGCAACAGATTGGATTATGAAAATAACTCAGAACAACATAAATGGAGTCCAGTAGTTATTGACAGCAGCAACTTAATGACTTAGACTTTGCTGATGGCATATCTCTCCTTTCACATAATCTTTAATAGATGCAAGATAAAATAAACATACTTGAGAGATGGCAGCAGCAAGGATTGGAAATGAATAGAGATAAGATCATAACTATGGGAATTGATACAGTAGGTAAAAGCAAATAAAAAAAACAATAGGAAAAATACATCTACCAGACGTACAATCTAACATATATCTGGGTAGTAATATAGACAAAGAAGGAGTAACATAGAATGATATAAAAATAAGGATATCAAAAGGAAGAATAACATTTGTTGCACTAGGAAATATATGGGAGTCCAAAGAAATTAGGTTAAATACAATACTGAACATGTTCAACTTTAAAGTTAAATCTGTCCTATTATATGGCGGTGAAACATGGAGAACAACAAACAAACTGACAATCATGAACATGCATACCTGCATTAATGGATGTTTGCACAGAGTAAAAGGATGGATATAGCAGGACAAAATCACTAACATAGAATTATGGAAATTTACCAGTCAAATAAAAATGGATAAAGCGATACAGCGAAGATAATGGCGCTGGATAGGACACACACAGTGGAAGCCAACTGAGAGTATTACACAACAGGCCCTCTTTTGGAATACCCAAGGGATAAGACACGGAGGAAGACTAAAATATTCTTGGGGAAGACAGATGGAAGTAGAGATGAAGATAATGGGGAAGACAGATGGAAGTAGAGACGAAGATAATGGGGAAGACAGATGGAAGTAGAGATGAAGATAATGGGGAAGACAGATGGAAGTAGAGATGAAGATAATGGGGAAGACATGGAATGATCTTAAAAGAATTTGTAAGAAACAGAACAGCTTGGAAAGTAATTGTTGAAGACTTACGATGCACACGGATTTAAAAAGTAGAAGAACAAGTCCAAGATGTAGAAAAAGAAACAATGTGTAAGAAAAGTAATGGAACCATAAAACCATACAGTATACGTACCTCCAAATACCTGAAGTTCACAGATCGTTAGAAATTTCTGTCCTGTAATAATGTCTGGATTAGTAGCTTCAATATTAATCCTGGCTACATTTAACAATGGCTTATCTAGTTGTATCGTGTACACTTCATGGAGAGTTGGGTCAGTGTCTGTGTAGTTAAATACTTCATTGTTGGCTTCATTGTAAGCTCTAAGAATAAATTTCTGCAGCCGATAAAGGAACGCCGCTACAGATAAAAAGAAGCAGAATTTTAAAAAAAAATAAAATAACAAAAATCAACAAATTGTGAGCGTGTATTAAAATATGGAAAGCGAATCAATAAAAATGAGAACAACATCTGCATTGAATGACAGAAAGTCCACACGCAGAATTTAGCTGCCAGTAACTACACTCAGACACCACTAACATAAACATATATGAGACCTAGACATGGTGATGAATCAAGTACCTACTAAGACAGACGAAAGCGAGTCTTTACTGAACTTAACACACCAATATAAACATGCATAATTCGAAGCTTCTGTAAAGCTGATAAGGATGAAAAAATGAAATATTATTAGGGTACAGTTTTATGTAGGTCAGGAATTGTAGACGGAGACTACATCAATGTATTTTAGATGGTTTCTGAGAGATCATTGACGAATGGTTGAAAATAGATTACATTGTCTAGGACACGCGTGGGTGTAGGAATTATTATAACTATAGGACGAACACTACGTCGCCAGACGCTACGTCATCAGACACTATGTCACCGGACATAAGCGCGGGAAAATGGACAGACAATGGAAAGACCAGAAATGAGGGTGATACTTATACCCAGAACAGAGAAGAACAGGACACTTAGCACAGAACACTTAGCAGAGAAAACCCAGAGACAAGAAACGCTCTCTCACAAAGAAGCGGAACGCAACGAGACCAAAACTCATATTTCGAAAGCTGAGAGAGAAATCTACCGAAATGGAAAAGGTGCTAAGTCAACCAGAGACCAGAGCTTAGAGCAGCAATGAACACAAGATGACACAAGCCGGAATGGCGATAGCTAAGTCGACCAGAAACAAAGAAACACTTCGAGAGAGAAACACACTCTTAAGCACACTGAGAGAAAGACATCATTAATGAGCTAGAGGAAGAATATTAAAGTGAACAGCTCACCGATCATAGGATTACTTTTCAGATTCCGGGATGTATGTTAGTAATTGACTCCCTAGGATTGTGCGATATGAACTATTTGAGATGTGTACATAGATACATTAGTGATTAGTGAGTACGCGGCTCTTCCAAACCGCCATGTAGTTGTGACTTGGGTGACTTTGAAAAAGAGATACTCTAAGTATTCAAGACTTGTGTACTTCAGTTGGACGTATGTAATAAACAGAACTTGGTGCTGTATTACACTATACGCCTTGTCAATTTTATATTTATGTTGATGTCATCATGAAGTAAAGAGACTACTTTTTTTATCACACAATAACTGAAAATTAAAACGACCTTACGGCTCAGTAGGCCTTCAGCAGAAACAATGTACAACACACATATGTAAATGAATAAAAGTTTGTCTAAAATGCATGGCGAACTGAATATAAAATATTTGGCTTTTGACGTCTTGACAGACGGTTGGTAGAAGGCAGTCATGTTAAGTCAGTAATTTGGTAAAATAGTATACTGATTTATGCTAGATACTGTTTTACTGAACAGCTTCTCTCGTGACTGAATCTGCCAATATTGGATAGTCAGATCTGACCGTAAAATGAACAAGAAGCGGCTGTGGTGCTTGGCCTCATCACTTTCTCCCGAACCTTTTATTTTCTGATTTTGATATCGTCACTTCGTCTATTGTTGCTGTGCCGTTTCTTTTATTTTTGTTCCCCATGTGCTGCGATCTGCAGCCAGATCCTCTCAGTTTCTTTAACTGATAAAGAATTCACACAAGGAATCCCTGCAAACATCATTATATATGGACACAAAATATATTAGAAAGGTATATATAAATGAAACAAAAAATCTTCTCTGAGTTGCTTGCTGTGACCGTTGCTAAGGTCAAATGGACTTGACAGTCGGGAAGGTTAGGTGAAGGGGGCTGGCGGGTGTACAGAGATATTTCTGGAAGGAAATTAAGGGCATGGCTGAAGTTAGCGGACGTAATCGGTCAGTCCTCAGTGACGGGACAATACATGCTCGTAGACTTGGGACAAATGTGAGACAGAGCAAGGATTAGGACAAACGTGAGACAAATCAATTATTGGAACATATTTGAGACAAAGCAAGGATTGGGACAAACGTAAGACAAATCAATGTTTGGGACAATCGTGAGACAAAGCAAGAATTGGGACAAACCTTTAGACCAACCAAGGATTGGGTCAAAACTTGAGACTAAGCAAGGATTAGGACAAACTTGACACTAATCAAGGATTGGAACAAATTTGAGACAAAGCAAGGATTGGTACAAACTTGAGACAAAGGAAGAATTGAGACAAACCTGAGACCAAACAACGATTGGGACAAACCTCAGACCAAACAATAATAGAGATAAACTTGAGACCAACCAATGATTGGGAAAAACCTGAGACCAAACAAGGATTGGGACAAACCTGAGACCAACCAATGATTGGGACAAACCTGAGACCAAACAATAATAGAGATCAACTTGAGACCAACCAATGATTGGGACAAACCTGAGACCACACAAGGATTGGGACAAATCTGAGACCAAACAAGGATTTGGACAAACCTGAGACCAACCAATGATTGGGACAAACCTGAGACCAAACAATAATAGAGATAAACTTGAGACCAACCAATGATTGGGATAAACCTGACACCAACCAATTATTGGGACAAACCTGAGACCAAACAATAATAGAGATGAAATTGAGATCAACCAATGATTGGGACAAACCTGAGACCAAACAAAGATTGGGACAAACCTGAGAGGCTGCTAGTAGTTTGTGAGGTAAGACTAGTGTTTCAACAGTCACAAAGTTGCAATGACCTCACACAAATAACGAATTGGAACCGCGGCATCAGCACAGCCGTTCAAGAAAATTGATCAATTCATGAAAACATTAAGAGATATTGAGTGGTTGAACTGGTGAATAGGTGATAAATACAGTTTGGAACATTCTGGAAATTAAAGATCAGGGTTGTTATATAAAGAAGAATAGTTTGAGTGCCTCTTACCCATTCAATAAGCGGGCTAGCTAGCAGGAGGGTCCTTGGTTTGTACTAACAGAGTTTGTGAAAGATTTGAACTTCTGCAGCTCGGTAACTAGAGGTTAAGAATAGGCTACCACCATCATCATCATATGCCATACCGTTTGGCGTAGGCGATCATTGAGTTATTATGTAATTATTGAGTTAAGGAGTTATTTGCGGGTCATCATCATTGCACCCCGAACATGTCCATAGGTGCTCAGATCCCCTCCTCAGCAAATCTCGCAGTATCCAGCGACTGACGACTCCAGTTTTGTTTTCGTTGATAATTCTTCTTACACGCCCACTAGGTTTCTCACTTCTGGCTGTACCCATCTTAACTCCCAGCTCCATCATCCGAAGAAGTGACGTGGATCTGTGATTGTCGAAGTTATGTGCTCTTCCCACATCGCGAAGGGCATTGATGATGTCCGCCCGATCCATCGGTTGTCCGTCCTCAACGACAGCGCAGCTAGCCAACCTGTCCGCCCTTTCATTTCCCCGTACTCCCGCATGTCCAGGGACATAGACAAAGATGACCTTACATATTTTGGACTTCTGCAATTACTCTACCCATTGCATGCGTACAGAGCCCGCCTCCACTTTTTTTTTATTCATACTCATCGAATCACTCAGTATACATGCGTGGGTGTAGACTTGTGGTGATCATTTCCTTCCACAATCTTCTATCTACAGTGCATCGTATCAATTCTGTTGCTGACCGCTTTCCATGCCATGACACTAGTATGCTCTCTCTGTTCGACCGTGATCTCTCTTTCCCTTTATTTTGCCAGTTGTAACCAAGTGTTTGTTTTGAACTTTCCTCTTCTCATGATGTGCCTGAAAAATGTTGATTGTTTCTTTCTGATGTTATGGTGTTAGCACCATAGAGGTGCTAAATAGACCATATAGCTGTAGTAGAGACACTAAGTTGGTATAATAAAGTTTAATATGAAATAATGACAAATAAAACTCGAGAATAAATACCTATCTACCAATAAATGAGTAATAAAGAGAGACATTATTGTTATGGAATGCCCCGGTATCACTGCAAACGAATTAAAATCGATAATTGCTCAACCGCCCTTGCCTGTGGGATCATCCGAATTACTATCTCATCTCCCAAACAAAGAAAGGTAGATGTAGAGAGACATTAACTTATGGACAACAAACCCTTGTATAATTTTTTGCCACGTCAGTATAATCATGATTTTACAACTACAACAATGAGAATGCTGATGAAAGACAGCGGGAAAGAGAGGTACAGATCCAGAAAATCAACGAAGTTCAGTTCCCAGATGTCCAGCTTTATCAATAAACATAAGATATTTGTCTACGTACAGTACTAGAACTCGTGTTTGTGCCACGTCATTCTTGATATCGTCAGGTCTAATATTTGGCGATGGATCTTGCAAGTGTGACGTTCAATACCCAGGCATCAATTTGCGTCAATTAAACGGATACTAGGGTTCATATTTTTTAAAAATAAAATATAAAATGTTGGTCAAAATTTTATCACCCATTCAATAAAATGCGTTATTCACAAGACTACCCTCTTCTCTAAGATCACTCCTTTAAAGTAAACATTTTTTTACAGAATCATAGAGCTTCACAATAAAAAGCGAACATTGTTTATTTTCTAGCCTTTAAAATAGCCAAACTCGAAGTGTCATGTCTTTGATCACTAGAAACTAAGGCGAGACAGTTATTTTATTTGAGATGAAAAGAATGATGTAGTTTTATTTTTATTATTTGTATAAGTAACGAAGAAAGGAAGGTAGATGGTAGGTACTGAGAAAAAGTGTGGCGGGCATACAGGGAGTGTCTATAACAGAATACAATAACTTTGCATTATTAGAAATGTGTGCTTATACCGTATAGTACTACAATAGTTGCAGGATAAAGATATGAGCATGGCAAACATTTTACAGTTCCGTAAAAAATATAAGTTTTGGAACAGTTAAAATCCTAAAAGTTTACTGCAACATGATACGATTGTAAAAAGAAAAAAAGAAAACTCCAAACATGCACATAACTATTTTAAAATATAAAAATGTATATTTAAATATACATAAATAAATTACGTACATGGCACTTATAAACTCTTTACACAATATGCTACCGACTCTGATAGCAGCCTCCAGCGGTTACTCACCTTGAATCTGAGATGGTAAACAAATACATATCAAGGTCAATGATAGGAATGTCACCACTGTAGCCATGGTTACCTTGAAACAATGTGGCGTCTTTTGTATCTTCAACCTGCACATACGATATTGAAGCTTAAAAAGCGGACACTTTATATTAATACAGGTGATGATATCATGAAATTAAATTATAAAGGAGGCTGTTACAAGACGTGAGATATTAAAGATAAAGCAACATAAAGTCTTACCACCGTGAGGAACAAACAAAGACTAAACCAACTATTTTAAACACGTTAATTCATCCGCGATATTGTACAACAGAACATTATTTATTGCGGCTATTGAGTTTTGTGTGGGCTATCATCATTGCGATTGTAATATGTCCATTGGTAATCTGATCCCCATTTCAGCATGTCCTGTAGTGTCCAGGAGTCTGCGACTCCAGTTCTGTGTTGGTTGATGATTATCCCTCTTGTATGCGCCCACTAAGTTTCTCATTTCTTGCTGTGCCCATCTAATTTTACTAATCTTTGATTAATATGCTTACTAATCTCTGATTACTGTGTTTACTATTCTCTGACTTTTAATCTTGCGTACAGTAAGTTCTTGACGTTCGAGTGTCACCTGTAGCACATGATGCTCCCTACTGGACGCGGTGGCTTTGCCCCATTTACAACATTGTCCCCATTAACGTCGTTAGCTGTAGATATTACTTTGTGTTTTAACATGATTATTCCAGGCAATATAAGAAGGTAGTTTGCCATTCCTTTCTTTCTTGGCAGTGACTGTACTAGTCGGAGATCGCAGCCATTGTCTCTATACATGAGATCACGTCTGCCTGCCAACACGGAGTGTGGACCATAAACGGCATTACTTGTCGACTGCTCCCACAACACCATCCACTACATGCTCCAATGTTTTCACATAACCCTGATAAGTCTAAACGGGAGCTCCATCTTGCCCAAGGGTGTCCCGAAGACTAGCTAAGGAACGGAGACACCTTATTCCTCCTTTGGTAAGGCAGAACTCTACCCCCCCCCCCCCAACCAAATAGTTAGTAGTAACGGTCATATCAAAGAAACAATCGTCACCTTCATGCAGCAAAAAAATAAACAGGAGAAATCTGAAACAAGTGCAGCGCGTCAAATACTTGGACACATTAATAACATCAGATGGAAAATGCACCACATAAATAAAAGGCAGAATGTTTCAGGCTAAAATAGCATTTCAGAAAATGAAAAATATCTTATGCAACAAATCTATGTTGATAGAAGTGAGAAAGAGTGTTCATCGGTGCTATATAGAACAAATACTGACCTGAATGGAAGCCAATCATGGACAGTAGACAAAGAAATGAAAAGGCGATTAGACGCCACATAGATGAGATTTCTATGAAGAATGTTGAAAGTTCCCTGGACAGCTATAAAGACCAATGAAGACAAAATTCTCAGAGGCCAACACCAAAAGGAAGTCATAAAAAACAGAAAGAATAAAAAACATTTTATGGGCACATCATGAGAAGAGGAAAGTTGGATTACTTGGTTACAACTGGCAAAGCAAAAGGAAAGAGAGATCGCGGTCAACAAAGAGAGAAAATACTGGATATGTTGGTGTCATGGCAAACAATCAACAACAGACTGATACGAAGCAGTGTAGATAGAAGATTGTGGAAGGACATGATCGCCAACGCAAACCGGTATGGCACATGATGTTGATGATGATTCTTTGATTAATGTGTTTACTAATCTCTGATTAATGTGTTTACTAATCCCTGATTAATGTATTTACTAATCTCTGATTAATGTGTTTATTAATCTCCGTTAAATTAGCTTTATTTGTCGCGATGTTTTTGTGACGTCACACACCGACCAATCATCAACGCTAGTACGCCTTGTGACGTCACTACCGACCAATCCTTGACTGCATGACAAAAATGCCTCATATACACAAATCTGTCCAATGAATCTCGCTCTCTTATTTCATTACAGTCTTACTTGGTCTATGGATTTTGTGATTCTCAATTGAAACTGTTTTCAGTGCTTTCGCTGGCATGTTGCAGTATTGACAGTTGCTGGAATGGTTAGTAGTTGCGCTTTGTGATCTGAGCTTTTTTGGAGTTTGGTGTGCCATGTAGATGATTTGACGACTAAACTAAAGACAGACAAGATATTCTGGCCTTGTATTGATCTCCACATCTATGAAAGTACCCAGCGCTTATACATTCTTTGTTTGGTTCTTGAGTTCCACTGGCCGGATCTATAAACATTTTTTAAGATTTACAAACTCTAATATAGTTTTCTTCATGCATTTCTTAATATTTTGTTTGCTATTTTTCATCAGTTAAGTTTATAATTACCCCTAAGTAGATAATCGGTCACTGCCAATGGCCGGCGAGTTTGTTCCATTAAAAATAGCCGTTGTTTCGATTTACTGAATACGTAAATAAATCCGTATTTTAAAATTAAAATTGATCCGTGTTATAAAGAAAGTATGGTGTAGTGTTGTGTAATTTTACGGGTTTTTTTTGCTAAAATTAACTGAAATTCTCCGATAACTGATTGTTTTGTGTCGGTGTGTTTACATTTTATATGGTTTCTTTACCAAATCTCGTAGTGTAAGATTTGTAATGCTGTAGATACGTTATTTACGCTTTGATTTGATGAATTCACGTGGATTCTCTTTACTTGTGGGTATAATATCAAAATAAAAGTGGATTTTCTGTTTAATGATTGAAGGATTTATAGCGGATTGGTGAACCAATTTTCTGAATTTATTTGTTTTCAATATCTAACACTCTATCACTGTGAATGGTAATAAATATGTTGTTTGTGATTTTAAATGATTGAAATTATTCTAAATAAATATGTTGTTTGTGATTTAAAATGATTGAAATTATTCTAAACAAATATGTTGTTTGTGATTTAAAATGATTGAAATTATTCTAAATAAATATGTTGTTTGTGATTTTAAATGATTGAAATTATTCTAAATAAATATGTTGTTTGTGATTTTAAATGATTGAAATTATTCTAAATAAATATGTTGTTTGTGATTTTAAGTGATTGAAATTATTCTAAACAAATATGTTTATTTCGATATATTATAAGTAAGTAGATTTTAATTACTTTTCATTAGAAATTTTTAGTGGAAATTTAGTTTGTATATTGAGGGGAAGGGGGAGGGGGGGGGGTGTCGCATAGCTTATTGGTTAGTGAACTGGACTACAAAGGACAAGAGGAGGGTTCGATCCCAACCGACGGCTCCTGGTTCACCCAGCCTTTAAGGGTACCGGATTTTTTTCTGGGAAAGTAAAGCGGCACGGGCGTAATACCGACCACATTACCCCATTAAGTATGTGCCGAAGGTCTGTAAAATTTATGGTCAATAACACCGTATTCTATATATGCCACTTGGCATGACGGGGGTACTTTACTTCATTTTTTATATTGAGGGGGGACGGGTTGGTATTTTGTTAGCTTACTCATTATAGCACATTTTAAATGTGACTTTTCAAATAAAAACAAATCATAATTTTAAAAATGAATAGAGCAGCATTTCCTGAACATTTTGATATATACTACTTGACCAAGCAATGACACACAGCAGATATATCGCTACATTTCTTGAAACTGTTATGTGTAGAAAAGTGTGCTAAAATGGGTGTGTCCAAATGTGACACGCTACACATCAATGTATGTGTCTATAATTCAGCTACTTTCATGTTTAGTGTATATGTAACAGTATATCATCATCAGGATGTCTGTCGAGTCAAGGATGTTACTCTTAAAGTTGTTCTCCTGAATGTGTCTATGCCTTGCTACATTATCTACCACAATGAACGTAGTCAACAAAGAATCGATGACGTCACGAATCCATCGCCTTTTAGGACGTTCCAATCTTTCCCTCCAGAACTATACTCATCATCAAGTGCCATACAGTAATGCATCAAGTTAGGCGATCATGTCACGTCATATCCTTTTTGTTGGTGGGTTGTGTATTATTGGGTAATCTACGGTATGCTGATGATACAGTATTAATCGGTAAGAGTGAAAATAAGTTACAAGTAATGTTGGACATTATAGTGAAAGAAGGCAAAAAATAAAGTACTCAGCATTAATAGCAAAAGGACAGAAGTAATAGTAACAACAATGAAAAAGACATCACCTCAATGCAAAATAAAGACAAGTGGAACAATATTAAAACAGGTAGATGAATTTTAATATGTGGGAACTTTGTTAACCTCAGACGGAAGATGTACAAAAGAGGTGAGATGCAGAATGGCTCAGGCAAAAGCAGCTTTCCAGAAAATGTGGAAGATACTACGCAATCCATTTTTGACAATAGAAACAAGAAAAAGAGTTCTTAAATGTTATGTAGAGTCAGTCTTAAAATATGGATGTAAATCATGGACAATAGGACAACAGACAAGAAAATCACTGGAGTCTGTAGAAATGTGGTTTTACAGAAGAATGTTGAGAATACCATGGACAGCTAAGGAGAGTAATGAAAATGTTCTGAAAGAAGCCAAAGCAAAAAGAGAGTTAATTTCCAATATTAGGAAGAAACAACCACAATATTGTGGCCATGTATTGGGATGAGAACAACTGGAATATATTGTAACAACTGGGAAAATTGAGGGACGAAGACATATAGGAAAGCAAAGAGAGAAAATACCAGACAGCTGAAGAGAATGGCTTGACAGAAGGTCAACAACAGAAATGATAAAGGACTGTCGAGATCGAAAGTTGTGGAGAGACATGATCACCTACGCCAGTAGGCCCGGTACTTGATGATGATGATGTACTATTGGGAGCCGCGATAGCTCAGTGGTTAGTGAACTGGACTATAAAGGACAAGAGTTAGGGTTCGATCCCAATCAACTGCTTCCGGTTCACCTAGCCATTAATTGGTACCGGATTTTCTTGTGGGAAAGTAAAATGGCACGGGCGTAATACCGACCACATTACCCAAAAAATCATGTGCCTAAGGTCTGTACACTTTAAGGTCACTAACACCATATTCCCTAAATGCCATTTGGCGTGACGGGGGTACTTTAGATTTTTATCTTACTTTTGTGTACTATTATTATTACCAAGAAATATAGCTTCTACTTTATATTATTCATCTTTCATGATCCAAGTATACCACATATATGTTTGTTTTTATTTGCCTACTTAATAATCTTCCTAATATTTTCACAAAACGGCACTTTTTTATTGTGAAGATAAGGCTTATCAACCACAAACAAGTGCCCAATATTTTTACGAAATCAAATTGCCTAGCTTGTCCCTGTTTGATTTTGTCTCCCTTGATAGTGACCTTGAATTTGTCTCTGTGACGCACGGTATTCCAGTGTCTGAAGCTAACAATTCCAGCTCGTCTTTGATGTTTTTCACCTTCTCATTACTGTTCTCTCTCACCTTCTCATTACTGTTCTCTCTCACCTCTACCAAGTACAATACCTTCAAAAATAATATTCCCCAAGTAATATAATCATCATCATCGGGTGCCGTCTCCAAACGAAGGTTGGCTGCCATTGATCGCCATTCCACCTTGTTTCTTGCTTTGCTGGTGCAGGTTGTCATAGATTGGGTTGTCCATCTTTTCATGTTACTTGTCCATGTTAATCTTGGTCTATCTATCTATCTTTCGTTCGCTCGAAGTATTGTCTATATCAGCAATGTCGTTTCCTGTATGAATTTTACTGTCTTTTGTAATTCTTGCAGTGGCCCATGTAGTTTTGTCTGTAGTGTTGTATCTATGGGCCAATGGATTTTCCTCAGTTTACTATATTCAGTGCAGTCTTGAAGTATGTGTTCAGCAATCTTGGTCTGCCTCTGCCTCTTTTACCTTGTATATTCCCTTCCAATATTACTTTTAGTAGGCTGTTGTGTCTTTTAACATTCCCCAACAATTTCATTTGTCTTGTTCTAATTGTGTTTAGTAGTTCTCTTTTTATTTTTAGTTGTTTGAAAACGTCATCGTTTGCTTTCTTTTCTGTCTTTCCAATTCTATCTATTCTTCAATAAACCCACATTTCAGGGGCTTCAATTTTCTGTTCTGTTTTCTTGTCTAATGGCAATGTATCTGCACCATAAAGGAATATTGAGAAGATTTAACATTTTGCTATTCTTAGTTTCTTTGTTTCAGCCCTGCTATTATTTATGTTGTTAGTATATTTTTCGCGGCATTAAAATTACTTTTTCCATACCTATTCTTTTGTTTATTTCAATTGTATATTGCCCATCATTGGTTATAGTATGTCCAAGGTATTTGTAGGTCTGAACTGTCTCCAGATGTATTCCTTCAACAGTGATATTTATTTGTAGGTCTTGAGATATTTTCTTTGTTTATGATCATAGTTTTAGTCTTTTTGATATTCATATCTAGTCCATATTTTTTGCTTGTTATGTTTATCACGTTAAGCAATTGTTGTAGGTCTTTAGGATTTTCTGCTAGTAGAACAGTATCATCAGCATATCTTAGGTTATTGATTATCTTTCCATTAATGTTTAGGCCTGGTATCTCTGATATGTTTTTAAAGATTTGCTCAGTGTATAGATTGAACAAGTTTGGTGATAGGATGCATCCTTGTCTTACTCCTCTTTTTATATCCATGGGTGTAGAGTTAGTTATTATCCATGGGTTAGTCGTATGTCTGTGTCGTTTAGATTTACATCCTTTAGGCAGTCTATAAGTTGCTCATGGTGTGTTCTATCAAAAGCTTTGGTGTAGTCTATAAAGCAGGCATATATTGGTTTGTTTACTTCTATGTACTTTTCAATCAATGTCCTCATGCTAAATATGGCTTCTTTTGTGCCACTATTTTTCCTGAATCCAAATTGTTGCTCATCTAATTCAGTCTTGATTTTGTTCTGAATCCTTCCCTGTATAACTTTTAGTAACATTTTTGTTACCTGGCTCATTAGGTTTATTGTTCTAAAATCACTGCATTCAACTCCACCATTCTTTTTAGGAAATGCAATGAAAGTTGGTGTTTTTAGTTCGTTTGGTATGTGTCATGTATGGTATATGTCATTGCATATGTCTGTCATCACTTCAATAAAATAATCTTCTAGAGCTTGTATCATCTCTATCTGTATATTGTCAGGTCATGCTGCTTTTCCCTTTTTCATTGATTTTATAGCTTTTTCTATTTCATATTTCAGGATTTTATAGCTGGATGTACATTTGACAAATGGCTTCTGTGTGCAGTTTTGTTTACTTTTCATAGTTTCAACTTAAAGACACCCTTGGTTGAGCCAGTCTTCTTTTGCCTTTTTGCACATTCTCCGTATTTCATTGTAAATATCCTTGTTTGTATCTGGCAGTGTTTTTCGCTTGTCTTTTTTCTTCCATTTTTCGTAAGATTTTGTCAGTTATCAATTTTTGTTTTTTGTTACTTTCCTTTTTGGGCAATGTGTTACAGGATTCTTACATGCTGTTTTTTTATGCATTGCCGTTTTGTTGTGACTTTTTCCCCAGCATTTTCTCTTCTGTACTGCTCAATCCCTTCTTCTAGCAGCTTCTTATATGTGTTCTTTACTTGTACAGTATACTTTTCTTTTACATCTTTCTGATTTAACGCTGTTGTATCTATTGGTGTTGCTGAATTAGTTTTTCGTTTGTTTCTCTTTAGCTTGATTTTCATTTTTATCATTACAGGATTGTGATCTGAAGTAATGTCTGCTCCTGGGTAGGTTTTGGCTTTCTTGACGCTGTTCCGGAATTTGTCTTTTATCATTATGTAATCTATTTGATTTCTCTTCTTGTCTCCAGGGCTTTTCCATGTGTATAATTTCCTTTTCTCTTGCTCTAAAAAGGTGTTGCATATTACCAGCCTGTTTTCTTCACAAAATTGTATTAATCTTCCTCCTCTGTTATTCCATTTTCCTAAACCATGATTTCCTATAATGGTCTTATATCTACCTTTCCTTACTTTAGCGTTCATGTCACCCATTACAATCAAGACGTCTGATGATTTCGCTTGCTTCATAACTTTATTTAGATCTTCATATTATGATTATATTTGTTCATTAGTATAGTCTTGAGTTGGTGCGTATGTGTGTATTATTGCTATGTCAAATGGTTTTACCTTCATTTTTAATAGTATAATCCTATCATTGTATGTTCAGTGGGTAATTATATATTTTTGTAGCTCTTGTTTTATTAGTATGCCTACCCCTCTTTGATCTTCTCTTGTGTTACCTGAATGTATTAATGTATATTTATTGTCTTGTATATTTATATCTTAATCCACCTTCCTTCTATCTTGTATCTGATATGCCTAAAATATCTATGTTTAATCGCTCTGCTTCTACCATTAGATTTTCTAATTTTCCTTGTTGGTATAAGGTCCTAACATTCCATGTAGCTATTCTTAATTCGTTCTTAAAAAAGTAGTCAGAATTTCTCTCCATGGCTTTCTTTAGAGTGTTACGTGATAGGCTCCAATCTCTTTCATCGTGGTGTGCCATATTCGTCTTTCGTGTTCTGAATATGACTCATGTGTCAGATCAATATATCGTTTTATTTTTTACCAAAATATTTTATCTTGGACTAGTAGAGAATAATAATAATTTTCTTTTTAAAAGTATAACGTTACATCACTATTAAAGTGCCTACTCCACACGAAAGTCCTTATTTATCATAATATAATTGTTATTGCTAAGTACCAATGAACACCTGAGCAATTCTTCTTCTACCTCTCAACTATATGTGGAGCATAGGTCTTCAACAAACACGTTCACCTTCCTGTGGAGCAAATATTTTCAACAAACACTTTCACCTTCCTGTGGAGTATACGTATTCAACAAACACTTTCACATCCTGTGGAGCAAATATTTTCAACAAACACGTTCACCTTCCTGTGGAGCAAATATTTTCAACAAACACGTTCACCTTCCTGTGGAGCAAATATTTTCAACAAACACTTTCACCTTCCTGTGGAGTATACGTATTCAACAAACACTTTCACATCCTGTGGAGTAAATATTTTCAACAAACACTTTCACCTTCCTGTGGAGCAAATATTTTCAACAAACACTTTCACCTTCCTGTGGAGTATACGTATTCAACAAACACTTTCACCTTCCTGTGGAGCAAATATTTTCAACAAACACTTTCACCTTCCTGTGGAGTATACGTATTCAACAAACACTTTCAGCTCCCTGTGGAGTAAATATTTTCAACAAACACTTTCAGCTCCCTGTGGAGTAAATATTTTCAACAAACACTTTCAGCTCCCTGTGACAAACACGTTCAGCTCCCTGTGGAGTATACGTATTCAACAAACAGTTTCAGCTCCCTGTGGAGCAAATATTTTCAACAAACACTTTCACCTTCCTGTGGAGCAAATATTTTCAACAAACACTTTCACCTCCCTGTGGAGTTTAGGTCTTCAACAAACACATTCAGCTCCCCGTGGAGGTTAGGTCTTCAACAAACACATTCAGCTCCCTGTGGAGTTTAGGTCTGCAACAAAGACGTTCAGCTCCTTGTGGAGGATAGGTCATCAACAAACACTTTCAGCTCTCTGTGGAGGATAGGTCTTCAAAAAACACTTTCAGCTTCCTGTGGAGCATAGGTCTGCAACAAACACTTTTCAAGTTGCTTTTTTTTTGCCCCGTCTTTAAGATCATTGCATGTCTTTCCCTTCATCTCCATCTCTGTTTCTATCTGTCTTCTCCTAGAATATTTTGGTCTTCCTCTTTGTCTTTTTTCCTTGGGGATTCTAAAAAGTGCCAAACCTTGAAAAATGAACGTCTGTAAAATATCGATGAGTAAGGGCTTCCAGTATAACTTGAGTAATAATAATCTAATTAGAGAAACTTCAGAAGCTAACTAACATTCTGTTGTAATGTGAGAATCATGGTATATTACAACGCATCGTAATGAAACGATTTAAATGTCTCCATTAATGTGAAAGTTCAGCTAAAATAAACATAAACGCTGTTGATATTTTCAATTATGTTCTTAATTTGAAAATGATGTATCAAGGTTAGAGCATTAAAAGCAGTATATCTATCTATCTATCTATCTATCTATCTATCTATCTATCTATCTATCTATCTATCTATCTATCTATCTATCTATCTATCTATCTATCTATCTATCTATCTATCTATCTATCTATCTATCTATCTATCTATCTATCTATCTATCTATCTATCTATCTATCTATCTATCTATCTATCTATCTATCTATCTATCTATCTATCTATCTATCTATCTATCTATCTATCTATCTATCTATCTATCTATCTATCTATCTATCTATCTATCTATCTATCTATCTATCTATCTATCTATCTATCTATCTATCTATCTATCTATCTATCTATCTATCTATCTATCTATCTATCTATCTATCTATCTATCTATCTATCTATCTATCTATCTATCTATCTATCTATCTATCTATCTATCTATCTATCTATCTATCTATCTATCTATCTATCTATCTATCTATCTATCTATCTATCTATCTATCTATCTATCTATCTATCTATCTATCTATCTATCTATCTATCTATCTATCTATCTATCTATCTATCTATCTATCTATCTATCTATCTATCTATCTATCTATCTATCTATCTATCTATCTATCTATCTATCTATCTATCTATCTATCTATCTATCTATCTATCTATCTATCTATCTATCTATCTATCTATCTATCTATCTATCTATCTATCTATCTATCTATCTATCTATCTATCTATTGTCCCTTAGAGCCATAGACGACACGTAGGACAGAAATACAACCTCAAAAACAAAAACAAAAACGTGCGTGCCAAATATCAGTTATTGCGGAGATCACTACTTTTAAAATATATGGCTCTATTTTCATAACAATACTTTTTTACAATGACAGCTTGTCAAACCATCGATCAACCTCCTTTGTCGCCTCTTACGACAATCGTGGAAGGTCACAGTATCACTGTTCTTTACCCTCAAATGAGGTACCGATAACATAGGTGTGATTTAAAAACATTATAGATGACAAAACAAGAAGTACCGTATAATTCCTAGTAATGTGAACGTCCTTCTATGGTGACCGTAGTATAAACAATCATTGCACAGAGAGCAGCTAACGTGTGTCACAGAGTGGAATGAAAGTCAACCAGTACTTGCAGCGGTCGCTATACGTCGCTAAATGAAAGAGAATCAGCCAGAAGAAAGCCTGATCAGCCACATCAACAAACCTGCATCAACTCAGCTATATCAAGTCGTGGGGCAGGTCTTGCGTTAATAAAACATCAAGAGAAGAACCGGATGAGATTACTTTCAGTAAATGTAACTATTCTGAGTATAAGAGGAGTGACTTCCTGTTGGTGCTATCATGTCTGTCTGCGAGGGTTTCCTCGTTGATGGTGTTTATATGCCATTTCTTTCTCATTAAAAAGTCTATATATTTTGATTAAAATCAACATCAGATATGCGCATAATTTAGCGACACTACAACAGAGTACATGGATGGATATATATTTTCAAAGAGTAACTTGTATTTATGTTTCAATAATACATGTCGTTCAGTAAACATGGAGTAGAGATCATGAGGTTAGATGTCTGGTTACATGAGATAGCAGCAGTGCCACTTCATGAAGACAACAAAATATCAATTAAATATCGGATCAACCATGGAACGTTCAACAGAAAGTTCTCACACATCAATGTACGCCCACTATGGTTGTTGTTGTCTGAATATTTGAGTCGGGAAACGTAGTCAATAATATTTTTTTATAATTCTTCTTATTATTATTATTAGTATTTCGAAATTGGATTTCAAGTTAGTTTTATAATATTATTTTGTTAACATGATCCACAATCGATTTAAGGGGTTAGGTTAATTGTATTACATGATCAAGTAATTTAAATTTGATTATTGGAATCAAGATTCATATTGTATTTATGAGGTTATTAGAACCATGAGCCACCATAGATAGTAGTTTATACATTTCTGCAATTTCGATTACTCTAACATGTCACCAAAGAATTGACCTTCTGTGTATCTTCTCACATTAAAAAAACGTAGCTCAATGTTGCATCATTTGGTAAATGGCCATCGAAAGCATAAACTAGATAACAAGTTAAGCCTATCGCTAACGAGTTTTGCTACGTTTAGAATAGGACAAACAACGTTATTAGATCGTTAACAACTTCCCTGAAAACAAAAATCAATCATTCATTCTTCTTCTGAACTCATACAAACCCAATATAGTAGCCACCGTTGTCAGTCCTGAACCAGATTAACAAGTCCGCCACACATGAACTCCCCTAACTTTGAGAGCTTCAACAGGGGAGATTAGAAGATGGAGTTATACATCAATAGGGAAGATTAGAAGTTGGAGTTATATATCAATAGTGAAGATTAGAAGTTGGAGTTATATATCAATAGGGAAGATTAGAAGTTGGAGTTATATATCAATAGGGAAGATTAGAAGTTGGAGTTATATATCAATAGGGAAGATTAGAAGTTGGAGTTATATATCAATAGGGAATATTAGAAGGTGGAGTTATACATCAATAGGGAATATTAGAAGGTGGAGTTATACATCAATAGGGAAAATTAGACGTTGGAGTTATATATCAATAGGGAAGATTAGAAGGTGGAGTTATATATCAATAGGGAAGATTAGAAGGTGGAGTTATATATCAATAGGGAATATTAGAAGGTGGAGTTATTCATCAATAGGGAAGATTAGAAGGTGGAGTTATACATCAATAGGGATGATGAGAAAATGCAAAAAAAGTAAAGTACCCCCGTGACGCCAAGTGGCGTATAGGGAATATGGTGTTAGTGACCATACATTTTACAGACCTTCAGCACATGATTTTTGAGATAATGTGGTCGGTATTACGCCCATGCCGTTTCACTTTCCCAGAAAAAAATCCGGTACGCATTTAAGGCTGGGTGAACCCGGAAGCCGTAGATTTGGATCGAATCCTACATTAGAAGATGAAGTTATACATCAATAGGGAATATTAGTAGAAGATGGAGTGATACATCAATAGGGAAGATTAGAAGATGGGTTTACCATAAAGAAAATATACATCAAAGGGTGGGTCACACATGTGGTATAATTATAGATCTATGGGATAACCCTTGAAAGAATGTTCTGTTCAGTGCAGCTGTTTACTACAGGTATTTTAGCAATATGGCCATTTGGACATTTCAGCAATATATATTATGAATAGGAATATATAGCCTTCCATCCATCATGACAATACTGGGGAGTCGGAAAATAAAGTTGTTGGTTCACATGAGAAAATTGGATAATCATCATATTCCCAAATTATTATTGTATAGCAAACTTAAGCACAGAGATGGACCATTGGACAGACCAGTACTGGGATATAAGGATGCTTGTAAAGTTTTCTTGAATGAACTCTATAACAAATTGAAAAGAAAAATGCCGGCATGTTGTAGCAATGAAGAACAACAATCAAATTTAAAAACAATAACAGCAAAATTTGAGGTGCAAATGAGAACGAAAAATCGTATACCAGGAGGCTCGGGTGAAAGGAGATGAAGCCACGACAAATGCATCTCATTCATTTTGCTACGGATTTGTCTATCCTATGCTCCACCGGGAGCTGAACGTCTTTGTTGTAGACCTATGCTTCACATGAAACTGAAAGTTGTTGTTGAAGACCTATGTTCCATAGTGAGCTGAAAGTGTTTTTTGAATACCTATGCTTCACAGGGAGCTGAAAGGGATTTTTATGATATATGCACCACAGGGAGCTGAAAGTGTTTGTTTAAGACCTATACTCCACATGGAGCTGAACGTGTTTATTCAAGACATATAATCCACAAGGAGCTGAAAGTGTTTGTTGAAGACATATACTCCACAGGGAGTTGAAAGTGTTTGTAGAAGACCTATGCTTCAAAGGGAGCTGAAAGTGTTTGTTGAAGACCTATACTCCCTAATGAGCTGAGAGTGTTTGTTGAAGACCTATACTCCACAGTGAGCTGAGAGTGTTTGTTGAAGACCTATACTCCACAGTGAGCTGAGAGTGTTTGTTGAAGACCTATACTCCACAGTGAGCTGAGAGTGTTTGTTGAAGACTTATACTCCACAATGAGCTGAGAGTGTTTGTTGAAGACTTATACTCCACAGTGAGCTGAGAGTGTTTGTTGAAGACCTATACTCCCTAATGAGCTGAGATTGTTTGTTGAAGACCTATACTCCACAGTGAGATGAGAGTGTTTGTTGAAGACGTATACTCCACAGTGAGCTGAGTGTGTTTGTTGAAGATCTATACTCCACAGTGAGCTGAGAGTGTTTGTTGAAGACTTATACTCCACAGTGAGCTGAGAGTGTTTGTTGAAGACGTATACTCCACAGTGAGCTGAGAGTGTTTGTTGAAGACCTATACTCCACAGTGAGCTGAGAGTGTTTGTTGAAGACCTATACTCCACAATGAGCTGAGAGTGTTTGTTGAAGACCTATACTCCACAGTGAGCTGAGAGTGTTTGTTGAAGACATATACTCCACATGGAGCTGAGAGTGTTTGTTGAAGACGTATACTCCCCAGTGAGCTGAGAGTGTTTGTTGAAGACCTATACTCCACAGCGAGCTGAGAGTGTTTGTTGAAGACATATACTCCACTGTGAGCTGAGAGTGTTTGTTGAAGACCTATACTCCACAGTGAGCTGAGAGTGTTTGTTGAAGACCTAAACTCCACAGTGAGCTGAGAGTGTTTGTTAAAGACCTATACTCCACATTGAGCTGAGAGTGTTTGTTGAAGACCTATACTCCATAGTGACCTGAGAGTGTTTGTTAAAGACGTATACTCCACAGTGAGCTGAGAGTTTTTGTTGAAGACCTATACTCCACAGTGAGCTGAGATTGTTTGTTGAAGACCTATACTCCACAGTGAGCTGAGAGTGTTTGTTGAAGACCTATACTCCACAGTGAGCTGAGAGTGTTTGTTGAAGACCTATACTCCACAGTGACCTGAGAGTGTTTGTTGAAGACCTATACTCCACAGTGAGCTGAGAGTGTTTGTTGAAGACCTATACTCCACAGTGAGCTGAGATTGTTTGTTGAAGACATATACTCCACAGTGAGCTGAGAGTGTTTGTTGAAGACCTATACTTCACAGTGAGCTGAGTGTGTTTGTTGAAGACATATACTCCACAGTGAGCTGAGAGTGTTTGTTGAAGACATATACTCCACAGTGAGCTGAGAGTGTTTGTTGAAGACATATACTCCACAGTGAGCTGAGAGTGTTTGTTGAAGACCTTTACTCCACAGTGAGCTGAGTGTGTTTGTTGAAGACATATACTCCACAGCGAGCTGAACCGGTAGAAGAAAACAAATTAACTACTTAATGGAAAATTTGATTAAACCCAGAGAGTCGTCATAGACTTAAATTTGTAGCATTTGTTAGATTATAGCTATAGCGTTAGTTAGGGATTAATACCAACAACAGCTGATGATGAATTGGCTTAAAGTTAAATTAATAAAATAAATATGTTATATCAAAGAGGGAAAAAAAAGTTATTGTTTCCTCCATTCAACATGCTATCTACATGATCTCAATATGATCTCAACTATCGTTGCAGTTGAAGTTGATATCACCGTTGCAATCCGACTCTTCGAAGCTTATCTCACCGACAACAAAAATGGTTTTAATTGTGTTCTTTTTGAGAGGAAAAGAGTGAGCGTGGTCGCGACATATAATGTGACATATGTAGAATATGACATTACATAGAAATAATAAAATGTAACAACACATGAGATAGCCCAGTATAAATGTAAGGAGCACCAATCAGGGAGGTCGTACCTTTACATCTATTTTTATAATACGATACATAGCACATCTCTCTTTCATTTCCTAATTGTATCACGTATCCCTCTTGTTATTTCCCATTTATTTACCTGTCTCGCTCATTATGATGTTTCGTTGATTCTCGCTCATTATGTTGTTTGGTTGATTCTCGCTCATTATGATGTTTCGTTGATTCTCGCTCATTATGATGTTTCGTTGATTCTCGCTCATTATGATGGTTCGTTGATTCTCGCTCATTATGTTTCCTTGATTCTCGCTCATTATGATGGTTCGTTGATTCTCGCTCATTATGATGTTTCGTTGATTCTCGCTCATTATGATGGTTCGTTGATTCTCGCTCATTATAATGTTTCGTTGATTCTCGCATATTATGATGTTTCCTTGATTCTCGCTCATTATGATGTTTCGTTGATTCTCGCTAATTATGATGTTTCGTTGATTCTCGCTCATTATGGTGTGTCGTTGATGCTCGCTCATTATGATGGTTCGTTGATTCTCGCTCATTATGATGTTTCCTTGATTCTCGCTCATTATGATGTTTCCTTGATACTCGCTCATTATGATGTTTGGTTGATTCTCGCTCATTATGATGTTTCCTTGATTCTCGCTCATTATGATGTTTCCTTGATTCTCGCTCATTATGATGTTTGGTTGATTCTCACTCATTATGATGTTTCCTTGATTCTCCATCAATATGATGTTTCCTTGATTCTCGCTCATTATTATGGTTCGTTGATTCTCGCTCATTTTGTTATTTTTTTAATTCTCGCTCGTTATGTTTCGTTGATTCTCGCTCAACATAGTGTTTCGGTGATTCTCGCTCATTATGTTTCGTTGATTCTCGCTCATTATGTTTCGTTGATTCTCGCTCATTATGGTGTTTAGTTGATTCTCGGTCGTTGTGTTAATTTCGTTGATTCTCGCTCATTATAATATTTCGTTGATTCTCGCTCATTATGATGTTTGGTTGATTCTCGGTCGTTGTGTTAATTTCGTTGATTCTCGCTCATTATGATCTTTCGTTGATTCTCGGTCATTATGATGTTTCGTTGATTCTCGCTCATTTTGTTATTTCGTTGATACTCGCTCATTATGATGTTTCGTTGTTTCTCGCTCGATATGATGTTTGGTTGATTCTCGGTCGTTGTGTTAATTTCGTTGATTCTCGCTCATTATGATGTTTCGTTGATTCTCGATCATTTTGTTATTTCGTTGATTCTCGCTCATTATGATGTTTCGTTGATTCTCGCTCATTATGATGCTTCGTTGATTCTCGTTCATTATGATGTTTCGTTGATTCTCGTTCATTATGTTTCGTTGATTCTCGTTCATTATGTTTCGTTGATTCTCGTTCATTATGATGTTTCGTTGATTCTCGTTCATTATGATGTTTCGTTGATTCTCGTTCATTATGTTTCATTGATTCTCGTTGATTATGATGTTTCGTTGATTATCGCTCATTATGATGCTTCGTTGATTCTCTCTCATTATGATGCTTCGTTGATTCTCTCTCATCATGATGTTTCGTTGATTCTCGTTCATTATGATGTTTCGTTGATTCTCGTTCATTATGATGTTTCGTTGATTCTCGTTCATTATGTTTCGTTGATTCTCGTTCATTATGATGTTTCGTTGATTCTCGTTCATTATGATGCTTCGTTGATTCTCGTTCATTATGATGCTTCGTTGATTCTCGCTCATTATAATGCTTCGTTGATTCTCTCTCATTATGATGCTTCGTTGATTCTCTCTCATTATGATGCTTCGTTGATTCTCTCTCATTATGATGCTTCATTGATTCTCGTTCATTATGATGTTTCGTTGATTCTCGCTCATTATGTTTCTTTGGAATTGTTTGACGCCAATTATTTACAAGTTACAACTCATTAATATGGTTTGCTTTGCCAAGTCAACAAAAGGTTTAATTTTAGTTATTTTGCACCATCGTTTCGTGGGTTGCTAGCTGTATTCATTAGAGTAATCGGGAATTTATGGGCGCATCCATTGTTGTGTATGCTACGTTATCATAATGGTTGATTGTATATCCCTAAACTGACCGTACGCTAATAATGAAAAGCGAAGAAATGTCGGAGTTTTGTACCATACTTTGCAGCCCATGTGTGAATTCTGGAGTTTTATGTTATTCGAGAAGGATGTTGTCTAGATTCAATAGGATTACTGTGAGATCGAGTGTGGACATGTAAATTGGTTTATAATTTCACAAATTCACATTGCACTCGGATCTTATAGTCTGTTGTTTGATGTGCGACGGGGATAATCCGATGACTAACTGTGTTTTATATGTTCGCATTTAAAGTAAAAAAAAAAAAAAAAACTATGGCCTAACAGCATCAATCCCCATACATTTAAAAAAATAAGACGATCATCATTTTCAGGAGGACATGAATATCCGGTCAATATGGTGGATAGGCGGCGTCAAAGGCTGTCTGAAAAATGTTTCTTGTTCCAGTTTCCTCATATTCCAAGTCTGGCTTGTTGCAGGGGCCACTGAGCTAAGTGCTATGTGCACACCGTGAGCTGTGTGCTTCAACCGTTTTGATCGTGTTTCAGCAATCTGATTGCTTACGATGAATGCATATATCACATGACAAGGAACATATGGCTGTGTTCACTTTCTTTGCGGTTTCGCCTTATGTCTTTTGGCGTGTGATGATCTACATCTACATTTCTTTGTTTGGAAGATGAAATAGCAATTCGAATGATTCCACTGGCACTGGCCATTGAGCAATGACGGATTTTAATTCGTTTGCAGTAATACCGGGGCCTTCCATAACCATAACCTTGATGTTTCGTTGATTCTCGCTCATTATGTTGTTTCGTTGATTCTCGCTCATTTTGTTGTTTCGTTGATTCTCGCTCATTATGTTGTTTCGTTGATTCTCGCTCATTATGTTGTTTCGTTGATTCTCGCTCATTATGTTGTTTCGTTGATACTCGCTCATTATGTTGTTTCGTTGATTCTCGCTCATTATGTTGTTTCGTTGATTCTCGCTCATTTTGTTGTTTCGTTGATTCTCGCTCATTTTGTTGTTTCGTTGATTCTCGCTCATTATGTTGTTTCGTTGATTCTCGCTCATTATGTTGTTTCGTTGATTCTCGCTCATTATGTTGTTTCGTTTATTCTCGCTCATTATGTTGTTTCGTTGATTCTCGCTCATTTTGTTGTTTCGTTGATTCTCGCTCATTTTGTTGTTTCGTTGATTCTCGCTCATTTTGTTGTTTCGTTGATTATCGCTCATTATGTTGTTTCGTTGATTCTCGCTCATTATGTTGTTTCGTTGATTCTCGCTCATTATGTTGTTACGTTGATTCTCGCTCATTATGTTGTTTCGTTGCTTCTCGCTCATTATGTTGTTTCGTTGATTCTCGCTCATTATGTTGTTTCGTAGATTCTCGCTCATTATGATGTTTCGTTGATTCTCTCTCATTATGTTGTTTCGTTGATTCTCGCTCATTATGTTGTTTCAATCTTTATTTCGTTGTTCGTTTGTGTTGTTCTCGCTTTCTGATGAAGGCCGCATGTGGGCCAACACGTCAGTATTTTGTTGTGTTCCTTTTTATAAAGCTGTCACCATACCTTGGAGTAGTGGACGTTACACCCCATTACTTGCCTCAGCGATCACTTTATATACCTGGGCATCATTATCCACAAAAGAGAGCATGCAGAGAGATATATTAAACAGAGAACAATAAGGTAAGAACCATTCTAATTTAGTTAAAAACACGTTAACTACATAAGTCGAGTGGACTGGGTTTGTGTAAAAGGACCAGCGTCCTATCCACTCCACCGGGTACAGTAAAGTACCTCCGTCACGCCAAGTGGCGTATAGGGAAATATGGTGTTAGTGAACCTATATTTTACATACTTTCAGCACATGATTTTTGGGGTAATGTGGTCGGTGTTACGCCCGTGCTGCTTTACTTTCCCAGAAAAAAATCCGGTATCCATTTAAGGCTGGGTGAACCCGGAAGCCGTCGGTTGGGATCGAACCTTAACCCTTGTTCTTTGTAGTCCAGTTCACTAACCACTGAGCTATCGCGGCTCCCCCTCTATGGCGGGTGGTCAAAGATATTTTGTATTGTTACTTGCTTATTTATTCACATGTAAGTTGGAACAAGTTATCATTTCTAGCAAATTGTTATTTTTTCAGATTTTGACATTATGCAATGGTATTCAATCACATGAGCTGCAGGATTCGGCTCCCTCAATGAGATACAGCTGCTTGCACAGAACAGAGACAGATGGCGAGATTTGATAAAATATCTTTAAAAGAAAACTGCTAGAACAAAAATTCAGATAGGAGAAGATGTATTTTGGTCTACGCCCTATGGGCCGGCTACGGCTCGAAAGGTTAATAGATAGATAGATAGATTCAATCACATTGTACTAACAATTTTCATGAGATTTATTTTTCCTTGACTTTCGGAGACGATTCTATAAAACAGCATACATAATTTCACAAGACGATTCATCAATCACTAAGTACCATTGCTGCTGGCGTAGGTGATCATGTCTCTCTACACCTTTTGATCTCGACAATTATTTATCATTTCTGGTGTTGATCTTCTGCCAAGCCATTCTCTTAAGCTTTCTGGTATCTTTTCTCTTTGTTCCCCTTTATCTCTTCGTCCCTCAATTTTCCTAGTTGTTAAAATATTTTCCAGTTGTTCCCGTCTCATTACATGGCCAAAAAAATATGATTGTTTATTCCTAATATTGGGAATTAGCTTTCTTTTTTTTCTTTGGCCTCTTTTAGAAAGTTTTCATTACTCTTCTTCGCTGTCCATGGTATTCTCAACATTCTTCTGTAAAACCACTTTTCTACAGCCTACAGTGAGTTCACTGTCTGTTGTCCTATTGTACATGATTCACATCCATATGTCAGGACTGGCTCTACATACATTTTAAGAACTTGTTTCCTTGTTTCTATTGTCAAAAAAAAAAACTGATTGCACAGTATCTTCCTCATTTTTTGGAAAACTGCTTTTACCTGAGCCATCCTGCATCTCACCTCTATTGTACATCTAACATCTGAGGTTAACATTGTTCCCAAATATTCGAATCCATTTACCTGTTTTAATATTGTTCCACTTGTCTGTATTGTGCATTGCGGTGACTGAAGGTTACATATAACCAAATAAATACAAAATAAAGCAAAAACTCTTAACACATAAAGTACAAATTTAATGAGAATAATTGCGTGTGTGCACAACAGAATTCATAAACAACTTCACATGTGCGTGAACAGTTTAAATATTGAAGCATCCTTTAAATGGTTACAATAATAACGGCAATCTGAAAGCACGTCATCAACATCAAGTACCGTGCATGCTGTCATGTCTCTCCACAATTTTCAATCTCAACAGTGATTTATCATTTCAGTTGTTGACCTTCTGCCAAGCCATTCCCTTAACCCGGATGGTATCTTTTTTTTTTTAAAAAAAAAACCACATTTCTACAGCCTCCAGTGGTTTTCAAGTCTGTTGTCCTATTCTCCATAATTCACATCCATATGTTAAGACTGGCTCTACATAACATTTAAGAACTCTTTTTCTTGTTTCTATTTTTTTTTAAATTGATAACACAGTACCTTCCTCATTTTTTTGTGTGGAACGCTGCTTTTGCATGGACCATTCTGCACCTCACCTCTGCTGTACATCTACTATCTGAGGTTAACATTGTTCCTAGATTTGTGTATTCATTTGCCTGTTTTAATATTGTGTATTAGCTAACATAGATTTGTGTATTCATTTGCCTGTTTTAATATTGTTTCAGTTGTTTTAATTGTTCCTTTGCGGTGAAATATGTGTCTTTGTTGTTACCATTACTTTTGTCTTTTTGCTATTAAGGCTGAGTCCTTTATTTTTTCTTTCTTTCACTATAATGTCTAACATCTCTTGTAACTCATTTTCACTCTTAGCGGTTAAGACTGTATCATCAGCATACCTTAGATTATTTTTATTATAACCCTCCGTTGTTATTCCAGGCATGCACCTGTTGGATCGTAAAATAATCTCACTATAAAAATCTGGTGACAATAAATAAGCTAGACTAACAACCTATTTTATTTGTTGGAAAATTCCCATTTGATTTAAACTTCTTATAGCCGCTGTTTGTTTCCAGTACATGCTCGTTATTTTTCTTAGATCTTTGCTGTCTACATTTATGCCTTCTAAAATTTTGATAATTTCTTGATGCTTTACTTTGTCAAATGCTTTGGTATAATTTATGAAACATAGGTATAGTTCTGTTTCACCTCTGTGGCTCTTTCTACTAAAGAAAAGTTACTTATAATGTATATGGCATTGTTCGTTCCTTTACCTGCAACAAAATCATACTGTTTCATCACAAATGTCTGGACTGATTTTGTGTCGCACTTTTCACATGATTATTATTACTAAAATCTTAGTCATGTAACTCATAAGGATTATTGTGCGATGATCATCACATTTAATCGCACCAGATTTCTTTGGTAGGTCTATGAATATTGATTTTAGCAGGTCCTCTGTTAAACATCCGCTGCTGTAGATATTATTTAACATTTTTGTTATTATTCCTATTCCAAAATCACCCATGGCTTCTATCTCTTCTTTAGTTATAGTATCCGGTCCAAGAGCTTTTCCTGCTTTCATATTGAGCAAGACTACTTCCGCTTCTTCTTTGAGTATTTCTGCTCCTTCTCCATTTTCCTTTATATATAATTATGCTCGTTCTTCATCATAAAGATCTTTAAAGTATTATGTCCATCGTTCCCATATGTTTTCTTGTTCAGTCAACAGTTCTCCTTCCTGTGATCTTTAACATCCAATTTTTTATTACCTTTTCTTCCTGTTAATTCTTCAATTTGTTTGTATTTAGCTACGGCATCTCCTTTTTGTTGCGCTTCAATCTCTTTTTATCCTTGTTTTAGCCATGCTTCTTTTGCTTCATTACATTTTATTACAATTTCTTTATAATTAATCTCTTAAACACATCTTTGTTATCCGTATTTTTTTCTTCTTGTATACATTGGTTGTAAAATGTCATCTGTCATCCATTAATTTTATTTTTTAATTTATCCTCACTGGTGGTATGAACTCTTGTGATGTTTGTTGCATTGATTCTTTAGGCATCTCCGACTGTTCATCAATGCTCTGTATGCATGTGTGTATATATAATAATTAATTTAATAATTAATAATTAGTACTGGATCTAGTGTTTTTGTTTTCATTATATGTATAATCTCAGTCATCCCATTACCACACACTTACTTGAGACATAACAATGTTTGAATGCCTGTAGAAGATTGATAAGATGTCTCCCCAATCTATTATCAATATAATAAACTAAATCTGAATTAATTTTATAATTTAGAAATTTTTCATCTGTCATAATCTGACCAAACATTCCAATTAATTTCTGCATAATTTAATGTTAGTAGTCTACCTAATTTGAACCCTCATAGCATGCTCCTTAATATCAGTTACTTTTTCATTTGATATTTGTCTTTACGTCTTCGCTTGTAGTCTTGCCATCTCTATATTATTCCCCATTAAAAAAACATTAATGAAAGAATGACAGTACACTGTTTTGAGAGTTTCTGTTATTTGTTTCAGAGCCTGGCTCGCTTGTCACATGACATCCACATATTGGCTCATACTGTCAGAACAAGTTGTTTGTCAAATAAGTGACTCGAGTATCGTCTGATGTTTGCAGACACAAACCAATGGAGACACATCAGTAATGTATTTCAGGATTTTCTTTAAATTCTATTTCCCTGTTTCCATCTGTATCACCGCTGGCAAATTTAACTGGAGAGGTAAAAGAATATTGGTTATTTTAGTGATGTGAGATGTTTCCTGGTTTGTGTGAGAGAAATGTAGGAAGGAGTTCAATGATGAGTGGTATTTTATGTGACATTAGTTCAGTGATGAATGGTGTTTTAGGGTGACGTTAGTTCAGTGATGATGAATGGTAATTTATGTGACATTAGTTCAGTGATGTGTGGTGTTTTATGTGACATTATTTCAGTGATGAATGGTGTTCAATGTGACATTATTTCAGTAATGAGTGGTGTTTTTGTGACATTAGTTCAGTGGTGTGTGGTGTTTTATGTGACATTATTTCAGTGATGAATGGTGTTCAATGTGACATTATTTCAGTGATGAGTGGTGTTTTGTGTGACATTAGTTCCGTGACGTGTGGTCTTTTATGAGACATTATTTCAGTGACGAATGGTGTTTTGTGTGGCATTAGTTCATTCTTCTCATTAAGTGTTGTTTGTTCTGCACAACAAGACTCATCAAGCGATGAATGGACTTTTAGATTGCTGCCACATAATGAATACTACACCGCTCTATCATCATCATCATCGTGTGCCTTCTCCGCAACGAAGGTTGGCTACCATGGATCGCCATTCTACTCTGTTTCTTGCTATGATGGTGCAGGCTGTCATAGATTGACTTGGCCATCTTTTGATGTTACTCGTCCATGTTAGTCTTGGTCTGTCTCTGCTTCTTTTACCATGTATTTTTCCTTCCAATATTACTTTTAGTAGGCTGTGGATGTTAACATCTTTGAAATGTTCCAAAATATTGAAGCTGAGTTAGAGTTAACAATGTTTGCTGCTTGCAACCAAATTTCTGCTGGTCATGTTGATTTCTCTTAAGGTAGCAGATGAGAACAAAAGGTCAAATGGATGATCACTTCTTGAGCCAGTGTACTTTAGTATGACTCTATGTCTTCCATCAAACAATGCCCTGTCTTCCTGCCCCATAGATGAGTACAGTGTTCTAGTTACCTCCCTTTGCACATTTAAATAACATAAAATGTTCACAGATTTCTACAAACCTGTTGTTTCTTGTCTTGGATTATCCACATCAGATCACCAGCTCACTGCAGCTTCTGGTTGAGTCGAACTATTTTCATCATTGGAATTCTTAAACTGTGTGAAACTCCAAGCATTTATTTGTGCTTTTCTGTGCCTTCTGTAACGACAAATAAATAGTTATCGCACAGGTTGTGTCGTTGTCACAGCTACATTAACTTTCACTGAATCCAAGACAGTAATTATTTGGTTAAATAATCAAACGCATTTTAAATATGATTATGTATAATAAAGACAAAAACAGAAAAAATGCAAATGCTGAACTAGAAATGCAATGGCTGTACAACATGGTTATTTGTAAGGATGTCATCATCATCATCATCATCATCATCTAGTGCCTTCTCCGCAACGAAGGTTGGCTACCATGGATCGCCATTCTACTCTGTTTCTTGCTTTGATGGTGCAGGCTGTCATAGATTGACTTGTCCATCTTTTGATGTTACTCGTCCATGTTAGTCTTGGTCTGCCTCTGCCTCTTTTACCATGTATTTTCTCTTCCAATATTACTTTTAGTAGGCTGTTGTGTCTTTTAACTTGCTCCAAAAATTTCATTTGTCTTGTCTTAATTGTATTTAGTAATTCTCTTTTTATTTTCAGTTGTTTTAAAACTTCATCATAAAATGCTGATAAGTGACATAAAAAAAGAAACGTTTATTTTGAAATAAATTATCAGCACTTGTATCTTCAGAATTTTACTGTAAAAAAGTAACGAAGAAGTGCGTAGTTTTTGTAAATACTATATGAAACAGGCTGTTCGGCAAGGTTGTATACTGTCACCAGATTTGTTTAATATGTATAGTAAGATTGTTTTAAGATCCATAAGGGACATCCCTGGAATTATAAATGGTGGTCATAATATACATAATATAAGGTATGCTGATGATACAGTCTTAATCGCTAAGAGTGAAAATGAGTTACAGGAGATGCAAGACATTATAGTGAAAGAAAACAAAAATAAGTGACTAAGCCTCAACAGCATAAAGACAGCAGTAATGGTAACAACAAAGAAAAAGACTACGCCGCAATGCACAATAACGACAAGTGGAACAATATTAAAACAGGTAAATTAATCTAAAAATCTAGGAACAATGTTAACCTCAGATGGTAAATGTACAACAGAGATGAGATGTAGAATGGCTCAGGCAAAAGCAGTTTTCCAGAAACTCGGGAAGATTCTGTGATATTCAAATTTGACGATATAAACAACATAATGTCAGCAACAAGAATGATAAATAATTGTATGTATCGAAAAATTTGTAGATATGATAAGCTACGCGTGCAGGCACGGTACTCGACCTAGGTGGTGATAGAAGCAGATATCTACCCTAAGAAAGAGGTAGATGCTCACATACTTACTAGATCTCTCAACGTCCGACATATTATCATGTCCATGGCAAGTCTACGTTAACCTGTTACTGGAATATTGGACATACAGGATGTCCATGATCAGTTTACAAAGATATGTTACTGGAATATTGGACATACAGGATGTCCATGATCAGTTTACAAAGATATGTTACTGGAATATTGGACATACAGGATGTCCATGGTTAGTTTACAAAGATATGTTACTGGAATATTGGGCATACAGTATGTCCATGGTCAGTTTACAAAGATATGTTACTGGAATATTGGACATACAGTATGGCCATGGTTAGTTTACACAGATATGTTACTGGAATATTGGACATACAGGATGTCCATGGTTAGTTTACAAAGATATGTTACTAGAATATTGGACATACAGTATGTCCATGGTCAGTTTACAAAGATATGTTACTGGAATATTGGACATACAGTATGGCCATGGTCAGTTTACAAAGATATGTTAATCGAATATATGACCTAGATCATGTTAATGTCCAATCTAGAATGACCTATTACTAGAATATAGAACCTAGAGCATGTCCATGCCAAATATAGAATGACCTGTTACTGGAATAAAGGACATAGAGCATGTCCATGCCCAATCTAGAATGACCTGCTACTAGAATATAGGACATACAGCATGTCGATGCCCAATCTAGAATGACCTGTTACTGGAATAAAGGATCTAGAGCATGTCCATGCTCACTCTATAATGACCTGTTACTGGAATAAAGGACCTAAAGCATGACCATGCCCAATCTAGAATGACCTGTTACTAGAATATAGGACCTAGAGCATGTCCGTGCCAAATCTAGAATGACCTGTTACTGGAATAAAGGACCTAGAGAATGTCCATGCCAAATCTAGAATGACCTGTTACTGGAATAAAGGACCTAGAGCATGTCCATGCCCACACTAGAATGACCTGTTACTGGAATAAAGGACCTAAAGCATGTCCATGCCCATTTCTAGAATGACCTGTTACCAGTAAATAGGACCTAGAGCATGCCCCTACCAAATCTAGAATGACCTGTTACCGGAATAAAGGTCCTAGAGCATGTCCATGCCAAATCTAGAATGACCTGTTACCGGGATATAGGACCTAGAGCATGTCCATGCCAAATCTAGAATGACATGTTACCGGAATATATGACATAGAGCATGTCCATGCCAAATCCAGAATGACCTGTTACTGGAATATAGGACCTAGAGCATGCACATGCCAAATCTAGAATGACCTGTTACTGGAATAAAGGACCTAGAGCATGTCCATGCCCACACTAGAATGACCTGTTACTGGAATAAAGGACCTAAAGCATGTCCATGCCCATTTCTAGAATGACCTGTTACCAGTAAATAGGACCTAGAGCATGCCCCTACCAAATCTAGAATGACCTGTTACCGGAATAAAGGTCCTAGAGCATGTCCATGCCAAATCTAGAATGACCTGTTACCGGGATATAGGACCTAGAGCATGTCCATGCCAAATCTAGAATGACATGTTACCGGAATATATGACATAGAGCATGTCCATGCCAAATCCAGAATGACCTGTTACTGGAATATAGGACCTAGAGCATGCACATGCCAAATCTAGAATGACCTGTTACCGGAATGTAGGACCAATAGCATGTCCATGCCAAATCTAGAATGACCTGCTATTAGAATATAGGACCTAGAGCATGCCCATGCCAAATCTAGAATGACCTGCTATTAGAATATAGGACCTATAGCATGTCCAGGCCAAATATAGAATGACTTGCTACTAGAATATAGGACCTATAGCATGTCCATGCCAAATCTAGAATGACCTGCTATTAGAATATAGGACCTAGAGCATGTCCATGCCAAATCTAGAATGACCTGCTATTAGAATATAGGACCTATAGCATGTCCAGGCCAAATCTAGAATGACTTGCTACTAGAATATAGGACCTAGAGCATGTCCATGACAATCCACAATGTTAAATCTCACAAAGAGACACAAATTATGGGGCAGCCATTATGACCTTGGAATGTGAACCTTGCCAGGTTTAAAGGGCCACTGATCTTAGATCTGCTTGACATGGACGTGTAGAAGAAAAGAATAAAACAACCAAAACTCACATTTGGACCATTCGCGAAACTACGAGATACAAGTGGACTAAATTTACTTACACCAGAAGGTGGGTGTCACTTACCTCATGAGCAAAACTACAACCAGAACAACAGCAATGATGCCAATAATTGAACCCACAACTGCTCCTATCACAACATGTGTGTTACCATTACCATCCGGTGATTCTTTAATATCTGAAACTGATGTTCAAAAGAGAATCATAATTTATTAATTTAATTCAAAACAAAATTTTGTAAATTTTAAAACACACAAAAAAGATGTAATATTTCATCAGTTAATTGATGGTGGATCCAAAAGTAAGTGGGTCATGATCCTTTGAACTTCTGTCATATAGTGATTGCGGTGATATTTTAACATTGTCGAACGTGTGGACTTTGCCCAGCTTTGTCTAGTGCATAGAATGCTTTGCAAAGTGGATAGAACTGTCAGATATTAAAATGGGACATAACTCGTGTGTGCTGACCCTAGTTAAAGTTCCTTGTACTCGTTCTTCACCAACAAATGTCTGCTGTTTAACCTGAACCTCTCTGACACTCTAGTCATGTGATCAAATATAAAACAGATCACCACATCTTAGACCACTGTAACTTTATGATCACTATCAGTGACAAGAATACAGCGCCAAATTGTTTCTTGGTCTCACTTGGTCTCAAAATTTGTTTAGCACATTTACAGAGGCTCCAGTGGGAAAGTTAAAGGGAGATTGACTTGATGACAACCAGGGTGAGAATGTGTAGGGTTAGCATTACACACACACTCTGTCCCTATTACATTCTAGACACAAAACTGGCTACAGTCCCTACTACATTCTATACACAAAACTGGCTACAGTCCCTACTACATTCTAGACACAGAAATGGCTACAGTTCCTACTACATTCTAGACACAGAAATGGCTACAGTCCCTACTATATTCTAGACACAGAAATGGCTACAGTCCCTACTACATTCTATACACAAAACTGGCTACAGTCCCTACTACATTCTAGACACAGAAATGGCTACAGTTCCTACTACATTCTAGACACAGAACTGGCTATAGTCCCTACTACATTCTAGACCCAGAATTGGCTACAGTCCCTACTATATTCTACACGTAGTACTGGCTACAGTCCCTACTACATTCTAGACACAAAACTGGCTACAGTCCCTACTACATTCTAGACACAAAACTGGCTACAGTCCTTACTACATTCTAGAGACAGAATTGGCTACAGTCCCTACTACATTCTAGACACAGAACTGGCTACAGTCCCTACTACATTCTAGACACTTAATCGGCTACCGTCCCTACTATATTCTACCCGTAGTACTGGCTACAATCCCTACTACATTCTAGACACATAACTGGCTACAGTCCCTACTACATTCTAGACACAGAAATGACTACAGTCCCTACTACATTCTAGACACAAAACTGGCTACAGTCCCTACTACATTTTAGACACAGAATTGGGTACAGTCCCTACTACATTCTAGACACAGAACTGGCTACTGTCCTTACTACATTCTAGACACATAACTGGCTACAGTCCCTACTACATTCTATACACAAAACTGGCTACAGTCCCTACTACATTCTAGACACAGAAATGGCTACAGTCCCTACTACATTCTAGACACAGAACTGGCTATAGTCCCTACTACATTCTATACACAGAACTGGCTACAGTCCTTGCTACATTCTAGACACATAACATGCTACAGTCCCTACTACATTCTAGAGGAAAGGTTTCTGGTGAGCACGCCGGGAGGTAACTACAACTGTTTTCTACCCTTACTGTGAATGGTTTATAGAATCAAAAAGACAAACATCAAAATTGAAACAATTAAAATCAATTATGATGTGATTAACACTATGTACTGCCATTCGTTTTTTATATCACTGACAGTTTTCCATTATGATCAATTTGCTGTAAAGACCAGACACATCTCATTATGTTTTACTTGTGTTTACATGTTAGTTCATAATCAGATTACCTTATGAGTTAACCTAAATGACGTCAACACATTTAAGGTAGTGATAACAGCGACCAGATCTCCTTCAGTAGATAACAGACACTTATGCCATAACTTTTGATGGATTAGATTTGTGACCTTTGGCGTATTGACAGAAGTTTGGTAGCAAGCAATCATGATAAGTAAGTAGGTTGGTAAAGCATTAGTGTCTTAAAGCATTACTGGGTGCTGCCTTACTGAACATCTTCTCTCGTGGTTGAATTTGCCAATCCTGGACAGACAGATCCATCCACAGAACGAGCAAGGTATATTTGTGGTACCTGGCCTTGTCTCTTTTGTCTTGCGCCTTTTGTCTTCTGAAATTGATATCAGCACTTACTCGAAAGTTGCTGTGCTATTTGTTATGTTTGCGCTCTATGTGCTACGATCTGCTCACATTTTCCCAGTTTCTTTCACTTATAGATCATTCCCTCAAGGAAGCCCTACACACGTCCTTATATCTCAGCACTGGTCTACCCTGATGGATTATAGATCCCCTAATTGATGTGAGCATATTCAGGCAATAGCTAGGAAGTTTAGTGATAAAAGATAATTCACAAACAGCAGAGATAGACGCAAAATGCATCCAACCTTGTCAAATAATTGGACAGTTATCACCACTATTGCCCAACAAGAAAATAACTCTAGAGGGGCAAAACGGGCACTCTACAATACAATCTTGATTTTAACGGTGTGCTACCAATGCCTGTCCAGGACCCTAGATGCAAGAATAATAAAAAAAAATAACTCTACTGAGATTAAATGTGTCAGACGAATGACAGGTAATAGTCTGAGAGACAAGATCAGAAATGAAGAAATGATGAAAAAAAAAAAAAAAATAATAGCCCTTACCATAGAATATATAAAGAAACAACGTATATAAAAGTTTGGCCATGTGACAAGGCAGAAAGATCAAAACACAACACAACGAGCCCTTAATAAACGTTGCGAGAATACCAGACCCAAGGGTCTACCACGAAAAAAGATGGATCGATGAAATATTAGAAGCACTAGAAAACATAACAGCAGCTGAGGCGAACAGAAGAGCAAAAGACGCTGAAAGACAAATGAGGAAGGAAAGAAGAGGAAGAATAATCAGGCACGTTTATCCACACACATTTTTGGTGTTTCAATGACAGCAGAGATCAGTTCCTTTTTTGTTATAGAAGACAAATGATATCATTGTCATCACCTAAAGACTGACATAAGTGTAACAAATAGTGAGCCCTGATAGCTCAGTGATTAGTCTACCTGTCTACAGAAGACAAGAGCTGATCGATGGCTTCTAGGTTCGCCAAGCCTTAAATGGGTACCGGATATTTTCTTGGAGAGTAAACCGCCACAGGTGTAATTGCGACCTCATTACGCCTACAATCATGTGCCGAAGGTCTTTAACAATTATGGTTACTAACACCATATTCCCTATACTACACTCGGCGTGACGGGGCTCTTTACTTTACTTTCTATATAAAAAACATGACTCTAGCATGAACTAAATTGATTCAGGTATTAAGTAGAATATAACATATTCCAGGGACAGGACCACAAGTATCCCAGAACAAAAACAAACTTACGTAGTCAACAATTATCTCCCTTGTATCCACTCTAACATCCACTAAAACAGGAACCGTTAACATGGTTACATGACCGCCCATCACTCACATTTAAGTACAAATATAACAACAACAAAGTGTTTCAAGCACAAGCTAGAAACATAAATAAAAATAAAGAGACACATAAAACAGAAAACATAATAACTAAGAAATCAAACAAATGGTGTATCAAACAGATAACACATATGAAACAGGGGCCTCGGTTACCTAGTTGGGAAAACCACCGGACTGGACTACCGACGTTCGGACAACCCGTGTTCGATTCCCGCTGGGAGCAGTGTGAATTGTACTTGTGGTTGGAAACAAAAAACACCCCCACGGTCGACCCAGCCGTTGGCTGAAATGGGTACCAGGGTATTACCCTGGGAAGGTGAGGAATGTTGCCTCACATCGTGAGTTTCGATGCTTGAAGCGACACTATCCAGCAATCTCCGAACATTTCTGATTAGGCGGCCGAGCACTTTCCTTGGGTGGAAACTCGCGTGCTAAGACGCCGGTTCAAGTCTCATACTCTACCTTTACCATATGAAACATGTACACACATTAGTGGTAAAACAATATAACAGAAAAAACACTTTACAACAATAAAGAAGACTAATCCTCACTTGAGTTGCAGCGGTACCCGCTCAAACATCCGTAGAGACAAACTCCGCTAACTTGATCACATGTTCTCTCATCACTGACATTCTTGGCACAGAACTCACTACAGTTACTGCCACATCTGTGGCCATAGGTCCCTGGTCTACAGGCTGATTAGGATAGGGATGAACAGATAACTCGTAGACATCGTCAAATGGTTAAGTACTAATTAGCCACTATATATTATTAGTACTAACTTGTTTTAAAACTGCATGTTTTGATTATCAAACTAACACATTTTACTTATCTTACTTATCTTTCTTATCTTACTTATCTGACTTAACTTTCTTATCTTACTTATCGTACTTATCTTACTTATCTTTCTTATCTTTCTTATCTTACTTATCTCACTTATCTTACTTATCTTACTTATCTTTCTTATCCTACTTATCTTACTTATCTTTCTTATCTTACTTATCTTACTTATCTTTCTTATCTTACTTATCTTACTTATCTTACTTATCTTACCAATCTTACTTATCTTACTTGTCTTACATATCTTACTTATCTTTCGTATCTTACTTATCTTACTTATCTTTCGTATCTATTGATCTTACTTATCTTACTTATCTTACGTATCTTACTTATCTTACTTATCTTTCTTATCTTACTTATCTTACGTATCTTACTTATCTTACTTATCTTACTGATCTTACCTATCTTACTTATCTTACTTATCTTACTTATCTTATTTATCTTACGTATCTTACTTATCTTTCTTATCTTACTTATCTTACTTATCTTACCTATCTTACTTATCTTACCTATCTTACTTATCTTACTTATCTTACTTATCTTACGTATCTTACTTATCTTACCTATCTTACTTATCTTACCTATTTTACTTATCTTACTTACCTTACTTATCTTACCTATTTTACTTATCTTACTTATCTTACTTATCATACTTATCTTACTTATCTTACTTATCATACGTATCTTTCTCATCCTGCTTATCGTTCTTATGTTACTTATCTTACTTATCTTTCTTATCTTACTTATCTTACTTATCTTACTTATCTTACCTATCTTACTTATATTACCTATTTTACTTATCTTACTTATCTTACATATTTTACTTATATTACTTATCTTACTTATCTTACTTATCTTACTTATCATACTTATCTTACCTATCTTACTTATCTTACTTATCTTACTTATCTTACTTATCTTACTTACCTTACTTATCTTATTTATCTTACTTATCTTATTTATCTTACTTATCTTTCTTATCTTACTTATCTTACTTATATTACCTATCTTACTTATCTTACTTATCTTACCTATCTTACTTATCTTACTTATCTTACTTATCTTACTTATCTTACTTATCTTACTTACCTTACTTATCTTATTTATCTTACTTATCTTATTTATCTTACTTATCTTTCTTATCTTACTTATCTTACTTATATTACCTATCTTACCTATCTTACTTATCTTACCTATCTTACTTATCTTACTTATCTTACTTATCTTACGTATCTTACTTATCTTACCTGTCTTACTTATCTTACCTATTTTACTTATCTTACTTATCTTACTTATCTTACCTATTTTACTTATCTTACTTATCTTACTTATCTTACCTACCTTACTTATCTTACTTATCATACGTATCTTTCTTATCCTGCTTATCTTTCTTATCTTACTTATCTTACTTATCTTTCTTATCTTACTTATCTTACTTATCTTACCTATCTTACTTATCTTACCTATTTTACGTATCTTACTTATCTTACTTATCTTACCTATTTTACTTATATTACGTATTTTACTTATCTTACTTATCATACTTATCATACTTATCTTACCTATCTTACTTATCTTACCTATTTTGCTTATCTTACTTATCTTACTTATCTTACCTATTTTACTTATATTACTTATCTTACTTATCTTACATATCTTACTTATCATACTTATCATACGTATCTGACTTATCTTACCTATCTTACTTATCTTACTTATCTTACATATCTTACTTACCTTACGTATCTTACTTATCTTACTTATCTTTATTATCCTACTTATTTTTCTTATCTTACTTATCTTACTTATCTTTCTTATCTTACTTATCTTTCTTTTTTTACTTATCGCTACGTCATCTTTAGTATGTCTGGTTGGATCGCTTTGACACTCCTCTGTATTCCTTATCAGTAAATGTCCTGCATTAGGAGATACCTATCATGATAGTACCCGGATATTTTCTGCCGAGTTGGCTTTTGTTCACACTCTCAGCTACTTGCGGTCCTTACCTTTTTCCTCGCTTGACTGCTTCACTATGCGCCTGATCTCTAGTATCACCACGTGACTGGCTTTTAGCTGGCATTTGTTAACCTTCCATCAGTGTGAGCTGACCGATTCTACTAGCTAAGTCGATTTATATATATGTAATCATATGTTACTTATACTTTTATATTTCTACGTTTGATCTATCCTCCAACATGTAACACATCTCTCTCTCTCTCTCGTACCACCATCTCATCTTTTATCCCTCTGTCCACTTCGCATTCACTTATCAGTCCTTATCATCCTAGATGTAGTTGCATTTATCTATTCCTCATCGTTTGTTATCGTTGTCCTCGTTCTCTGAAGAAGGCCGCATGTTGGCCGAAACGTTAGTATTTTATTGTGTTCCTCTTTTGTCAAGCTGGCACCATACCATGCAGTAGTGTATGTTACACTCCACTACCTGCTCATAGCGACCAGCTTTACCTCAGCAGTGTATTTATTTGCCCGTCCCCAACTAATTAGTCAGTTTAACTGATGACATACACATTCAAGTAATAGAAAGAATGACACATAATTATTTTCTTTACTCCATATCTTAAAGCAGGTACAAAGTACATTATGTTTATGAAAAGCCTCGGTATCACCGCAAATGAATTAAAATCAATAATTGCTCAACTGTCAGTGCCAGTGGAATCATCCACATTAATATCTCGCCTCCCAAACTAAGAAATATAGCTTCAGTCCCCATCAATGCAGTTTCAGCACTCGCCAAAAGACATAAGGCGAAACCGTAAAGAAAATGAACACAGCCATCTGTTCCCCGTCATACGAAATCATCATTCATCACTGAAAACATAAGCCCTGATAATGCGGTGCTCTTGTAGAGTTTTCGTAATGTTAATTCAATTATAAATGTTTACAACATTATATGGAGCTAACGTTTTGAATAGCTTGGGTTGTCTGGTGAGGGTTTCAAAGAAAAGATTTCATGAAGTAAATAAAACTGACTAGATAGGTGGTAATCTCGTGTCAGGTAAATAAAACTGACTAGGTAGGCGGTATTCTCGTGTCAGGTAAACAAAACTGACTAGGTAGGCGGTATTCTCGTGTCAGGTAAACAAAACTGACTAGGTAGGCGGCTTTCTCGTGTCAGGTAAACAAAACTGACTAGGTAGGAGGTATTCTCGTGTCAGGTAAACAAAACTGACTAGGTAGGCGGTATTCTCGTGTCAGGTAAACAAAACTGACTAGGTAGGTGGTAATCTCGTGTCAGGTAAATAAAACTGACTAGGTAGGCGGTATTCTCGTGTCAGGTAAACAAAACTGACTAGGTAGGAGGTATTCTCGTGTCAGGTAAACAAAACTGACTAGGTAGGCGGTATTCTCGTGTCAGGTAAACAAAACTGACTAGGTAGGCGGTATTCTCGTGTCAGGTAAACAAAACTGACTAGGTAGGAGGTATTCTCGTGTCAGGTAAACAAAACTGACTAGGTAGGTGGTATTCTCGTGTCAGGTAAACAAAAATGACTAAGTAGGCGGTATTCTCGTGTCAGGTAAACAAAACTGACTAGGTAGGAGGTATTCTCGTGTCAGGTAAACAAAACTGACTAGGTAGGCGGTATTCTCGTGTCAGGTAAATAAAACTGACTAGGTAGGCGGTATTCTCGTGTCAGGTAAACAAAACTGACTAGGTAGGCGGTATTCTCGTGTCAGGTAAACAAAACTGACTAGGTAGGAGGTATTCTCGTGTCAGGTAAACAAAACTGACTAGGTAGGCGGTATTCTCGTGTCAGGTAAACAAAACTGACTAGGTAGGTGGCATTCTCGTGTCAGGTAAACAAAACTGACTAGGTAGGCGGTATTCTCGTGTCAGGTAAACCAAACTGACTAGGTAGGCGGTATTCTCGTGTCAGGTAAACAAAACTGACTAGGTAGGCGGTATTCTCGTGTCAGGTAAACAAAACTGACTAGGTAGGCGGTATTCTCGTGTCAGGTAAACAAAACTGACTAGGTAGGCGGTATTCTCGTGTCAGGTAAAGAAAACTGACTAGGTAGGCGGTATTCTCGTGTCAGGTAAACAAAACTGACTAGGTAGGCGGCTTTCTCGTGTCAGGTAAAGAAAACTTTCTTGTCATAACTGTGTATGGTTTTCAAGATAACAAAGGTAGTGATCTTTTCCTTGAAGAATTAGAACCAAACATCAACGAGCAGAAAAGATGAAGGTATAAATGTGTTTCTCTTTGTAACAGCAGACAAAATGTGCATATTGTCATGACTTAAAAAGTTATATAGGGGTGACCCTTTGAAGTCAGTATAAACTCTAGCATTACCTAAACTGATTCTTGTATCAAAGAGTGCGTCAGAACAACCAATAGAAAGTAGCTCAGTGACAAGTTCGCACACATATCCCAGAACAAACACAAACTTACGTAGTGAGCAATCATCTCCCTTGTATCCACTCAGACATCCACTTAAACAGGAACCGTTAACATGGTTACATGACATCTCATCCCCCACATTCTTGACACAGAACTGGCTGCAGCTCCTTCTACATCCTAGACCATGGGTTTCTGGTGAACACTCTGTTTAATGAAGAAATGACGAAAACTCAAATACATTCATTTTATCCAAAGTAACTGAGTGGTCTAACTGTAAGATGTCAAGTAACTGAGTGGTCTAACTGTAAGATGTCAAGTAATTGAGTGGTCTAACTGTAAGATGTCAAGTAACTGAGTGGTCTAAATATATGATGTCAAGTAATTGAGTGGTCTAACTGTAAGATGTCAAGTAACTGAGTGGTCTAACTGTAAGATGTCAAGTAACTGAGTGGTCTAACTGTAGGATGTCAAGTAACTGAGTGGTCTAACTGTAGGATGTCATGTAACTGAGTGGTCTAACTGTAAGATGTCAAGTAACTGAGTGGTCTAACTGTAATATGTCAAGTAACTGAGTGGTCTAACTGTAAGATGTCAAGTAACTGAGTGGTCTAACTGTAAGATGTCAAGTAACTGAGTGGTCTAAATATATGATGTCAAGTAATTGAGTGGTCTAACTGTAAGATGTCAAGTAACTGAGTGGTCTAACTGTAAGATGTCAAGTAACTGAGTGGTCTAATTGTAAGATGTCAAGTAACTGAGTGGTCTAAATATATGATGTCAAGTAATTGAGTGGTCTAACTGTAAGATGTCAAGTAACTGAGTGGTCTAACTGTAAGATGTCAAGCAACTGAGTGGTCTAAATATATGATGTCAAGTAATTGAGTGGTCTAACTGTACGATGTCAAGTAACTGAGTGGTCTAACTGTAAGATGTCAAGTAACTGAGTTGCCTAACTGTAAGATGTCAAGTAACTGAGTTGCCTAACTGTAAGCTGTCAAGTAACTGAGTGGTCTAACTGTAAGATGTCAAGTAACTGAGTGGTCTAACTGTAAGATGTCAAGTAACTGAGTGGTCTAACTGTAAGGTGTCAAGTAACTGAGTGGTCTAACTGTAAGATGTCAAGTAACTGAGTGGTCTAACTGTAAGGTGTCAAGTAACTGAGTGGTCTAATTGTAAGATGTCAAGTAACTGAGTGGTCTAACTGTAAAGTGTCATGTAACTGAGTGGTCTAACTGTAAGATGTCAAGTAACTGAGTGGTCTAACTGTAAAGTGTCATGTAACTGAGCGGTCTAATTGTAAGATGTCAAGTAACTGAGTGGTCTAACTGTAAGATGTCAAGTAACTAAGTGGTCTAACTGTAAGATATCAAGTAATTCTGGGTAGTGACATTTGATATATAGCCTTCTCTATGTAGTGACATTTTATATATAGCCTTCTCTGGGTAGTGACATTTGATATATAGCCTTCTCTAACTAGTGACATTTGATATATAGCCTTCTCTGTGTAGTGATATTTGATATATAACCTTCTCTGAGTAGTGCCATTTTATATATAACCTTCTCTGGGTAGTGACATTTGATTACTAGCCTTCCCTGTGTAGTGAGATTTGATAACTAGCCTTCTCTGGGTAGTGATATTTGATATATAGCCTTCTCTGGGTAGAGACATTTGAAATATAACCTTTTCGGGGTAGTGACATTTTATATATAGCCTTCTCAGGGTAGTGAGATTTGATTACTAGCCTTCTCTGGGTAGATAAATTTGATATTTATCCTTCTCTGAGTAGTGAGATTTGACATCTAGACTTCTCTGGTAGTGATATACGATGTTTAGCTATCTCTGGGTAGTGAGATTTGATATCTATTTTTCTCTTGGTAATGTGTGGCCCTTTTCGTCTTGTCAGACGGTCTAGTGGAGGCTATTGCGTATTTTTTTGAGGTATTGTTTTTGCCGAACAGCTTCTCTCGTGGCTAATTCTACCAATGTTTGACAAACACACGCGGTCACATAATGAACAGGTCAGGCTCGCTGGTCCACAGGGTTTACCATCCTTTTTCATGAGTCTCTTCTCTTCTATGTCCTGTCTTAGAACAGTCTCAAATGTTGTTATACCGTTCCTTATACGTGCTCTCCATGATGTGCGATCACTTGCCAGATGTTGCCAGTCGTTTTCACAGATGGAGAAGTCTTTCAGAGATGATTTGCAGATATCTCTATATCGTAGTTTAGGTCTGCCGATTTGTCTTTTTCCGTGTTTTAGCTCACCATATAGTATTTGCCTAGGAATGCGTTTTTCTTCCATCCGTTGGACATGCCCCAGCCATCTTAGCCTTCGACTTCTGAGCATCGACATGATTGTTAGGGTCTTAGCACGTTGCAGGACAGTTAAGTTGGTTATTTTATCCTGCCATTTGATGTGCATTATTTTGACTTCTTCCTCATTTCACTTTGCCTACTCTGCCTGGGCACAGGATATGGAGATAGTGCTTTACATTCTCTTGGTAGTGAGATTTGATATCTATGTTTCTCTTGGTAGTGAGATTTTATATCTAGCCTTCTCTGTGTAGTCTTATACGCCCACTTTCTCCTTTTTGGCGTGTATGACTCTGACTCCGGAAGTGTGGAGTAACGTAGACTCATGATTGTCGACGTAAAATAACATCGTGAAAGACATTATCTGATAGCAAGATTAGGCCTGGAGAGGTCAAAGTGGGCAAACTACTTCTAGAAAAATACATTGGGTATCAACAATATTTGTGTGGTTAGATAAACGAAAACTTAAAACAGAATTACAATTAGAGACACGACAAATAAAGTGGACAAGATGCACAAAACATATCATCACACAAACACATCATGCCTGCAGGTGTTAGCAATCACGGCCCTGCAAAACATTAGGTCTCCACTGTTTCATGTCTTGTATCTGATCATTATCTTGTTCCTGTGTCTCTTCTTCTCTCAGTTTTCCACTTGTCATGATCCATTCATGGTGTTTTCTTCTCCTTATGTGATCACAGACATTGTTTTCTTTCTGATGTTAGTTATAAATAAAGCAGAGGTCGACCTTGGGAAACGCGGAGAACACTGAGGCGAGAGGCAACAACAGTGGCAACAACTACACTATCGAGGTCAGGGAAATTACTTTAAAAAAAAGGTGTGTCCGTGTGTGCGTGAGAGAGAGAGAGAGAGAGAGAGAGAGAGAGAGAGAGAGGGAGGGAGATAATCTAGAATGTCTGCCCTCTGTCCCTCTACAATCATAATTTTTTGGCCATCTAATGAGAAGGGAACAGCTGGAGTATTGTGTAACAACTGGGAAAATCGAGGGTCGAAGAGATAGAGGGAAGCAACGAGAAAAGACACCAGACAGCTTAAGAGAATGGCATGTCAGAAAGCCAACAACGGAAATGATAAATAACTTTCGAAATCGAAAGTTGGGTAGAGACATGATCACCAACACCAGCAGGCACATCACTTGATAATGATGATGTCCTTCTTCGGCCCATAAGAACAACAGGTAGATGTTAGTAACAAACTTTACTTATTTCAATGACTTCTCTTTAAAAACACCCTCATCAGTTGTGTAAACTGTCCATGGTATTCTCCTATAGAAATGAACGATTAAGTTTCTCTTGACTGATCCCTGCTCATCCAGAACTCATTTCTGAATGTCTCAAATTAATTTAATATTAATTAAACATTTAACATTTTCTCAGAGAAAGATGGTTCATGTATATATCATACGTATCAATAAATGTTCACCAAACAAGATTGACAATCTAAGCATATAAGACATTTAGAAAAGTTAAAATCATCGATCATCGAGCAATCAAATCTATTAAACGAATATAACAAATATAAAACAAAAGTGTTTTGAGTAAAAAAAAATACTAACAAAGATAAGATATATTAAACACAAACATAGAACATAAAGTACAAATAATATGAAAGCCATCAAACAGACGGTGTATCAAACAGATACAGAATATGAAGCATGTAAAAAAAAATGTACAAGTTGTTAAAACATTTAGCACAGAAACATTGGGAGCATGCAAGAAGAGAGGTAGTTGTTTTTTCAGGAGTTCCCTTTTTGAGTTTGCCTCTTTGAATATTTCCGCATTGGTCTTTTTAGCTTTCCAGGGAACTTTCAACATTCTTTTGAGAAATCACATCTCAATGGCCTCTAATCATCTTTTCATTTGTTTGTCCCCGGTCCATGATTCGCTTCCGTAGGTCAGAATTGGTTCTATATAGCACCGATGAACTCTCTTTCTCACTTCTATTGACATAGATTGAAGGAGAAATAAAGTAATTATTTTCTGAAAACATAAGCCATGTATATGCAATGCTGTTGTGGAGATTTCATAGTGTTATCTACCTACATATGGTACAAGTGTCATGATCTGTGTAGAGCTGTTCTCTGTATGTATGTATTGTATGGTGTGTAATCACACACACAAAAATATTTCCTCACCCTGCATGAAAGTAATTTCTTTTTATATTCACTTTATTCAAGTCCAAAGTTAAACATATGCTGTTCTTTTTTATCTACGGTCATTGTTTAATAGTATTTTCTTGTGTTCATAGCAGCTGCTTTTCTTTCAATTCTCATATTGTTATTATCTAGTATATTCTGACTATAGCTCGTTTCAAATCACGTGCCCAACTTCAAAAAGCTATTACTCAGTAACCGTTTGTTAAAAACTGTTGACATTTTCCAAATGTTATTAGAATGCAAAAGACCCTTTAAATGTATATTTAACAAATATCTTGCAGCTGCAGTTTTCTTAAAGCGGGGAATTTCTTTGATGTTTGTCAAAATTGTAAATTGTGAACCCCTAAATAAGAGAAATTACCGTAGTTGCTGGTCTATGATTAATTTTCACTAGGTAAAGGCGTGGCCGTAATGGGGAAATAACCTAATAAGACAAAACACCAGGATAATTATTGTCTTCTCAGTTCGAGGACGGACGATAATATCAAGGTATACCTGTATGTCCAATTTTCATAGTTGTGTGGTCCTGATAAGGACCGTTTGTTGAACTAATTTAAGGTAATATAGGGGCCAACATTGTGGGGGCTATATACTTTCATTCTGAATCAGACGAGTCTAAAAGATTAATAACTGTTTGGGGTTGAACATTCCACAAACCATCATTTTTCCAATATTTCTCTTCCTGTTTTAAGACGTGGTCTTCACATTTAGCCCAATAATCTCTGTCTATATTTAATAAAGCGAGATTAGCAAGAGTCTTTACATCGCATATTTTGAATGTTGTATTTTCATCTGCCACTTGTCCTTTTAATTTTGCCCAGATTAGTTCTATTAGATTTAAATGAGCATGGTAAGGTGGCAGCCTCAAACTTATATGACCGTGCTCTTGGATAATCTTATCTATTTGAAAAATCTTTGTCCTTTGTTTTTGCTTTACTAGAGATAGTAATTCAGGTTTTAAGTACATGTTATTAAATTGTATGTGCTCCTTTGTGAGCCATATTTTAATAGCATCTTTTGTACTGGATGACGTCGGGACTTTATCTTCAAGTGCAACAATGTTGTGGTACGCTGCATTGTCCATTATTAGGCAAGATGGTCGATCTAGTGATGGGAGAACAGAATTTTCAATCCAATGTCTAAATATGTGACCATTCATCTCAGAGTGATAATCCCGATTGTCTATGGATTTTGAAAGAAAAATGAGCTCTGCATTCTGTATTAGTCCATGTTGTCGACTACCTGCATGAGCAATTATCAAGCGCTGTCCTTTGCTGCTAGGTATTAATCTCTTAATCTTTCCATCTGATGACTGCCATTCCCTTTGGTTAGTGTGGTGAGCATTGATCCATGTTTCATCCAAGTACACAATATCACAACCTTGCTTGTGCACCTCTTTTACTTCACGTAAGTACTTGCTTCTCATGACTACTATATGTGGCTTCTCACAGATGGTGTTTCGTCCATTGGAATACTTTCGGAATGTAAAGCCTGCAGCTCTCAAATTCCTCCATAATGTAGACTTTGATATTTCAATACTGTTGTTCTTTTTCAGCGATACTTTTAATTTTCTTATTGTAACAGTTTCATTCATACCCAACATTTTGCGAATTTCACTTCTAATAAGTTCACTGTCGAAATTATCCAACATTTTTGCTCTTCCTTGTGATTTTGTATATTTTGAACATTGACCGTCACGTTCTTGAATCCAGCGATTAAATGACCGTTTAGATAAATCCAAAATGTGTCTTGTCCTATTCTCAGGGTTTTCTAAAGAATCAAATAATCTTCCTCGTTTAGCCTCTTTGCAAAAATAGTCATACATTTTTATTGCGATGTTTTGTAAACTGCAGAATTTCATTTTAAGACTCATGATAAATGTTATCGTTCCACGTTTTCCACCTATGAATGAACGGAAATGGAACACACAATTTCTCGTGTTTTTTACAAGTGTCTAATTGTGTCAAAAAAACCACGGTAAAAGCGTGCAAACACGTCAATTTTACCGTGTATGGATTTTTACTCGCTATTTTTAACTTAAAATACTGTAAACATTAAGTTTTGACTACATCAATGGGTCGTTATAAATTTATATAAATAAAATAAGCAACAATAATAACCAAATGTTTTTTTAATGAAATTAATTCCCTGTTGGGTTCTAATCATTATAACTTTACATGCAAATTTTGAACAACTTACAACAAACGGTTAAAAAGCTATCGATTTTAAAAGTTGGGCACGAGTTATGAAACAAGCTATAGCACGTATTGACTAGCATGTATTGACTAGCATGTATTGACTATGACTAGCACGTATTGACTAGCAAGTATTGACTATCATGTATTGACTAGCGTGTATTGACTAGCATGCATTGACTAGCGTGTATTGATTAGCATGTATTGACTAGCGTGTATTGGCTAGCATGTATTGACTAGCGTGTATTGACTAGCGTGTATTGACTAGCATGTATTGACTAGCATGTATTGACTAGCACGTATTGACTAGCATGTATTGACTAGCATGTATTGACTAGCATGTATTGACTAGCACGTATTGACTAGCACGTATTGACTAGCATGTATTGACTAGCATGTATTGACTAGCGTGTATTGACAAGCGTGTATTGACAAGCGTGTATTGTGTATTGACTAGCACGTATTGACTAGCACGTATTGACTAACATGTATTGACTAGCACGTATTGACTAGCATGTATTGACTAGCATGTATTGACTAGCACGTATTGACTAGCACGTATTGACTAGCATGTATTGACTAGCATGTATTGACTAGCATGTATTGACTAGCACGTATTGACTAGCACGTATTGACTAGCATGTATTGACTAGCATGTATTGACTAGCATGTATTGACTAGCACGTATTGACTAGCACGTATTGACTAGCATGTATTGACTAGCATGTATTGACTAGCATGTATTGACTAGCACGTATTGACTAGCACGTATTGACTAGCATGTATTGACTACCACGTATTGACTAGCACGTATTGACTAGCATGTATTGACTAGCATGTATTGACTAGCACGTATTGACTAGCATGTATTGACTAGCATGTATTGACTAGCATGTATTGACTAGCATGTATTGACTAGCACGTATTGACTAGCACGTATTGACTAGCATGTATTGACTAGCACGTATTGACTAGCACGTATTGACTAGCATGTATTGACTAGCATGTATTGACTAGCACGTATTGACTAGCACGTATTGACTAGCATGTATTGACTAGCATGTATTGACTAGCATGTATTGACTAGCATGTATTGATACTACATCGAGTAGCAAACATTGGGGACTTGCTTCTTGCACAAGTGGAGTTGTTTTTGAGAGACAACACGTTACCATTCATTATCATCATCATGTGTCCTACCGGTTGGTGTAGGCGATCCTGTCCTTCCACAATCTTCTATTCACAGTGCATTGGATCAATTCTGTTGTTGACTGTTTTCCATGCCATGACACCAAATTATACAGTATTTTCTCTCTTTGTCGTCCGCGATCTCTCCTTTTTATTTTGCTATTTGTAACCAAGTATTCCATCTTTACTCTTCCTATGATGTGCCCAAAAAATGTAGATTGCTTCTTTCTGATGTTTTTTAAGAGCTCCCTTTTTGTGTTGTTCTCTTTGAAAACTTCCTCATTGGTCGTTTTAACTGTCCAGGGAATTTTTCAACATTCTTCTGAGAAATCCCATCTCTGTTGCCTCTAATCGTCTTTTCATTTGTTTGTCGACTGTCCATGATTCACTTCCATGGTGAATTGACTTCTATACAGCGTCAATGAACTCTCTTTCTCATTTCTATTGACATTGATTAGTTGCATAAGATATTTTTCATTTTCTGACATGCTATTTTGGCCTGAGCTATTGTGCTTTTTTATTTCTGTGGTGCATCTCCCATCTGATGTTATTATTATGCCCAAGTATTTGAAACGTTGCACTTGTTTCAGATTTGTCCTGTTTATTTTTATGCTGCATGATGGTGATGATTGTTTCTTTGATATAACCATTACTTCTATTTTCTTACTATTCAGATTGAGACCTTTCTTGTTGCTTTCTTTTACTATTATGTCTATCATTTCTTGTAGTTCATTCTCTGTCTATACTATTACGACTGTGGCATCCGCATATCGCAAATTATTTATATTGTGACCGATGACTTCAATTCCTTTTTTGTCTACTATTGATCTCATAATATGTTCGCTGAAAAGTGAAAACAAATCCGTTAGCACAACACAGCCTTGTCTGACTCCTTGTTTTATAAGTTGAAATTGTCCTGTTTGGTTGTTAATTCGTATAGCCGCTGTTTGTTGTCAGTACATGTTTTTTTTATGATTCGCAGATCCTTGCCATCAATGTTTATTTCTCTAGCATATTGATTATTTCCACATGGTTACAATTGCATGAAGTAAATAAATCTGACTGGGTAAACAGTATTCTCTTGTCTGTTAAATAAATCTGACTGGGTAAACAGTATTCTCTTGTCTGTTAAATAAAACTGACTGGGTAAACAGTATTCTCTTGTCTCTTAAATAAATCTGAATGCGTAAACAGTACTCTCTTGTCTGTTAAATAAAACTGACTGGGTAAACAGTATTCTCTTGTCTGTTAAATAAAACTGGCTGGGTAAATAGTATTCTCTTGTCTGTTAAATAAAACTGACTGGGTAAGTAGTATTCTCTTGTCTGTTAAATAAAACTGACTGGGTAAGTAGTATTCTCTTGTCTGTTAAATAAAACTGACTGGGTAAGTAGTATTCTCTTGTCTGTTAGATAAAACTGCATGGGTAGACAGTATTCTCTTGTCTGTTAAATAAAACTGCATGGGTAAGCAGTATTCTCTTGTCTGTTAGATAAAACTGCATGGGTACACAGTATTCTCTTGTCTGTTAGATAAAACTGCCTGTGTAGACAGTATTCTCTTGTCTGTTAGATAAAACTGCATGGGTAGACAGTATTCTCTTGTCTGTTAGATAAAACTGCATGGGTACACAGTATTCTCTTGTCTGTTAGATAAAACTGCCTGGGTAGACAGTATTCTCTTGTCTGTTAGATAAAACTGCATGGGTAGACAGTATTCTCTTGTCTGTTAGATAAAACTGCATGGGTAGACAGTATTCTCTTGTCTGTTAGATAAAACTGCATGGGTAGACAGTATTCTCTTGTCTGTTAGATAAATCTGCATGGGTAGACAGTATTCTCTTGTCTGTTAAATAAATCTGCCTTGTTACGGTTTTTAACACTCTAACTTCCAAGGGAAATGTCCCTGTCCGGCTGGATTTTTGTAAAAAGACCAGTGTCTTGTTGACTGTACGGCTGACGGTCACCGAGTTTTTATTTTGTTACTTACTAATTTAGTCACTTTCTTAAAGTTGAAACAAGTTACAATCTCTAGCAAAATGTTTATTTTTGTGCAGATTTTGACATTTAGAATTGGTATTTGATTACTTTGTGGAAAAAGTAAACTATTTTCGTGATATATCATTCTCTTTACTTTCGGAGACGATCCCTCGAAATGGCTTCATTTCACAAGACGATTCATCATCAATGTTTTTTGTCAACACTTTTATGATCGATTCTAATCTTTGTAACTAATTATAGCACACAGTTTTTATATTATTCGAATACGATTTAGTCTCGCAGTAAATAAACAAATCGATTTTTGTGAAATCATTCCTGATATATTATATAAGACTATAAAGAGACTTTTGTCAATTCCGTGTGGTACATAACGTTATAAATATAAAATCATACGTTACTACTGAGCTTTTGTTGTGCTAATTGTGAAAGAAAATTATTTGTGTCCAAAATTAATAATTCTGAAAGGAGTTAATTATAAAGACAACGTGAATATGATCGATCATATAGCATGATCTGGTAAGTGAAATAAGGGGGAAAAAAATATTTATTTCAGATTATGGGATTTTTTTTCTATAAATATTCTTTCTTCTCTATAATCATTATATTAATTGTTTGTTTATTACATAAGTATTCTTACTTCGAACTTCTTTTACTTGATGTATAACATGTAGATTTTTTTCAATAAGTACGTTGTTGATGTGATTTTTAAGAACTCCTCTTTTTATTTTCTCCTTCAATTTTGTTCTCTCTTAGTTCTCGTTGGTCGGGGCGTTTGGTTTCTTCTGCACTATAAGTGTAATGGTTATGGATAAAAAGAAGACTGAAAACAATGAAGAAGCGAGAGCCAAACAATCGGGAGAAGAAAATAGAGAATGTAAACGTGTTTATATTTGTTACAGTAAACAAGATATGCATGTTTTCATGACTTAAAGAACCATATTGGGTTAACCCTTGTAAAAGTAAAAAAGTAAAGTACCCCTGTCACGCCAAGTGGCGTATAGGGAAATATGATGTTAGTGACCCTATATTTTACAGACCTTCAGCACATGATTTTTTGGGGTCGGTAATGTGGTCGGTATTGCGCCCGTGCTGCTTTACTTTCCCAGAAAAAAATCCGGTACCCATTTAAGGCTGGGTGAACCCGAAAGTGGTCCGTTGGGATCGAACCTACACCTTGTTGTCCTTTGTAGTCCAGTTCACTAACCGCTGAGCTATCGCGGCTCCCGGGTTAACCCTTGTAGTCAACATAATCTCTGGCATTACCTAAACGAATTATTTCATCACAAACAACCAATGTAAAGTAGCTCAGAGACAAGATCACAAACATCCCTGAATAGACAAACTTACGTAGAGAGCAATCGTCTCCCCCGTATCCACTCTGACACCCATGCCGACATGTCCCATTAACATGGTCACATGTCCTCTCATCACCCACATCCTTGACACAGAACTGGCTGCAGTTCTTCCTGCATCCTGGACCATACGTTTCTAGTGGACACTCTGTTTAATGGAGAAAAAGATGCACGCATTTCCACTGACTCGTTCAACACAATTTTTAAAAGCCAATACTTTATTTTATAATTATATAAACATTGAATCCAGATGATAGAAATTAAAATAACAACTTTGAGATTCTATCACACAGTGACTCTATTCTCATAGTCACAACGTGAGTGGCAGCTGATAGTGGCTATATCCTCTTAGTCACGTCATGTGAGGCAGCTGACAGTGACTCTATTCTCATAGTCACATCGTGAGTGGCAGGTGATAGTGGCTATATCCTCTTAGTCACTTCATGAGTGGCAGGTGATAGTGGCTATATCCTCTTAGTCACGTCATGTGAGGCAGCTGACAGTGACTCTATTCTCATAGTCACATCGTGAGTGGCAGCTGATAGTGGCTATATCCTCTTAGTCACTTCATGAGTGGCAGGTGATAGTGGCTCTATTCTCTTAGTCACTTCATGAGTGGCAGCTGATAGTGGCTATATTCTCTTAGTCACGTCATGAGTGGCAGCTGATAGTGGCTATATCCTCTTAGTCACGTCATGTGAGGCAGCTGACAGTGACTATATTCTCATAGTCACATCGTGAGTGGCAGCTGATAGTGGCTATATCCTCTTAGTCACGTCATGAGTGGCAGCTGATAGTGGCTATATCCTCTTAGTCACTTCATGAGTGGCAGGTGATAGTGGCTCTATTCTCTTAGTCACTTCATGAGTGGCAGCTGATAGTGGCTATATTCTCTTAGTCACGTCATGAGTGGCAGCTGATAGTGGCTATATCCTCTTAGTCACGTCATGTGAGGCAGCTGACAGTGACTCTATTCTCATAGTCACATCGTGAGTGGCAGCTGATAGTGGCTATATCCTCTTAGTCACTTCATGAGTGGCAGGTGATAGTGGCTCTATTCTCTTAGTCACTTCATGAGTGGCAGTTGATAGTGGTTATATTCTCTTAGTCACTCCATGAGTGGCAGGTGATAGTGGCTATATTCTCTTAGTCACATCATGAATGGCAGGTGATACTGGCTATATTCTCTTAGTCACTTCATGAGTGGCAGGTGATAGTGGCTATATTCTCTTAGTCACTTCATGAGTGGCAGGTGTTAGTGGCTATATTCTCTTAGTCACTTCATGAGTGGCAGGTGATAGTGGCTATATTCTCTTAGTCACTTCATGAGTGGCAGGTGATAGTGGCTATATTCTCTTAGTCACTTCATGAGTGGCAGGTGATAGTGACTCTATTCTCTTAGTCACTTCATGAGTGGCAGGTGATAGTGGCCATATTCTCTTAGTCACTCCATGAGTGGCAGGTGATAGTGGCTCTATTCTCTTAGTCACTTCATGAGTGGCAGGTGATAGTGGCTCTATTCTCTTAGTCACTTCATGAGTGGCAGGTGATAGTGGCTATATTCTCTTAGTCACTTCATGAGTGGCAGGTGTTAGTGGCTATATTCTCTTAGTCACTTCATGAGTGGCAGGTGATAGTGGCTATATTCTCTTAGTCACTTCATGAGTGGCAGGTGATAGTGGCTATATTCTCTTAGTCACTTCATGAGTGGCAGGTGATAGTGACTCTATTCTCTTAGTCACTTCATGAGTGGCAGGTGATAGTGGCTATATTCTCTTAGTCACTTCATGAGTGGCAGGTGATAGTGGCTCTATTCTCTTAGTCACTTCATGAGTGGCAGGTGATAGTGACTCTATTCTCTTAGTCACTTCATGAGTGGCAGGTGATAGTGGCTATATTCTCTTAGTCACTTCATGAGTGGCAGGTGATAGTGACTCTATTCTCTTAGTCACTTCATGAGTGACATGTGACAGTGGCTCTATTCTCTTAGTTACTTCGTGAGTGGCAGGTGACAGTGGCTCTATTCTCTTAGTCACTTCATGAGTGACAGGTGACAATGGCTCTATTCTTTTAGCCACTTCGTGTGTGGTAGTTGACAGTAGCTCTATTCTCATAGTTACTTCCTGAGTGGCAGGTGACACTGGCTCTATCCTCATAGTTACTTCATGACTGGCAGGTGACAGTGGCTCTATTCTCTTATTTACTTCATGACTGGCAGGTGACACTGGCTCTATCCTCATAGTTACTTCCTGAGTGGCAAGTGACACTGGCTCTATCCTCATAGTTACTTCATGACTGGCAGGTGACACTGTCTCTATCCTCATAGTTACTTCCTGAGTGGCAGGCGACACTGGCTCTATTCTCATAGTTACTTCCTGAGTGGCAGGCGACACTGGCTCTATCCTCATAGTTACTTCCTGAGTGGCAGGTGACACTGGCTCTATCCTCATAGTTACTTCATGACTGGCAGGTGACACTGGCTCTATCCTCATAGTTACTTCATGACTGGCAGGTGACACTGTCTCTATCCTCATAGTTACTTCCTGAGTGGCAGGCGACACTGGCTCTATTCTCATAGTTACTTCCTGAGTGGCAGGTGACACTGGCTCTATCCTCATAGTTACTTCCTGAGTGGCAGGTGACACTGGCTCTATCCTCATAGTTACTTCATGACTGGCAGGTAACACTGGCTCTATCCTCATAGTTATTTCATGACTGGCAGGTGACACTGGCTCTATTCTCATAGTTACTTCCTGAGTGGCAGGTGAAAGTGGCTCTATTCTGATTTGTGCTGACTGTAGTAAGTTCATGTTAGTCACACATGTATCCACAACACTCTAGCTCTAAAGTTTAATGTTTCGTATCTCTTATTTGATTTCCCCTCTATCTGTTCATTGTTTATATTTGTAGTTCTGATATATTCCAGCTGTTTAATCGTAAGATAATGGCATCACCGTTTTTGAGTGTTTCATTTTTTTAATGTTAGAAAATAACTGTACTTTTTTCGTTGCCTTCTCCCGAATCAACTTATTTTGTTTGCTGCTTGCGATTTGTTTCTGTAAAACCACATTTTTGCAACTTTCACATATTTTCCTGACTGGTGTTCAATTATCCAGAATCCATTTCCAATTATCAGATCTGGTTCTAATATCAAGCTTACTCCATCCAATCACCCAGAAAAGGGGTGACGGGCAAATAAATGTAGTGCTGCGGTAAAGCTGGTAGCAAAGAGCCAGTAGTGGGGTGTGACGTACACTTATATAAGGTATGTGACAGTTTTATTAACAATTAACATCACACAATACTGATGTTTCCACATTTATATTTTCACAGTTCACCAATCCTCCATCATGTAGCACATCTCTCTCTCTCTCTCTCTCTCTCTCTCTCTCGCTCTCTCATTTAATCATCTCATCTCTTATCCCTCCGACCACTTCTCCCTAACTTACCTGTCCAATCATCCTAGATGTAATAACATTTATCGTTGCATCATCGTTTGTTGTTGTTTTTCTTATTTTCTGAAGAAGGCCGCATGTGTGTCCAAACGACAGTTTTCTTTTGTGTTCCTTTTTTGTATATATGTCACCTTATAGGAGTGTATGTTAGACCCCACTACTGGCTCCTTATAGGAGTGTACATTCGACCCCACTACTGGCTCCTTATAGGAGTGTACATTCGACCCCACTACTGGCTCCTTATAGGAGTGTACATTCGACCCCACTACTAGCTCCTTATAGGAGTGTACATTCGACCCCACTACTGGCTCCTTATAGGAGTGTACATTCGACCCCACTACTGGCTCCTTATAGGAGTGTACATTCGACCCCACTACTGGCTCCTTATAGGAGTGTACATTCGACCCCACTACTGGCTCTTTATAGGAGTGTACATTCGACCTCACTACTGGCTCCTTATAGGAGTGTACGTTAGACCCCACTACTGGCTCCTTATAGGAGTGTACGTTAGACCCCAGTACTGGCTCCTTATAGGAGTGTACGTTAGACCCCAGTACTGGCTCCTTATAGGAGTGTACGTTAGACCCCACTACTGGCTCCTTATAGGAGTGTACGTTAGACCCCACTACTGGCTCCTTATAGGAGTGTACGTTAGACCCCAGTACTGGCTCCTTATATGAGTGTACGTTAGACCCCAGTACTGGCTCCTTATAGGAGTGTACGTTAGACCCCACTACTGGCTCCTTATAGGAGTGTACGTTAGACCCCAGTACTGGCTCCTTATAGGAGTGTACGTAGACCCCACTACTGGCTCCTTATTATCCAGAAAGATGGATCGAGTAAACAATCCGATTTTGACAAACATGATAAAGCATCATATAGTCAGGACATTTTAACTATCTCAGTACGGACGGTTTTTATCCACTTAGTGGTAGATATATCCGAGACAAGCTCAGTGGTTAGTGAACTGGACTACAAAGTACAAGGGGTAGGGTTCGAACCCATTCCGACGGCTTCCGGGTTCACCCAGCCTTAAATGGGTACCGGATATTTTTTATGGGAAAGTAAATCAGCACGGGCGTAATACCGACCACATTACCCCAAAAATCATGTGCTGAAGGTCTGTAAAATATAAAGTTACTAACACCTTATTTCCCTATACGCCAAATGGCGTGACTGGGGAACTTTACTTTTACTTTTTTGTTACGTATATCTGAGACAAAATTTTTCGTGCATTTAAATATTAATCTACATGTTTATATGTATCTAACACTTAATATATTATACATGCATTTTTAGATAAATAACAAAGATTTATATTTCACCTTAACCAGATGATACAAGATATTTTTTTTTTAAATATGGTTTGATAACAGTTTACACTAATCAAATTGAGAGGGATGCACTGTGCGGCTAAACGTATATGACCGAAATCGACATGGCGCATGGTGCGTCGAAACGTACAGAAAGTTAAACAGACAGAAACCACTGTACGATGAGATCCATTAAACAGACATCATCATGTGCCATACCAGCTGGCGAAGGCGATCATGTCCCTCCACAATCTTCTATCTACAGTGCATCGTATCAGTGCTGTTGTTGACTGTTTTCCATGCCATGACACCAAGCTATCCAGTATTTTCTCTCTTTGTCGTCCGCGCTCTTTCTTTCCTTATATTTTGCCAGTTGTAACCAAGTATTTCAACTTTCCTCTTCTCATGATGTGCCCGAAAAATGTTGATTGCTTCTTTCTGATGTTTTGTAAGAGCTCCCTTTTTGTGTTGGTCTCTTTGAAAACTTTATCATTAGTCTTTTCAGCTGTCCAGGGAACTTTCAACATTCTTCTGAGAAATCCCATCTCTGTGGCCTATAATCGTCTTTTCATTTGTTTGTCTATTGTCCATGATTCGCTTCCATAGGTCAGAATTAAACAGATAGGACACATAAACTACTGAAGTGTCTATAATAAAATCTAGTAGTAAAGTTCTGACACATTAATCAAACGTTTGCAATACAACACATATAACATATACAAAGACACTTATAGAGCATGCATCAAACAAAGCAAACAAATAAAGTATATACTACAAATAACAGACACTCAGGTAACACTCAACAAGTTAATTCTCACTTGTGTTACAGTCTTGTCCCTGGTACCCACTCAAACATCCATAACGACAGGAGCCGTTAACAAGGTCACATGTCCTTTCATCACTTAAAATCTTCAGACATCGCTCACTGCAGTTATAGCCACAGTTGAGACCGTAGGTTCCTGGTCGACAAGCTGATTGGGTTGTGAGTAAATAAATGTTTGTTGATATTTCCAGATGACTAAGCTCTAAATATAGTTTTATGTTTGATGCTCTAGACATTAAAATGAGAGAACAGTAAAGCAAAATAACAAGAGATTTACTTCTCCTCCGTCCATTTCGTTACCCGTCGAGGTTGACTTAACGCAACGTTGTTATTGCAAGATTGTTGATATTGCAAGATTGTTGATATTGCAAGATTGTTGTTTTTGAAAGATTGTTGTTATTGCAAGATTGTTGATATTGCAAGATTGTTGTTATTGCAAGATTGTTGTTATTGCAAGATTGTTGCTATTGCAAGATTGTTGCTATTGCACTTCTCACACCATGAGCCAAACAAGACCAAAGACGGAATTCACAAAAAAGCAAACGTAAAAAGAAAGCACATAAAAAACATAAGAAAGAAACAATCAGTATATTTCAGAAACATCATGAGAAGATGAACGTTTGAATATTTGGTTACAACTGGCAAAATAGAGGGAATGAGAGATTGCGGATAACAAAGACAGATGATACTAGATAGCTTCGTGTCAGGTCATGGAAAACAGTCAACAACGAAATCGATACAATAAAGGTAAGCCATAGATTTGTGGAAAGGGGGGGGGGAGATAGTCGTTTTCAACATCCAGTTTAACAGATGTTAATGATAATGATTTCACTGGTAGTAATGTTAATACTAATGATGTAACTGGTAGTAATGTTAATGATAATGATGTAACTGGTAGTAATGTTAATGATAATGATGTCACTGGTAATAATGATAATGATGTCACTGGTAGTAATGTTAATGATAATGATGTCACTGGTAGTAATGTTAATGATAATGATGTCACTGGTAGTAATGTTAATGATAATGATGTAACTGGTAGTAATGTTAATGATAATGATGTAACTGGTAGTAATGTTAATGATAATGATGTAACTGGTAGTCATGTTAATGATAATGATGTCACTGGTAATAATGTTAATGATAATGATGTTAATTATCATGATGCTATTCTCATATATCATCGTGTGATAATGTTCTTGAGTTGGAATAATGTTGACAGATATCTCTTGTATCTATGTATATATCTGTCGAACTCCCACAAGTTATGTCTAGAAATACTCCTTGTATCTTACCTCCCGGACATAGTGTTTCTCTTTCCGATAGCAACATAATGATATGAACCATGGACAATCAGTTAAACAGCAAGGAATAAAATCGATTCATTCGAGACAAATTTCTACATAAAAGTCCTTAAGATGCCTTGGAAAATTTTTTAAAAAGCAACGAAGAGATATTAAAAGACGTATATTTGAACATAACTTCTTATATAAACACCATTCTACAGAAGACATGATAATAATATGGCCACATTAAAAGACACTGCGGGCTGCAAAGTAGAATAATGGAAGGCATGGTTCATGGGAGGACCCGATATAGCTCAGTAGTTATTTAAACTGGACTACAAAGGACAAGAGGTGGGGTTCGATCCCAACCGAAGGCTTCCGGTTCACCCCGCCTTTAATGGTAACATGATTCATGATTTTTTTCTGGGAAAGTAAAGCGGCACGGGCGTAATACCGACCACATTACACCAAAAACCATGTGCCGAAGGTATGTAAAATGTATGGTCACTAACACCATATTCCCTATACGCCATTTGGCGTGACAGGGATATTTTACTTGTTTTTATGGTTCCTGGGCGATGCATGAGGGGCAGACCAAGAAGAAGGTGGTTTCATGACGTCAAGGATCTTGAACATGACAAGAGAAGAAGTGGGCGATCTGGTTAGAGACAGATTCTTTCAGATGGGCTAGGTGAATTCATCGTTCTGTTGGAGATCTGGATAGAGACATAGATTCTTTCAGATGGGCTAGGTGAATGCATCGTTCTGTTGGAGATCTGGATAGAGACATAGATTCTTTCAGATGGGCTAGGTGAATGCATAGTTCTGTTGGAGATCTGGATAGAGACAGATTCTTTCAGTCGGACTGTTCGTGAATGCAACTTTCTGTAGGAGATCTGGATAGAGACATAGATTCTTTCAGATGGGCTTGGTGAATGCATCGTTCTGTTGGAGATCTGGATAGAGACAGATTCTTTCAGTCGGACTGTTCGTGAATGCAACTTTCTGTAGGAGATCTGGATAAAGACATAGATTCTTTCAGATGGGCTTGGTGAATGCATCGTTCTGTTGGAGATCTGGATAGAGACAGATTCTTTCAGTCGGACTGTTCGTGAATGCAACTTTCTGTAGGAGATCTGGATAAAGACATAGATTCTTTCAGTTGGGCTAGGTGAATGCATCGTTCTGTTGGAGATCTGGATAGAGACAGATTCTTTCAGTCGGACTGTTCGTGAATGCAACGTTCTGTAAGAGATCTGGATAGAGACATCGATTCTTTCAGTCGGACTGTTTGTGAATGCAACGTTATGTAAGAGATCTGGATAGAGACATAGATTCTTTCAGTCGGACTGTTCGTGAATGCAACGTTCTGTAGGAGATCTGGATAGAGACATAGATTCTTTCAGTCGGACTGTTCGTGAATGCAACGTTCTGCAAAGGAAACTCAAACTGATGATGATGATGATGATGTGGTGGCGTTTAACACTACAGAGGCAAAAACAAAGATGACGTTTATAACACACATTAGGAAAAGGAAGTCATGATTTCTGGGGTACATCTGTAGAAGAGGTGGGCCAGAATATGTCATAGTAAAGTCATGACAAATGACAAATAAAAGGTGTATTAGAGGTAGAGACAAACATGCAGGGTGGTTTGATAAAGTGGCACTGGGACAGATCTACGATGGAACTGTTGCACAAGATCAGGGGTTTGGGAGAAAATGATACCATAGCTTCTCGGCATGAACCATGAATGAGTGAAGTGGTAAGACATTATTTGTCTGTAGGTAACAGTTTTACATGTTGTCCTTTATGTACATATAGGCTGGTTCTTGATTGATTCTTTCTTGTATGGTCTTACTTTTAATGTTCTTCTTTTCCATTCTCCGCTCATTTAAGTTGTTTTCATCAAATGTCTAATTTATATGATGCCTTATGCTTTTTTTTTCTGTAATGACGAACAATGGATTCGTTATTCCTGTCTTCTCTTTGTGTTATGTTCAAATTAGTACATATCTATAACATATATGCTTGTATAATCGAACCTATTCAATAAAACTATATCATATGATAGTATAAGTAAAATTGTCTTCAGGCATAACTAGTGATTGTGAAAGAAATGTAAATCTGGTAGAACATCATCATCATCATCATCATCAAGTACTGTGCCAGCTGGTGTAGGTGATCATGTCTCTCCACAACTTTCGATCTCGATAGTTATTTATCATTTCTGTTTCATTATCAGTTATTTATCATTTCTGTTTCATTATCAGTTATTTATCATTTCTGTTTCATTATCAGTTATTTATCATTTCTGTTTCATTATCAGCTATTTATCATTTCTGTTTCATTATCAGTTATTTATCATTTTCTGTTTCATTATCAGTTATTTATCATTTTCTGTTTCATTATCAGTTATTTATCATTTCTGTTTCATTATCAGTTATTTATCATTTATGTTTCATTATCAGTTATTTATCATTTCTGTTTCATTATCAGTTATTTATCATTTCTGTTTCATTATCAGTTATTTATCATTTCTGTTTCATTATCAGTTATTTATCATTGCTGTTTCATTATCAGTTATTTATCATTTCTGTTTCATTACAGTTATTTATCATTTCTGTTTCATTATCAGTTATTTATCATTTCTGTTTCATTATCAGTTATTTATCATTTCTGTTTCATTATCAGTTATTTATCATTTCTGTTTCATTATCAGTTATGTATCATTTTCTGAATTGCTACTATGACTTGTGCTATTATGCTATAGTATTGAACTCAATTAAACTGAACTACAATGGACAAGAGCATATAGGTTCACCCAGCCTTTAGCCTTTAGTGGGTTTTTTTCTGCAAAGTAAAGCGACACGGGCGAAAACACGACCACATACCCCCAAAAAATCATGTGCCGAAGGTCTGTAAAAATGATGTCACTAGCACCATATTCCTTTTATGCCATTCCACGTGATGGGGCTCTTTACTTTACTGAATTCAAATGGTTGGTGTCTAGACGACTTACATCATAACATTGGTAATAATGATGTGATTGGTTGATCAGTGATTCTGTTTTATCTGAGAATATCAGATTTACTCTATATTTTATCGAAGATAATTTATTTGGATCTTCTTATCCCCAGCTCAGCAGCTTGATAAGGTAGATGGTAAGATCTATATTCATTCACACCAACATGGACAGCTACACCATCAGCATAGATGATGATAAGATCTATATTCATTCACACCAACATGGACAGCTACAACATCAGCATAGATGATGATAAGATCTATATTCATTCACACCAACATGGACAGCTACAACATCAGCATAGATGATGATAAGATCTATATTCATTCACACCAACATGGACAGCTACAACATCAGCATAGATGATGATAAGATCTATATTCATTCACACCAACATGGACATCTACAACATCAGTATAGATGATGATAAGATCTATATTCATTCACACCAACATGGACAGCTACAACATTCTAGATGATGACAAGATCTATATTCATTCACACCAACATGGACAGCTATAACATCAGTATAGATGATGATAAGATCTATATTCATTCACACCAACATGAACAGCTAAAACATTATAGATGATGATAAGATCTACATTCATTCACACCAACATGGACAGCTACAACATGAGTGTAGATAATGATAAGATCTATATCAATTCACACCAACATGGACAGCTATAACATCAGTATAGATGATGACAAGACTACATTCATTCACACCAACATGGACAGCTACAACATTCTAGATAATGATAAGATCTACATTCATTCACACCAACATGGACAACTATAACATCAGTATAGATGATGACAAGATCTATATCCATTCACACCAACATGGACAGCTACAACATCAGTATAGATGATGATAAGATCTATATCCATTCACACCAACATGGACAACTATAACATCAGTATAGATGATGATAAGATCTATATCCATTCACACCAACATGGACAGCTACAACATCAGTATAGATGATGATAAAATCTATATCCATTCACACCAACATGAACAGCTAAAATATTCTAGATGATGATAAGATCTATATTCATTCCACCAACATGGATAGCTACAACATTCTAGATGATGATAAGATATATATCCATTCACACCAACATGGACTGCTACAACATTCTAGATGATGATAAGATCTATATTCATTCCACCAACATGGACAGCTACAACATCAGTATAGATGATGATAAGATCTATATTCATTCACACCAACATGGACAGCTACAACATCAGTATAGATGATGACAAGATCTATATTCATTCACACCAACATGGACAGCTATAACATCAGTATAGATGATGATAAGATATATATCCATTCACACCAACATGAACAGCTAAAACATTATAGATGATGATAAGATCTACATTCATTCACACCAACATGGGCAGCTACAACATCAGTGTAGATAATGATAAGATCTATATCAATTCACACCAACATGGACATCTATAACATCAGTATAGATGATGACAAGATCTACATTCATTCACACCAACATGGACAGCTACAACATTCTAGATAATGATAAGATCTATATTCATTCACACCAACATGGACAGCTATAACATCAGTATATATGATGACAAGATCTACATTCATTCACACCAACATGAACAGCTACAACATTCTAGATAATGATAAGATCTACATTCATTCACACCAACATGGACAGGTACAACATCAGTGTAGATAATGATAAGATCTATATCCATTCACACCAACATGGACAGCTATAACATCAGTATAGATGATGATAAGATCTATATCCATTCACATCAACATGGACAGCTACAACATTCAAGATGATGATAAGATCTATATCCATTCACACCAACATGGACAGCTACAACATTCTAGATGATGATAAGTTCAAGAAGAAACATTTATATTATCAATTCAACATTCTGAGCAACATCATCCCCCCTCCCTGTACACAACAGATAATGTTGTTGTAGGCATTTGTTTGGTAAAAGAGACAACAACAACTTACGTAAATTACAAGAACCTTCATAGTAACCAGCCTTACATCCAGAAGGACATCCTCCAGTGCTAACGAAACAGGTCTCTCCACCATCACAGTTACAGGCATGCTCACATTCCCAACCGTACTTTCCTTTGTCACAAGCAGAGTCTAGTAAGGGGAGGCCAATAACAAAATAATAAATTAGGTCTCGACAAACACAAGGCATCTTTACAGTGGAAAGTAACACCATTACAGATAGAAGTAACATCAGTACAGATAGAAGTAACATCAGTACAGATAGAAGTAACATCAGTACATATAGAAGCAACATCAGTACAGATAGAAGTAACATCAGTTCAGATAAAGCAACATCAGTACAGATAAAAGTAACATCAGTGCAAATAGAAGTAACATCAGTACAGATAGAAGTAACATCAGTTCAGATAAAGCAACATCAGTACAGACAGAAGTAACATCAGTTCAAATAAAGCAACATCAGTACAGACAGAAGTAACATCAGTGCAGATAGAAGCAACATCAGTTCAGATAGAAGCAACATCAGTTCAGATAGAAGTAACATCAGTTCAGATAAAGTAACATCAGTACAGATAGAAGCAACATCAGTACAGATAGAAGCAACATCAGTACAGATAAAGCAACATCAGTACAGACAGAAGTAACATCAGTTCAGATAAAGTAACATCAGTACAGATAGAAGTAACACCATTACAGATACAAGTAACACCATTACAGATAGAAGCAACATCAGTACAGATAGAAGCAACATCAGTACAGATAGAAGCAACATCAGTACAGACAGAAGTAACATCAGTGCAGATAGAAGCAATATCAGTGCAGATAGAAGCAACATCAGTGCAGATAGAAGCAACATCAGTACAGATCATAGGAACATCAGTACAGATAGAAGTAACATCAGTACAGATAGAAGCAACATCAGTACAGATAGAAGTAACATCAGTAAAGATAGAAGCAACATCAGTACAGATAGAAGTAACATCAGTACAGACAGAAGTGACATCAGTACAGACAGAAGTAACATCAGTACAGACAGAAGTAACATCAGTACAGATAGAAGTAACATCAGTACAGACAGAAGTAACATCAGTACAGACAGAAGTAACATCAGTACAGATAGAAGCAACATCAGTACAGATAGAAGCAACATCAGTACAGATAGAAGCAACATCAGTACAGATAGAAGTAACATCAGTACAGATAGAAGCATCATCAGTACAGATAGAAGCAACATCAGTACAGACAGAAGTAACATCAGTACAGACAGAAGCAACATCAGTACAGATAGAAGCAACATCAGTACAGATAGAAGCAACATCAGTACAGATAGAAGCAACATCAGTACAGATAGAAGCAACATCAGTACAGATAGAAGCATCATCAGTACAGATAGAAGCAACATCAGTGCAGATAGAAGCAACATCAGTACAGATCATAGGAACATTAGTACAGATAGAAGCAACATCAGTACAGATAGAAGCAACATCAGTACAGATAGATGTAACATCAGTAAAGATAGAAGCAACATCAGTACAGATAGAAGTAACATCAGTACAGACAGAAGTAACATCAGTACAGACAGTAGTAACATCAGTACAGATAGAAGTAACATCAGTTCAGACAGAAGTAACATCAGTACAGACAGAAGTAACATCAGTGCAGATAGAAGTAACATCAGTACAGATAGAAGTAACATCAGTACAGATAGAAGTAACATCAGTACAGACAGAAGTAACATCAGTGCAGATATAAGTAACATCAGTACAGATAGAAGTAACATCAGTACAGACAGAAGTAACATCAGTACAGACAGAAGTAACATCAGTACAGATAGAAGTAACATCAGTACAGATAGAAGCAACATTAGTACAGATAGAAGTAACATCAGTGCAGATAGAAGCAACATCAGTACAGATAGAAGCAACATCAGTACAGATAGCAGTAACATCAGTACAGATAGAAGTAACATCAGTACAGACAGAAGTAACATCAGTGCAGATAGAAGTAACATCAGTACAGATAGAAGTAACATCAGTACAGACAGAAGTAACATCAGTACAGACAGAAGTAACATCAGTACAGATAGAAGTAACATCAGTACAGATAGAAGCAACATTAGTACAGATAGAAGTAACATCAGTGCAGATAGAAGCAACATCAGTACAGATAGAAGCAACATCAGTACAGATAGCAGTAACATCAGTGCAGATAGAAGCAGCATCAGTACAGATAGAAGCAACATCAGTACAGATAGAAGTAACATCAGTACAGATAGAAGCAACATCAGTACAGATAGAAGCAACATCAGTACAGATAGAAGCAACATCAGTACAGATAGAAGCATCATCAGTACAGATAGAAGCAACATCAGTACAGATAGAAGTAACATCAGTACAGATAGAAGCATCATCAGTACAGATAGAAGCAACATCAGTACAGATAGAAGTAACATCAATACAGATAGAAGCATCATAAGTACAGATAGAAGCATCATCAGTACAGATAGAAGCAACATCAGTACAGATAGAAGCAACATCAGTACAGATAGAAGCAACATCAGTACAGATAGAAGCATCATCAGTACAGATAGAACCAACATCAGTACAGATATAAGTAGCATCAGTACAGATAGAAGTAACACCAGTCAGTTGCTGACCCCACGAGGCATGAACGTATCTCACTCGTATGCATAGTTTCCCTTAAGTTGCTTCCTCCCCTATTGCATAGTTTTATCTGCTGCCCATATTTGGTCATTTTGGTCGATTCACGATGCCATTCTATTCATAGCTCTCATCCACTAGACCCCACTGCGATACTTCGGCGGTCTCATATGCCTCTTTTGTCTGTGCTACTTACCTTTCACATGTTTTTGTTGTTGTACCCCACTCTCAGACATCGCATTCTTTCCGCCTTTCGAGTAACTGCTATTGTTCTGTTCTATACTTTCTCATTTGTGCATGCACACTGACCTCGATGTGTACTCATCTACAGCGTTATGCGCACATTTCTACACACATATGAATGTCCCCGTATGGGTATAAATATACATGTACGTGTTCATTTGTATGGGTACAGGTACATATGTATATTTATATATATATAGTTATATATATATATATATATATATATGCATGATGTTTGTATATGTATATATATATATATATATATATATATATATATATATATATGTATATACGCATTTGTGTATGTGGGTACATGTACGTGTGACCTCTTACATACTTATAGCCACATTGTCAGTGTCTTTGTAGTCGAGGTAACCTAGTCAGCGTTCCCCGCACTCACATATTTTTAGAACCCTTTACACGGTTTGACCCTCTGACCTGCAGGGCTATTACAGCGCACAACCTCGAATCTCTCCGTCTGATTCAGGCCACGACCACGACACGGGGAAGATATTTTGTTTTCTTAAACCAGTTTCGATTATTTTGTTCTGGATATTTCATTACTAGTTAGCTATGTATGATCAGTTTTATTTACTTTCATGTCTGTGTGTTTCTTGTTTGTTTGTTCCTGCTGAAGGCCTATTGAGCCGAAACGTCGTTTAAATTTGTGTCGTCTGTCAATCACGTAAAGCTTTTACCATACTATATTTTGTTTCTATTTTTTTTTAAATTCTCTCTCCACCTTCTAATTCGTATAGCTACTCTTTGTTGCCAGTACATGCTTTTTAATGATTCGCAAATCCTTGCCATCAATTTTTAATTTCTCCAGCATATTTATTATTTCCACATGCTTTACTTTGTCAAATGCTTTTGTGTAATCTATAAAGCACATATATAGAGCTTTCTTTACCTCTTTAGATATTTCTATCAATGTTCTCAGGATGTATATTGTATTATTAGTGCCCTTTGCTTCCACAAATCTACATTGATCCTCACTTATTTCTGGTTTTACTGTGTTCCTTACACGTCTCATGATGCTTTTTAGTAAGATGTTCGTCAAATGGCAAACGAGACTAATAATGCGATGGTCTTCACAATCAGTGGCTCCTGACTATTCGGTATGGCTACAAAGATAGTTTGTAATAGATCTTCGGGTATGTGTCGAGTGTTATATATGTATATATATATATATATATATATATATATATATATATATATATATATATCATTGAGTAGTTTTGTTATGACTTGTACTCCCATCTCTCCTAATGTATTTATCTCTTCGATTGTTATACTGTCGGGACCTGGAGCTTTGCCCTTTTTCATGTGTTGAATTGAGTCTTCCACTTCACTCTGCATTATTGGTGGTATTGTGTCTTTGTTTGAATTGTTCTCTGGTCTTTCATGATCATAGAGTTGACTGATATATTCTGTCCATCTTTCCATTATCTTCTCCTGTCCCATTATTACATTTTCTTCCTTTGCTTTCACACATCCTGAAACTTTGACTTCTTTTATTAATGTTAATTCATTTAACTGGTTGTGCATAAATTTTGGGTATTTCTTTTGTTGTTTTTCCATTTCTTCACATTTTTATTTTAACCATACTTCCTTTGCTTCTCTGCATTTGTTTGGATCTCTTGTGTGTCCATTGGTTGTAATATTTCTTCTATCATCCATTTAGTTTTGTTGATTCATTTAATCACTGGTATTACTTCTTTTGATGTTTGTTGAATCGCTTGTTTGATCATTTCCCACTGCTATTCGATGTCCTGTATTTTGTCAATAGCATTATATCTATTTTGTACTATAGTATTGTACATATCACTCACTTGTTTATTTACTCTAAGTATATCTAGTTCTAATGTTATATTTCTTGGGGATTTTTTGTATCTTCCGCAGTTTTATTCTTATCTTTCCAACTACTGCTACTTGGTCACTATTACAATCTGCCCCTGACATTGTTTTCACAGATGTTAGCCCATTCCTGAATCTTCTCTGTACCAGTATAACGTCAATTTGATTGTGTGCTTTTTTGTCTGGGCTTTGCCATGTCCATAGTCGCCTAGGGTGTTGTTTGAACCAGGTGTTACCTATAATCATTTCATGTGTCTTTGCCCAATCTATCAATCTATCCCCTCTGTCATTCGTTTCTCTAAGGCCATGCCCCCAGTCACATTTTGCACTTTAGCTGTTCCTACCTTTGCATTGAAAACCTCTAATACAATAGTTATTTCTTGGAAGTTACACTATTCCATGGTCATCTCTAGTTCGTTGTAAAAAGTGTCAATGTCTTCTTCTTCGCTCTTACTTGCTAGTGCATAAGTTTGAATTATGTTGATATCCATTGGTCTACCTCTCAATTTTACTAGCAGAATTCTATTTGATACTGGCCAAAATCCGTTCACTGCTTTGCATCTTTCTCTATCTAACATGATGCCTACACCTCTTTCGTGTGTGGTTCCCCCAGAGTAAATTACATTTCCACTGTCGCGTTGTAATAATCCTGCTCCTTTCCATCTCAGTTCACATAGTCCCAAGATGTGCAATTTCATCCTCTTCATTTCTTGGCTGATGTTTTCTAGTTTGCCAAGTTGAGAATGAAACCATAGAATGAAATAAAATAAAGAAATGAAATAGAACATAGACTTGTTCATCTTGTATTTAGTAAACTATATTCTTATAAATATAAGGTTTCCTTCGTTGATAATAACCAGATAACTCAAGACAACCATTGAAACAATAATACACACACAAAATCAATAATAAATAATTTATATAAACAGTATCCCATTAATACCTCCATAGACTTCAACTTCACACAGCTGTAGAAATGTTTCACCTTTGTTGGTGCTGGCTGTAATCTTTACCATAGAAACATGGGACGTCACAGTTACAGGTGGGACCACGGTGTAATTGGCCAGAGGTTGTGAGTTTCTGTCAGTGTAATTGTACACAAGTGTACCAGCTTGGCCAAAGCTTTGGAGGAGGAACCCATTCAGGCGGAAAGCATAATCTGTACACACATAAATGCGTTTAGACAGCATCTCATAATCTGTACACACATGAATGCACGTAGACAGCATCTCATAATTTGTACACACATTAATGCATTTAGGCAGCATCTCATAATCTGTACACACATGAATGCATGTAGACAGCATCTCATAATCTGTACACACATGAATGCGTTTAGACAGCATCTCATAATCTGTACACACATGAATGCATGTAGACAGCATCTCATAATCTGTACACACATAATGCGTTTAGACAGCATCTCATAATCTGTACACACATGAATGCGTTTAGACAGCATCTCATAATCTGTACACACATGAATGCATGTAGACAGCATCTCATAATTTGTACACACATGAATGCATTGAGCCAGCATCTCATAATCTGTACACACATTAATGCATTTAGACAGCATCTCATAATCTGTACACACATTAATGCATTTAGACAGCATCTGATAATCTGTACACACATTAATGCATTTAGGCAGCATCTCATAACACAAGGCAACAAAATCAAACTTTTTTTAATCATCTCAAACCAAAATACACTTTTCTAAAGGATTTTTTGGCGCTGATTTCAGATCTGGTATCAGTTTTTTTTCTATCACGTCAAGTTTTTAAGTTATGAGTGATGTTAGTTTTCACTGAACTTGGCTGTATTTGTTCGAGAATCGCAAACATCAATTAAGCAAATGATTCACATCTTCTAGACTAAATCAAATATACTCACATCACAGCATAGATATGTTGAATGTTTCTTCAAAAATGCTTGGAATATGATTTTCTGTTATATTCTTCGCCTGGATTATCACGGAATAGCATCCAGCAGAAGTCGGCCATCATACTCTCATTCCACAAACCTTGATAACGGCGCTCCATTAACTGATAGTCCTGGTGAAAACGTTCTCCTTGCTCATCACTCACCATACCAAGATTTTCTGGGAAAAAATCTACATGGGAGTGCAAGAAGTGAAGTTTTAATGACATGCGACAGCCAAGGTTCAGGTAAGAATCTATTAGACGCTGAACTCCTTCCCTGTACGTAGGAGACTTATGATTACCTAGAAAGTTTTCACAGACCCACTTGAATGCCTCCCAGGCTTCTAGCTCAGCTCCTGACAGAGACTGTTTGAAACCTTCATCTTGTAAAACAGATCTGATTTGTGGACCTATAAATATCCCTTCCTTCATTTTTGCAGCAGTGATGTTTGGGAATTTATTAACAAGGTACTGAAAACCTTCTGAGTTTGTTTTACCCATGGTCTTCACAAGGGTTTTCATCAGTCCTAGCTTAATATGGAGAGGTGGCAGAAATATTTTCTGTGGATCAACAAGGGGCATATTTTGGACACTGCTTGCTCCTGGCGATATGTCTTGGCTCCCAGACACGTTTGACATAATGTTCCGCTGTTGCTCGACTATCCCATAGGCATAGGAAACAGCAGTATTTAGTGAATCCTCCTTGCATGCCCATCAACATGCCAATGACTTTTAGATCACCACAGATGTTCCACTGGTGTGTTTTATAATGGATAGCTTCAAGCAAACTGTTCATGTTGTAATAGGATTCTTTCAGATAAACAGAATGTGCAACTGGTTTGCTTGGTTTTACATTTCCATTGTGCAAAAGAGCTGCCTTTAAGCTTCTTCGCGAGGAATCAATGAAGAGACGCCATTCTGATGGATCATGCACTTGTGATAAACTGTTGAAGAGACCATCGATGTCCTGACAATAACTCAATGAGCCGTCAACATTGAAGAACGTCGTCATGTTGAGATTTCGTTTTCTATAATGAGTTATGTTAACGTCCCTTGCAAGCAAATGCTTTTGCTTAAGCCTTGAAGCAAGAAGTTCTGCTTTATCTTTAGACAGATTTAGATCACGAATAAGATCATTCAGCTCTGCCTGTGTAAAAGTCTTAGGTTCTAAACATTCATCAACAGTATAATCTGGATCAGTTGAGTCTGCATTGTGACCAGCTGTGTTTTCATTGCATTCCTCCCCATCTTGCATAGATACGAGTCCACCAGAAGGAGGTAAAGGAATAGGCAATGAATCGTCATGTGGAACAGGCCTGATGGCAGAATCTAAGCTAGGATATACAATGTTCTGTTTATTTTTAGCAGAGAATCCATTTGTGTTCACCAGACAAAAGTAGCAATCATTGACATGGTCTCGCGGTTCCCTCCATACCATTGGAATTGCAAATGGCATAATATATAAATAAAACATTCTACTCGATTTGTGGCCATCACCACTGTTGAAATATATTATAATTAGCTATTTAAAAAAAATGTTATGTGGTAGAAAAAAACTAAAGACAGATTTGAAATCAGCTAACCAAATACTACAAAACCCATATAAAATTATCTGTGATGATTTTTGTGTGTTGCCTTGTGTAATCTGTACACACATGAATGCATGTAGACAGCATCTCATAATCTGTACACACATTAATGCATTTAGACAGCATCTCATAATCTGTACACACATTAATGCATTGAGCCAGCATCTCATAATCTGTACACACATTAATGCATTTAGACAGCATCTCATAATCTGTACACACGTTAATGCATTTAGGCAGCATCTCATAATCTGTACACACATTAATGCATTTAGGCAGCATCTCATAATCTGTGCACACATTACTGCATTTAGGCAGCATCTCATAATCTGTACACATATGAATTCATTTAGACAGCACCTGATACTCGTGTACACACTTAATAAACATTACATGAATATAAGTGAACATCTCAACATACCTAAGTTAATAAGTGTTTATTACAATACAAAACAAACAAAGAAGCTCTGAATAAGCAGAAAATGAAAAAAAATACTACTTAACACAATTCGAAAAAAAGATAACTGAAATTGTGTGAACACATGTTCTGTGAAGAGACACAATACCCTCCTAAAGTCATATTAGTAGGAAAGGTACAAGGTAGAAGATGCAGATGCTGACCAAGACTAAAGTGGACTGATAACATCAAAAGGTGGACAGGTGAATCAATGACAATATGCACCATCAAGACAAGAAGCAGTAAAATAGCGCTTCATGATAGCCATCCATCGATGTAGAAACAACATCCAATGAATGACTGAATTATTAACAATCGGAGAGTAGATACAATTAAGAACAAAAGAATAGAGAGGAATGACTGGTTTACGCTGTTCCTAACTCTGGGTAAGTAATGAAGCACTTTATCTCTGATGAAGTGTCATCAATACCTCCTTGTATATTCACCAGATCTTACAATCAGTGATTGTCATAAATGTTGCCATCTCAAGGAGACATTCACTGGCATAAGGTTCTGTAAGGATAATGAAATCAAGGAACCGGTGTCATTAGTCGCTGCCAGTTGAGGGTTATACTTCGGTGAAGATCTGATCACTTGTAGACTTGTTTAATGTGCTATGAGGATAGCCGGTCGATTAAATTAAGTCAAAGAGACGGTGTTTACGTGGTTATACGGTCAGTGAGATGACTTTGTTTCTAGTGGTGTCAGTCAGGCACCAGTCAAACACTGAACATGGCGGTGACAAAGATGGACAGTTTGTTGTTTCTAGTGGTGTCAGACGGGCACCAGTCAAACACTGAACATGGCGGTGACAAAGATGGACAGTTTGTTGTTTCTAGTGGTGTCAGACGGGCACCAGTCAAACACTGAACATGGCGGTGACAAAGATGGACAGTTTGTTGTTTCTAGTGGTGTCAGACGGGCACCAGTCAAACACTGAACATGGCGGCGACAAAGATGGAATGTTTGTTGTTTCTTCGTTCGCCAGCTTTTACCTCTGACGAAGTCCCTGGAGACTAGGAACTGAATTTTGCGTGTTAATCTAGTTTCCCTGGCAGCCGTGTGCACAGGGGTCCCTCGCCTCACAGGCAAATAAATCCGACTTCGGAGGTACTCATATTTTTTCCATCGGCAGAGAGAAATCATAAATAAAAATCTCAACCGGTGCAGCCGGGATTTGAACACACAACCTCTATGTTTCGAGGCTGGCGTCTTGCCTCGAGACCAACCAGTCCCCTAATAATTGATTGAAATATAAATGATGAATTATGAATTGTACTTCATTGTGAAATACATGTTCCAAGAGTTGATCAAATAAATGGAGACGTATAAATGCTATATCACTATACAATATATAATACCAAAAAATGTTCTGTGCACATTAAAAGCAAAGAACGCTAATTAATGCTTCATTACATATGTGAACTAGTGAGTTGGACTACAAAGGACTGGAGGTCAGGTTTAGAAGTTGATAGATGGGGTCCGGTTTCACCTTTAAATTGGTACGGGATTTTTTCTGGGAAAGTAAAGCGTCACTGGCGTAATACCGACCACATTGCCTCAAAAACCATGTGGAGAAGGTCTATAAAAATTATAATCACTAATACCATATTCTCTATACACCAATTGGCGTGACGGATATTTACTTTACTTACTACAAACGTGGACATTGCATAGTTGAATATCTATGTAAGTTATTTCATGATCAAATAAAAGTATGGATTGATTTGTAGATGATTTGTAACATATATTTAACTATTTTCATAGATAAATATACCAACACATGAAGAACATTGGACAATAAGATCAAACCAATCTTAAATGTACCATCACATGAAGAACATTGGACAATAAGATCAAACCAATCTTAAATGTACCAACACATGAAGAACATTGGACAAATAAGATCAAAGTATTCTAAAATGTACCAACACATGAAGAACATTGGACAAATAAGATCAACGTATTCTAAAATGTACCAACACATGAAGAACATTGGACAAATAAGATCAACGTATTCTAAAATGTACCAACACATGAAGAACATTGGACAAATAAGATCAAAGTATTCTAAAATGTACCAACACATGAAGAACATTGGACAAATAAGATCAAAGTATTCTAAAATGTACCAACACATGAATAACATTGGACAATAAGATCAAACCAATCTAAATTGTACTTACCTCCATCACGGTTGTATAAAACATATCTTTGGACGCTCTGAGGTAGATGAAAGTTGACATTCCAGTTGGCTAAAGGATCAAAATTCCCGGTATGGGAGCAGGTTTTTCCTCGATGGAAATCCCCATCTGTGTTGCCATCAACTGCTAGGCTTGAAGGGAAGGACTCTCCGTGTTCATAGTAAGTGCTTGACTGGGATGAGGGGGTTTTCATTGCCACATTACGACCTGAAATACAGAAAGTAGGAAAAAGTGTTTCAATTGTCGCAATCTGGGCCATACGAAACAGATTACCACAATTTGTGTTACAAAATATGTGTTATAGTTCAGTTAGTGTATTAACATAGTTTATGACACGCAGGATTGATGAGCACACTTTAAAACGTCATCACCGATGATCTTAATTCAATGGATACCTAATCATGTATCTCCTCAGCTTATTGTACCTTTTTTATTGTTAAACTCTGCTGTTGACTTACTACCGTCGACATCATTTATCCAGTGGCACGAAAACATCAAACGGGGCTCGCATCGTTATATGTCCCGTTTGTGTACAAACTTCCATATCCAGTGGCACGAAAACATCATACCGGGCTCGCTTCGTTATATGTCCCGTTTGTGTACAAACTTCCATATCCAGTGGCACGAAAACATCAAACGGGGCTCGCATCGTTATATGTCCCGTTTGTGTACAAACTTCCATATCCAGTGGCACGAAAGCATCATACAGGGCTCGCATCGTTATATGTCCCGGTTGTGTACAAAATTCCCTATCTAGTGGCACGAAAACATCACACGGGGCTCGCTTCGTTATATGTCCCGTTTGTGTACAAACTTCCATATCCAGTGGCACGAAAACATCATACCGGGCTCGCTTCGTTATATGTCCCGTTTGTGTACAAACTTCCATATCCAGTGGCACGAAAGCATCATACAGGGCTCGCATCGTTATATGTCCCGGTTGTGTACAAACTTCCCTATCTAGTGGCACGAAAACATCACACGGGGCTCGCATCGTTATATGTCCCGGTTGTGTACAAACTTCCATATCCAGTGGCACGAAAACATCACACGGGGCTCGCATCGTTATATGTCCCGGTTGTGTACAAACTTCCATATCTAGTGGCACGAAAACATCATACAGGGCTCGCATCGTTATATGTCCCGGTTGTGTAAAAACTTCCATATCTAGTGGCACGAAAACATCACACGGGGCTCGCATCGTTATATGTCTCGGTTGTGTACAAACTTCCTTATCTAGTGGCACGAAAACATCACACGGGGCTCTACTTCCACTGAATTATATAAACATACCTGCCCCAACTGATCTAAACAGATCTAACTTCACTGATTAATATAAACAGATCTGACTCCACTGATGTAAACAAACATGCCTCCATTTAGATAAACATACCTACCTCCACTGACATAAACAGAACACAGGTACTGCACTCCCTCCCCACTCAGAGTCACAGTCTGGACCAGATTGCTCACGTCACAGTGAATGTCCAGTGTTGATTCATCAACGCTAGCATTTCTTGGGTTGAGACAAGCTAGGCTACCATTATTAAATGTGACTGTCAGTCGCCGAACAAAGCCTGGGACACAAACAGGCATTGAATAATATAAACCTAACAAAAGTATGTACATTTGTTAACATAGTCTCATGATTGATACAAACGTGTGTACTTGTAATTCAATAATTGCGCAGACTATCACAAATTGATGAACTTAAAGTCATATTACTTATAATGGCAAAGTGTTGATATAAAAAAAAATAATAATTTCTCAGTCCTGACACAACAGATATGGAAACATTTCAATGTTCTTTCTCAGTGTGTAACATAATTATTATCATCAATCACCGGGCCTGCTGGCGTAGGTGATCATGTCTCTTCACAACTTTCGATCCCGACAGTTATTTATCATTTCTGTTGTTGACCTTCTGCCAAGCCATTCTCTTAAGCTGTCTGATATTTTTTCTCTTTGCTTCCCTCTATCTCTTCGTCCCTCAATTTTCCCAGTTATTACAATATATTCCAGTTGTTCTCTTCTCATTACATGGCCAGAAAATGATAATTATTTCTTTCTAATATTGGAAATTAGCTCTCCTTTTGCTTTGGTCTCTTTCAGAACGTTTTCATTACTCTTCTTAGCTGTTCATGGTAATCTGAACATTCTTCTGTAAAACCACATTTCTACAGACTCCAGTGATTTTCTTCTCTGTTGTCCTATTACATAACATAATACACAACGTTTTTACTCTAAAATCTTCATCAGTAAACATGCACATCTTATATTTATTTAATCTTATCAGCAATTCACATAAAATCACAAAAGCGTATTTAAGGTATAAAATGCACTTGTATACGCTTTTGTGATTTTATGTGATTTGCCGACTGCCATCATAACCCCTGCCCCATATGTTTAAGTTAAGACATTTTATTATATAAGAGTGTTATGTCATTGTTGACATACACGCATATACATTTTGTTGTGCAACAGAGTAAAGTTTTGGGAAGAGACTATAGCTAGTGGGATGTCTCAGAAATCAGTGATCCAGGAAATAGTGGCCCCACACAAAACATGTTTAGGGTGTTAAGTCGCCATATGATTGTCAGACAAATCCAATCTGGGAGTTAAGTCGCCATATGATTGTCAGACAAATCCAATCTGGGAGATAAGTCGCCATATGATTGTCAGACAAATCCAATCTGAGAGTTAAGTCGCCATATGATTGTCAGACAAATCCAATCTGGGAGATAAGTCGCCATATGAATGTCAGACAAATCCAATCTGGGAGTTAAGTCGCCATATGATTGTCAGACAAATCCAATCTGGGAGTTAAGTCGCCATATGATTGTCAGACAAATCCAATCTGGGAGTTAAGTCACCATATGATTGTCAGACAAATCCAATCTGGGAGTTAAGTCGCCATATGATTGTCAGACAAATCCAATCTGGGAGATAAGTCGCCATATGATTGTCAGACAAATCCAATCTGAGAGTTAAGTCGCCATATGATTGTCAGACAAATCCAATCTGGGAGTTAAGTCGCCATATGATTGTCAGACAAATCCAATCTGAGAGTTAAGTCGCCATATGATTGTCAGACAAATCCAATCTGGGAGTTAAGTCGCCATATGATTGTCAGACAAATCCAATCTTGGAGTTAAGTCGCCATATGATTGTCAGACAAATCCAATCTGAGAGTTAAGTCGCCATATGATTGTCAGACAAATCCAATCTGGGAGTTAAGTCGCCATATGATTGTCAGACAAATCCAATCTGAGAGTTAAGTCGCCATATGATTGTCAGACAAATCCAATCTGGGAGTTAAGTCGCCATATGATTGTCAGACAAATCCAATCTGAGAGTTAAGTCACCATATGATTGTCAGACAAATCCAATCTGGGAGTTAAGTCGCCATATGATTGTCAGACAAATCCAATCTGGGAGTTAAGTCGCCATATGATTGTCAGACAAATCCAATCTGAGAGTTAAGTCGCCATATGATTGTCAGACAAATCCAATCTGAGAGTTAAGTCACCATATGATTGTCAGACAAATCCAATCTGAGAGTTAAGTCGCCATATGATTGTCAGACAAATCCAATCTGAGAGTTAAGTCGCCATATGATTGTCAGACAAATCCAATCTGAGCTAACTCTTCTAAGCAGGCTCAAGGTAAAGAAATGCATAAAAACGCGAAGCTGCAGTAAACCTGAACGTGAATGAGAAATGAAAAAAAAGAAAAAAATGTTTTGGTTAAAGCTTTACGTAATTAATGGATAACACAAATTTTAACGACGTTTCGGATCAATAGGCCTTCAGCAGTAACAAACAAAACACACGTTAGCTATGCAAGACTAATTTCAGTTACTTACATATCTGTGTGTGTGTGTGTGTTGGTATCTTTTTTTCTTTAGAACTTAATGAAGTCATATTTATTTTTGTTCATCGTACTAGTTCAAGATTATTTTGTTTTTGATTCTTCATTATTAATTAACTATGTAGGATTTATATTATTTACTTACATATGTGTGTGTATTGTATGTTCCTGCTGAAGGCCTGTTACGCCGAAACGTCGTTCAAATTTGTGTTGTCTACCAATTACGTAAAGCTTTAACCATTTTTACTATTTTTTTCACTTCTTCACCTTCAGCTTTACTGCTCCTTGGAAATTGTATGCAGTTATTTTCATTTCTTTGCCTTTACACACCATTTTTTCTCTTTGCTTCCCTCTATCTCTTCGTCCCTTAATTTTCCCAGTTCTTACAATATATTCCCGCTGTTCCCTTCCCATTACATGGACAAAACATGATGATTGTTTCTTCCTAATATTGGATATTAGTTCCCTTTTTGCTTTGGCCTCGTTCAGAACATTTTCATTACTCTTCTTAGCTGGCCATGGTATTCTCAACATTCTTCTGTAAAACCACATTTCTATAGACTCCAGTGATATTCTTGTATGTTATTATATTGTCCATGATTCACATCCATATGTTAAGACTGGCTCCACATAACATTTAAGAACTCCTTTTCATGCTTCTGTTGTCAAAAATGAATTGCACAGTATCTTCTTTATTTTTTGGAAAGCTACTTTTGCCTGAGCCATTCTGCATCTTACCTTTGTTGTACATCTACCACCTGAGGTTAACATTGTTACCATATATTTAAACTCGTTTACCTGTTATTATATTGTTCCACTTGTTTTTATTGTGCTTTGCGGTGATGTTCTTTTCTTTGTTGCTACTATTACTTATGTCTTTTTACTATTAATGTTGAGTCCTTTATTTATATCAAATATTTAAAATATACAATACTCTACGAGGTCGCGAATATGATGTAGGCCTATATGACGCGAGGGTAAGACATATTGTGTCAGTGATTGGAATGAAGATTGTAAAAGACGATAATAATTATAATTATAACAATATTAACATTCATCCAATATATATTATAAAATTCATTAGAATCCCTTTTTACGGCAGCGAATCATGGACAACTTATGTAGAGCAGGAGAGAAGGCTAAACGCGTTCCATATGCGATGTCTGCCTCATATTCTTGGTATCACCTGGAAGGACAAAGTAACAAACATGGAGGTCTTCATTTGTACAGGCCTCCCGAACATCCACACGCTCACAAACAATGTAGGTTACGCTGGCTTGGCCACTTTCACCGAATGAAAGATGGCCGCTTACCAAATGATATAAACTACGGACAGCTAGCAGGTGGTAAAAGATCTAGGCAGCGTCGACATATTAACAAAATAGACGTGTGTAAACGTGACATGCAGACTTTGAACATAAACTAAGGAAAGGTTCACATAAACGAGAATAGACGGTGAAAGAAAAGAAAAAAATAACATTTCTAGGGGCGCTGTAAAATAAATAGTCAAATTTGACTGCCCGATGCTACTAATATATATATATATATATATATATATATATATATATATATATATATATATATAGTAAATAACATATTACAATACATCTGAGAGTGTACAAATGTTGTGTCAACGATTGTAATGACGATAAATACCCTACATAATCCTTCGAAATTAACACCCGTCCCGCTCTGATGCCGTCATTGACCATGACAGAGACGAGGCGCATGCTAATCTATACATCTCTAAGCCAACCTGATACCACCTCTACCCTTGGTGTACTCACATCTACACACACACACGCGCGCACACACATACCACCATAACAATAACTTGAGAAAAAAATGAAATATAATCGGAGTGTTGTCCCTTACCAGAGTTACTGACTCGAACCCTCAACCAGGTAAATTTTGTTTTGCTCTTTAATGCAACAGTGAAGGTGTTTCCAGAAGGTGAAGAAGTCAGGCATGTGTTATCATCCCCATCAGTTATTGTGCTCGTGTTGTCATAAGCCAAGTCAGCTGTTTATAAATAATTAAAGTCCAGTCAATCTCCATATCAAATATAACAGTTGTGCTCACATTATAAATATGGGTTTATATACAAGAATGCAAACTCTAGCGACAAATTAATAATCCAACCTACCCTAGATGAAGTGTGCCCACCGGTCGTGTTGGTTAAGCAAACACTCGGGTCACACACGCTACAAGTCATGAACATGTTACAGCACTAGACGCAGCTAACAGAAGTGGACCTGTAGCAGAAGTCATGAGACAGCTGACGCGACTTGGAAATTAACCGTTGACTACATCACAATGCAACATTCAACAAATCTGTGTCAATAGATGTGAGAAAGAGAGTTCATCGCTGTCTACTGTGTTGATATTTGTATATGTTTTGTTTTGTACCTGATAAAGACTTTTCCCGAAATGTTGTTTGTTTCGTTTCTCCACTAGTTCATCTGTTTGGTGTTTTGTGGTTACTTTACAATTGATATAGGACTACCCTTATATGAATATAGAAACGGACAAGCACAGATCCATGGATATATAACTGTAATTACCAAGTGGCCGATGCACACAACAATTTAAGAAAGAAAGGACCCAAAACCTCCCTATGTCCTAATTTCTTTAACATTCTTACATGGGGCATGAGACATCAAAATAAATAATAAAAACAAATACAACTGATAATCTCCATCCATTTAAAATTACGTGTTTAGATATACCAGAACTGAGAGGGGTACGGATGTACAATCTATTTCCGAGTTGTCTTCGTAACCCTAGGCTTTAGCCATGAGTAAACAAGCCTTAAAGACATGGCCAATGAGGGCGTTATTTTAGGTTGTTAGTTGGCCGTGTGCTCTAGCGTTTGTTTCTCATGGCAAGGCGCTGTGTCGAGGAGTGTTTGTTCCATCTGACTGTCTATTATACTTTGCTTTTTTCTCTGTTGTTGATTATTTGTGAGTCTCTTTTTCCGAGTGTTATAAAAATATCTCTTCTGCAATGCTTCGTTGAAGGAGCATGGGTGGTCTAGTTGGAAACAACCAGCCTCCCAGCTACCGGTGTTAGGACAACTCGTGTTCCATTCCCGCTGGAAGCAGTTTGTGAATTCTACTCTCAGTTGGAAAAATATTACCTCGCGGTCGACCCAGCCGCTAGCAGAAATGGGTACCAGGGTAGCACGCTAGGTGGCGAGGAATGACGCATCGCTCGTGAGTTACGATACTTGAGGCAACACTAAACACGAGTATCCGAATACTTCCAGAGAAGTGACCGAGAACATAAGAGTAAAACCCCGCGTGCTGTGTAGAAATTTCAAGTCTCGTATCGTCACCTTTGATTCGCTGAGATATGCAGATGAGCCTGGTCGTCTTTACAGTAGTCCGACTGTTATGTTTTTATATAAACTCAGAGTTACATCGAAGTTTAAAAACACGTACCTCAACACAAAGAAGATCTGCACAATTATACCAACAACAGCATCAAAGACAAAAGTTGGAAACAAGGAGGTAGTCATCATCATCATCGAGTGCCTTCTTCGCAACGAAGGTTGGCTACCATGGATCGCTATTCTACTCTGTTTCTTGCTTTGACGGTGCAGGCTGTCATAGATCGACTTGTCCATCTTTTGATGTTACTTCCATGTTAATCTTGGTCTGCCTCTGCCTCTTTTAGCTTGTATTTTTCCTTCCAATATTACTTTTAGTTTTCTATTGTGTCTTTTAACGTGCCCCAAAAATGCCATTTGTCTTGTCTTAATTGTATTTAGTAGTTCTCTTTTTATTTTCAGTTGTTTTAAAACTTCATCGTTTGTTATCTTTTGTATCCATCCAATTCTACCTATTCTTCTATAAATCCACATTTCAAAGGCTTCAATTTTCTGTTGTTTTCTTGTCTAATGTCCATGTTTCTGCACCATACAGGAATATTGAGAAGATGTAACATTTTACCATTCTTAGTTTCAGCCATGCTGATATTTGTTTTGTTGTTAGTATATTTTTCATGGCATTAAAATTACTTTTTGCCATACCTATTCTTTTGTTTATTTCAGTTTTGCATTTTCATGGATGTGGTAACTGTCAAGTACTTCAACAATTCTAGGATCCTTATCACCAAGAAAATAACAACAGTTTTATCTAGCAGTAATTGCTCAGATTACGTATCTTTCCAACGGCAACTTATGGGCGCGGGACATGGACACTAACCAAATCAGCAGAATACAAAATCTCATTGTGTGACATAATGTGCTAAAGAAGAATCATCAAAATGACCGAGACGAGCGAACAACAAAAGTAAGTGTATCTTAAAAGAAGGCTTGTGAAATTAATTAAGAAAAGACAAGGGGCATATTCTTAAAGTATCAAAAGAAAAAACGACTTTGGAAAAAAACATAAGTGAAGGTAAAGTTCATGTAAATTTGAGAAGGGATAACATAGAAGCCAATGGGATCAAGATATACACTCCTAACAGAGTACGCTCACTGAGGCTAGCACGAGACAACAAGAAGAAACATTCAGACTGGCGGACAGGAGTAAGGTCTTCTACTGAACAGGTTACGCTCAATAATAACAATCAACAATAACAATCAATAATAACAATCAATAATATCAATAAATAATAACAATCAATAATAACAATCAATAATAACAATCAATAATAACAATAATAACAATCAATAAAAATAATCAATAATAACTTTCAATAATCAATAATTAACCGTTCAATATGGGGGATAGGCTGCATGAATCATTGAGGCTCAGTCTGAAAAGTGTTCCTTGTTGCAGTTTCCTCATATTCCAAGTTCAGCTTGCTGCAGGAGCTACTGAGTTTTGTGCTCTGTGCACACCGTGAGCTGTGTGTTTCATCCAGATTGTATTTCAATATTTCGATTCCTTACGATCAATGATGATATCCTATGAAGAAGGACAATTCAGCTGCGTTCACTTTTGGTTCCGCTTGACCTTATGTGTTTTGACGTTTGCTGTAGCTGCTATGATGGTGACTGCAGTTTTCTTTTTTTGGATCCTTCAATAAGATGAGTTTTAATTCGAATGATTCCACTGGCACGAGCGGTTGAGAAAGTATGGATTTTAATTCGATTACTGTGATACCGGTACATTCGAATAACCATGACTAACCATAGGTTATGGACTGGACTACAAAGGACATGAGGTAGGGTTCAATCACAACCGACGGCTTCCGGGTTCACGCAGCCTTAAATAGGTACCGGAATTTTTCTGGGTATGTAATGTGGCACGGGCGTAATACCGACCTCATTACCACACAAATCATGTGCTGAAGGTATGTAAAATGTATGGTCACTAACACCATATTTCCCTATATGCCACTTGGCTTGACGGGGGCTCTTTACTTCTTTTTTTTTTACCATAGGTTACGTAATAATAGACAAAACAGGTAAAACAAAACTGAACAACATCAAACACCTACCATATTGACAAGCAGGTCCAAACCATTCTCCCAGACATCCCCCACTTGTGCATTGGCCATCTTTAGTACAGGTACTGACACAACGACATTTGTATTTAGAGTGTGGTCCGAACCAGCCATCGTAATGGGCTGAAATACAAGAAACAAACGCTGTCATTACTGGCTCTACTAAATCTATACAATCTAAACATAGTTATCAGTTTCAAATAAGTAACGTCAAGTGACGTATAAAATGTCGCAGGAAAGTGCAAAAAGTCATCTGAATAAGATACACAATTTGGGGGGTGATGTTCCAGTAATGTCCGGACAGTCATTACAATCACGCTTAACAAGACCAACACCAACATGAACGTGTAACATCAAAAGAAGGACTTCTTTGTGTGTCCGTGTCTGTGTTAGTCACATCTCACATCTTTGTGTGTGCATGCCTGTGTTAGTCACCTCTAGTGACTCGGGCAGATGGTGCTCGTAAACCTGGGAGGGCCTACCATCTAAGGGCAGAATCCCCCTACAGAAAAGACAATATGCTGCCTTGCAGGAAGATTGGGGACAATCAAAGGCTAGGGAAAGCAAACCCGAATAAAATGCTGGCTGAAATCGGATGCACTGGGCCACTGGCGCAGAACACAGTGCAACGTATTAACGGGTGTTCAGTCAGAGTGGATCTGACAGACTCTAATTGTGATGTTCTGTCTGTGGGGGCGATCAACACACTTAGCCTGACAGCTGACTTCATATGAGAGTCTGGAATCCTTACTCTGATTGAGTCCTGAACGCAGAGAAAAAGAGAGAGAGAGAAAAGAAGGACAATTCAGCTTATGACAACCTGCACTATCAAAATAAGAGACATAGCGGAATGGCGCTCATGGTTCACCCAACCGTTGATCCGGAGACGGCACTCAATGCGGACGATGTACTTGGCGATGAAAAGAGACGAAAGGACAGACCAGCGTTGAGATACCAGCAGCTTTAGGTGTATTAAATACATCAAAGTAGCAGTTACAGTTTAGGTAGTAACAAGTGCCATTTCTTGTACGCAAAATGCAACATAACAAATAAGAAAGAACATATATGAATAATGTAGTAAATGTGTGAATTATTTATACACTTTATGTATGTGTCTTTTGTTGTAGATGATATCACAGCACTTTAGATAACCCCATAGGTAACTGTTTATTGTCTATCAATGACAGAGTGTATGCAAGGCTATGATACCAGTAGCGATCTAGAGCATGTTCTATCCTTACTACCTAACCATACAAATATGACACTATGGCGGGCGTTCTGTACTCTCTATATTTGAACATCTTTGCTATTAAGCGTCATACTTTGCACAGGACCCGCATTATATCTCGCCAAACATCCCTTTTCTGGGCAAGCCTGTCAAATTTATTTAATGAAGCTGATGTCTACTGGTGTTGCTTCTCGCCTCAAAGATTGTATGTTTCTCTAGGTCGACCTCTTTTTCTTATACCCTCTGGTTCCCATTTGAGGGCTTGCTTTGAGAGTCGCTTGCTGTCTCTTCTCATCACATGGCCAACATATGCTTGCTTGCTTGCGTTCGTCCGACTACTTTCTGGCGTTTTCTAGATTATTCTGGTAGACTAGAATATTCCTCTTCGTCATCCGCCCTTAAAAGAACGTTAAGTGGGCGTGTCTGCGCTGTGTTGTGGTTTGCAGTATAACTGTAATATTTGTGCCTTTCGGCCCAACATATCCGACTTCAGCACGACATTTTTGAGTACAGGTTGTCTTCCCTTTTCAATCACTGCTCGCTTGACCAGACTAGACAGGTTAGTCTGTTACTTGAGGCACTGCGGAGAGGTGGAACAGGGTCTGGATGGTTCTGGTTCACCGATCCTGGCGCAAGCCATCAGCTGTGGGTCGCTAACAACTTCCAGCTTTGGTATAAATATGACCACTGACGTCTCTTGATGATAGTTGATACTGGTGACGCTTTGTCATTTCTCATAATTTCTCTTCTAGTCTTGAATTCATTCATGGTATACGTCTGTGTTAGTCACCTCTAGTGACTCGGGCAGATGGTGCTCGTAAACCTGGAAAGGCCGACCATCTAAGGGCATAATTCCCCAACAGAAAAGATCATCTGCTGCCTTGCAGGACGATTGGGGACAATCAAAGGCTAAGGAAAGCAAACCTGAACAAAATGCTGGCTGAAATCTGATGCACTGGGCCACTGGCGCAGAACACAGTGCAACGTTTTAACAGGTATTCAATAGGAGTGGATCTAACAGACTTAAACAGACAGCTGTCTTCGTGCGAGAGTCTGGAATCGTACTCTGATTGAGTTCTGATCGCAGAGAGAGAGAGAGAGAGAGAGAGGTCCATGTTATACAAAGCATTTTCCTCAGACATTTGTTTTCAAAAGCGTCCAGTTTATTTTCTATTTCCTTAGTTGTTGTCCAGCTCTCGCATACATAAGTAAGGGTATATAATACATTTGATTAGAAAATCCTGGGCTTCTTGTTTGTCCTTAGTAAATTTTATTTCCATATATATAAATGCAATGACTTTAAGAAACCTGTATATATATATATATATATACACACACAAAGGTTTCTGAAAGTCTTTGCTGCCTTTAATATTCCGATTGCGATATTTTCCTTTGTATCTCCTTCTTGATCTATACCGCTCGGAAGGTATATAAAGGGGTCTACTTCCTCACGGCTTTTGCTTCCAGGGTTTTATCGTAGGTATTTTATTTGTCGCTACTTTCTTCTTTACTCGGTTGATCTCAACTCCTATTTTCCTAGCCAGTAATGACAGGACATTTGTTTTTGCTTGCATCATATTCACGTTCCTTTGATAGGAGCTATGTCGTCCTCAAATGTAAACTATTCTTACTGAGACTCAATTATAGATGTAATGCCGTTATTGCACATACAACACGTCCGCATCATTATAGCGATAACAACACGACATAACAAGAGGTCAAATATATTCTTATTTAACTCCAGTGTCTACCTGCACCCATTCTGTTCTGCCTCTGGACACGAGGAGCTGCCATACATTATATTAATGATATTAAGGATTATTTGTAGTATTTAAATGAGATATTTGGGCATGTTAAAAGATGCAGTAGCATGCAAAAAGTAGTCTTGGAAGGGAATATACAAGGCAAAAGAGACAGACCAAGGCTAACATGGATGAGTAACATCAAAAGATGGACAAGTCAGCCTACAACCTGAACCATCAAAATAAGATTTATAGTGGAACGGCGCTCCATGGTAGCCAACCACCTTCGATGCGGAGACGGCACTCACATGATGATGATGCTGGTGGTGGTATTTCATAATGTCTGGGTATGTTCCAAAATGATTGTCTTTGTTTGCTGTCAAAAGCTTTTTAGAAGTCAATGAAATTTACAAGCAGTAGTTTATGTTTCCTCTATAAAGGTAAAGTAAAAGGTAAAGTACGAGACTTGAACCGGCGTCTTAGCACGCGAATTTACACCCATATGTGCTCGGCCACCTATCCACAAATGTTCACACACAACGGTTCTTTTGTTCTTTAGTTATGGAAGGCTCCGGTATCACTGCAAACGAATTAAAATCCATAATTGCTCAACCACCCGTGCCAGTGGAATCATCAGAATTACTAACTCATCTCCCAAACAAAGAAAGGTAACTTTAGTCCCCATCATAGCAGTCTCAGCACACGCCAAAAGACATAAGGCACAGAAAGTGAACACATCCAACCGTTCCTTTTCATACGATATCATCATTCATCGTAAACAATTGGAATATCGAAACATGATGAAAACGGATGAAACACACAGATCAAGGTGTGCACAGAGCACATAACTCAGTAGCTCCTGCAACAAGCCGGACTTGGAATATGAGGAAACTGCAACAAGGAACACTTTCATACATAGCCTATAATGGTTCCTGCCACCTATCCACCATATTGACCAGAAGTTCACGTCCTCCTTAAAATAATGATCGACATTTTTTTTAAATGTATAGCGTTTGATAATGTTAAGACATCGTTTTTGACTCCAAATCCGAACATATAAAACACAGTTAGACGTCAGATTATCTCCGTCGCACATTAAACAACAGACCGTAAGATCAGCGTATGGCCAGTCTTGCGATATGCGATGAGATATAATGATGACGTAGCACATACAACAATGGCAGCGCCCTTAGATCCTTGGTTACTCTAGTGAAAATGGGCTACAACGAACGAAACACGGCACAAGTTCAGTAAAGAGATAAAACTTCAGCTGACTTGACGAAATAGTTCACATTAATGAGTTGTAACATTTAAATAACTTGCCTCAAGCAATTCCAACAACGGTCATGAACAGCACTCAATGTGACGTAAAGCGCAGGTCAATTCTAGACGGCGGAAGGTCGCATTCACAACACATGATTTGTCAAAAAGGAATATTGCCGTGTGTACTATTCCGCTTCACTGGCTCGAATGTGTTAAGTAGAAAATCATTTTGACTTTAACACAGAAAAGTGCAATGGAGAGCCGAAATTAATCAGACCCCAAATGCACTTTCTGCAGCGATCGAGAGAACAAGAACAAGTCCCACCATCTTGGAAATGGAGGTTTCGACACAACGGTGTCTACGGCATCTTTGATTCTGTTCATGGTGATCTGATATAATACTTTAGAGGCATCTGGTCGAAGAGTCACGCATCTCCAGTTGTTCCAATCTCGTCCTTTTTTTTTAATTGAAGAGATTTAACAATAATGCATTTGTCCCACTGTCTAGGTTTATGTTCAGCTGGTTATACTGTATTGAACATGAAGCACATTCCATTGTTAAATGTCTCATTTATTTCAAAGCCTGGAAGTCCACTGCACTAATTTCTCTATGTTCATAGATTGAGCAATTTAATCTGTTGCACGTATCTAAGTTACCTTATGACTTTCTTGTGTAGAAAAATTATGAAAAAATCCTTTATGTTAATTCAGGTTAATATGTTATAGGGGCGTGGTTTTACAAAAGAATGTTGAAAATACGAAGGGCAGCTAAGAGAAGTAATGAAAACGTTCTGAAAAAGGTATTAGCAAAGAGAGAGCTAATTTCCAATATTAGGAAGAAACAATCATCGTTTGGTCATGTAATAAGAAGGGAACAGTTGGAATATATTGTGACAGCTGGGAAGGTTAAGGGATGAAGAGATAGAGGTAAGCATTGAGAAACGATACCAGACAGCTTAAAAGAATGGCTTCACAGAGGGCCAACAACAGAAATGATAATTAACTGTCACGATCGAAACTTGTGGAGAGGCATGATCATCTATGCCAGCAGGCGTATTTGATGATGATGATGATGATGATGTTGTGGGTCACAGTCAAATAATCACAAAAAAAACAATAAATCTATTAAACCCTGTCATTCATTTCTTGTAAACACCCATGTCCAACTTGTCTTTATCCACTGGTGTACTCTCACCTCTCCATGCATCTATTTTTAGCCCGCCTATGACTATCTCTGTTGCTCATCCCCCAGTTTACCCCCTTGTCTTTTGCTTCTCCGATTTCTTTGTTTGGATTTTTCCCCTCTGTTAGGCCTCATTAATTTTATGGGACGTATTAATTTCTTCTCTCTTCGCCCTTTGTCTGGTCGCTGACATGCTTTGGGAGCCGCGATAGCTCAGTGGTTAGTGAACTGGACTACAAATGACAAAAGGTATGGTTCGATCCCAACCGACGACTTCCGGGTTCACCCAGCCTTTAATGGGTACCGGATTTTTCTGGGAAAGTAAAACGGCACGGGTTTAATACCGACCACATTACCCCAAAAATCATGCGCTGAAGGTCTGTAAAATGTTTGGCCACTAACACCATATTCCCTATACGCCACTTGGCATGACGGTGGGTACTTTACTACCTTTTTTTTACATTCTCTCACACGAGTCCCATACGATAGTATGGCGCTTTCTTGTTATTTTCTTTCAAAAGATTATTTTTCTGTTCACGAGACCACATTATTGAAGGTAAGCAATAAGATCACCACTGTATGATACAAGTACTTACTTGAAAGTCTGTTGTAGAGAACAAATCTGTTTATTGTCACGTTGTTTGATAAAATGAGGTTCAGGTTGGGTTTCGGGTCACCTAAATTGGTGTGAGTACATTTATTTATCCAAAATTCACTGAAAGTATTGCCGTCTACAGCGTTAGACGAAATATCCCCTCGAGATAGAGTACTTGACTGCCTGGTGAGTTCTTTCAAGGCCACATTTCGACCTGAAATTTGTGAATAATTAAATATGTCATAGAGTATAGCATTATAGATATATATATATATAGTAGGAAACTCTTTGTATAGAGTTCGCAGCAGGAGACAATCTGATCATCAGAAATGAATCCCCGAGAGCAAGAGTTTCGGCCCTTTAGCTTCTTGACACTCTAGCCAGGATGTGGCCCCGCCTGAGTCATGACTCCCAGGCGTCGACCTCCTGTTGCATTGCCGCAAAGGCTTACACAGTAAGTTCGGCAAATATAGGGTGTTTTTAAAGTTGCAGTGCAGTGAATATTTCTAATATTCAGTAAATGACGTAATCATCATCTACGTATCACAATTTTGTAAACCACATTTATGAACAAACCTCTGCTTCCTTTAAGGTTTTATTTACGTAAAGGACGGGCACTACGCTACTTTCACTGTCTCATTGCATGAAGGAAATGGTGTTGACGATTGAAAACAGGGTATTTCTGGTTGAGCATGTCTTTCGTAATGGCGGTAAATATACGGATGAGGTCATTAGACAATTCGTGAGGAAATTTCCAGACTCACAAGTCCCTCATCGAAATTCTGTTACAAAATTGATCAAAAAGTTTCGTGAAACCGGTAGTGTGGTAGATGCATACCGATCTGGAAGACCTTCAATTTCACAAGACCAAATTATGGAACTCCAAGACAGAATTACAATGAGTCCGTTCGTTCGTTCGCTTTCGTCAGCTTTGACCTCTGACGAAGTCCCACCCACTCAATTTTGTGGGACTGAATTTTGCGTGTAAAGTCTGTTTTATCCCATTACAGGATGCCCCTCGCCATGCAGGCAGATTTACTCCGACTTCAGAGGTACTAATTTTTAGGGAATTAGTAAAACCCAGGTGTCCTCGCCAGGGTACGAACCCCGGCTGTTGCCGTGGTAAGCCAACCGCCTATCGATTGCGCTAACCGGACATACAATGAGTCCAAATGCATCTTTAAACCACTTGTCTCAACAGGTGCAAATATCTAAGAGTTCTGTTCACAAGGTTTTAAGAAGTGAACTACACTATCGTCCATACAAATTAACTGAAGTGTCTCAACTCCAAGAAAGAGATTATGAATCCCGTTTAAACTACTGCATGTGGTTTCAGAATTTTATTTATGAACATGGCGCTGCCATCCTTGACGTCACTTTTTTCACTGATGAGGCCTGGTTTCATTTATCCGGTTATGTGAACAGTCAGAACAATATCAATAAATAAATTAAAATATAAATAAAATAATTATTAATAAATATAAATAAAAATATCACCAGACATTATTCTAAAGGTTTTCGCAAATATGGAAAGACGAATCACGACATGTCTTGAGGCCCGTGGTGGACATTTTCAACATATGCTTTAGGCACAACTTTATTGTGTTAATACCAACATTACCCATTATAAGCTCGCCGATAGCAGTCAAGTATATTTGAATAATACCATTTATTTTACAATTTGTGTGACGCATTAGTTGACCGCATTTCTGGTGACGTTTTTTCTTCCGAGAGTAGAAATTCACTGCACTGCAACTTTAAAAACACCCTGTATAACCATACTTATTACATAGAAGATATAAAAATTGCTTAACTAACCTAACCTAAGACTTACATTGTGTTTTCGGCACAAAATAGCTACACTTAATACGCAAAACACTAGAAAAGAGTTTAACTTTCCTGTCATTTTTATTTCTTTCTTTTATTAATTACTTTTTTTTTAAGTAGTAGAGGTAGTAGTAGTTAGTGGCAGTAGTAGTAGTATGTGGGGGTGATCAGAGAAGGGGAATACAGATGTACGTATTGGGAGAACAAGTGGAACAGAGCAGATAAGGGGAATACAGATGTACGTATTGGGAGAACAAGTGGAACAGAGCAGATAAGGGGAATACAGATGCACGTAATGTGAGAACAAAAGGGGGAAAGCAGAGAAGGGGAAATACAGATGTACGTAATGGGAGAACATGTGGGGGCGATCAGAGAAGGGGAATACAGATGTACGTATTGGGAGAACATGTGAGGGCGATCAGAGAAGGGGAATACAGATGTACGTATTGGGAGAACAAGTGGAACAGAGCAGATAAGGGGAATACAGATGCACGTAATGGGAGAACAAAAGGGGAAAGCAGAGAAGGGGAAATACAGATGTACGTAATGGGAGAACAAAAGGGGGAAAGCAGAGAAGGGGAAATACAGATGTACGTAATGGGAGAACAAAAGGGGGAAAGCAGAGAAGGGGAAATACAGATGTACGTAATAGGAGAACAAAAGGGGGAAAGCAGAGAAGGGGAAATACAGATGTACGTAATGGGAGAACAAAAGGGGGAAAGCAGAGAAGGGGAAACACAGATGTACGTAATGGGAGAACAAAAGGGGGAAAGCAGAGAAGGGGAAATACAGATGTACGTAATGGGAGAACAAAAGGGGGAAAGCAGAGAAGGGGAAATACAGATGTACGTAATGGGAGAAGAAGTGGAGGAGAGTAGAATAGAAAATGATTGTGATGGAGGTTCTGATATACCCCCCCCCCAAAAAAAAAAATAAATAAAAAGTGTATTAGTGAAAAAGGAGGCTAGTGATTATAGCAAGGAGTGAAAAGAGTTCAACCCTCTCGGATAGAGAGTGCCGAAGTGACCTATGAGTCGGTTTTCTAATGCGAGCGGGCTGTGGGTATCGGAGGAGAAGGAGACTTTGCCAGTAACCAGGATGTCCTTAGTGCCAAGTGAGTGTAGAATTCTAAAATGGGAGGAAACTAGGATCCAAGAATCGTGATGGATGTTGTGCACATACTCTCTAAACCGATCCACTATGTACCTTCTACTGTTGGCCTATGCACACACATAATGACATATATACGTTACTGGCACATGTAGACACATGTGTGATGTCTTCTGGGATATCGACGGGACCTTTTCAGAAGAGAACATGGCTAGTCTTTAGTACGAAGGGCACATACTACATGGAGGTCTGTCACAGGGGGGTCGTGCTTCTTTTGTCATATTTTTATTGTATTATTGGTTTTTATAACTCATACGATGTTTTGTTATCTAGTTTTTTAAGAGCTAAAATCTAATTTGTCTGCTCATTCACAACCTTGTATGGAATATCTTGTCTGACCTCTCACAACCATGAATGGAATATCGTGTCTGTCCTCTCACAACCATGAATGGAATATCTTGTCTGACCTCTCACAACCATGAATGGAAAATCTAGTCTGTCCTCTCACAACCATGAATGGAATATCTTGTCTGTCCTCTCACAACCATGAATGGAGTATCTTGTCTGTCCTCTCACAACCATGAATGGAATATCTTGTCTGTCCTCTCACAACCATGAATGGAATATCTTGTCTGTCCTCTCACAACCATGAATGGAATATCTTGTCTGTCCTCTCACAACCATGAATGGAATATCTTGTCTGACCTCTCACAACCATGAATGGAATATCTTGTCTGTCCTCTCACAACCATGAATGGAATATCTTGTCTGTCCTCTCACAACCATGAATGGAATATCTTGTCTGACCTCTCACAACCATGAATGGAATATCTTGTCTGTCCTCTCACAACCATGAATGGAATATCTTGTCTGACCTCTCACAACCATTCGACCTGAAATTTGTGAATAATTAAATATGTCATAGAGTATAGCATTATAGATATATATATATATAGTAGGAAACTCTTTGTATAGAGTTCGCAGCAGGAGACAATCTGATCATCAGAAATGAATCCCCGAGAGCAAGAGTTTCGGCCCTTTAGCTTCTTGACACTCTAGCCAGGATGTGGCCCCGCCTGAGTCATGACTCCCAGGCGTCGACCTCCTGTTGCATTGCCGCAAAGGCTTACACAGTAAGTTCGGCAAATATAGGGTGTTTTTAAAGTTGCAGTGCAGTGAATATTTCTAATATTCAGTAAATGACGTAATCATCATCTACGTATCACAATTTTGTAAACCACATTTATGAACAAACCTCTGCTTCCTTTAAGGTTTTATTTACGTAAAGGACGGGCACTACGCTACTTTCACTGTCTCATTGCATGAAGGAAATGGTGTTGACGATTGAAAACAGGGTATTTCTGGTTGAGCATGTCTTTCGTAATGGCGGTAAATATACGGATGAGGTCATTAGACAATTCGTGAGGAAATTTCCAGACTCACAAGTCCCTCATCGAAATTCTGTTACAAAATTGATCAAAAAGTTTCGTGAAACCGGTAGTGTGGTAGATGCATACCGATCTGGAAGACCTTCAATTTCACAAGACCAAATTATGGAACTCCAAGACAGAATTACAATGAGTCCGTTCGTTCGTTCGCTTTCGTCAGCTTTGACCTCTGACGAAGTCCCACCCACTCAATTTTGTGGGACTGAATTTTGCGTGTAAAGTCTGTTTTATCCCATTACAGGATGCCCCTCGCCATGCAGGCAGATTTACTCCGACTTCAGAGGTACTAATTTTTAGGGAATTAGTAAAACCCAGGTGTCCTCGCCAGGGTACGAACCCCGGCTGTTGCCGTGGTAAGCCAACCGCCTATCGATTGCGCTAACCGGACATACAATGAGTCCAAATGCATCTTTAAACCACTTGTCTCAACAGGTGCAAATATCTAAGAGTTCTGTTCACAAGGTTTTAAGAAGTGAACTACACTATCGTCCATACAAATTAACTGAAGTGTCTCAACTCCAAGAAAGAGATTATGAATCCCGTTTAAACTACTGCATGTGGTTTCAGAATTTTATTTATGAACATGGCGCTGCCATCCTTGACGTCACTTTTTTCACTGATGAGGCCTGGTTTCATTTATCCGGTTATGTGAACAGTCAGAACAATATCAATAAATAAATTAAAATATAAATAAAATAATTATTAATAAATATAAATAAAAATATCACCAGACATTATTCTGAAGGTTTTCGCAAATATGGAAAGACGAATCACGACATGTCTTGAGGCCCGTGGTGGACATTTTCAACATATGCTTTAGGCACAACTTTATTGTGTTAATACCAACATTACCCATTATAAGCTCGCCGATAGCAGTCAAGTATATTTGAATAATACCATTTATTTTACAATTTGTGTGACGCATTAGTTGACCGCATTTCTGGTGACGTTTTTTCTTCCGAGAGTAGAAATTCACTGCACTGCAACTTTAAAAACACCCTGTATAACCATACTTATTACATAGAAGATATAAAAATTGCTTAACTAACCTAACCTAAGACTTACATTGTGTTTTCGGCACAAAATAGCTACACTTAATACGCAAAACACTAGAAAAGAGTTTAACTTTCCTGTCTTTTTTATTTCTTTCTTTTATTAATTACTTTTTTTTTAAGTAGTAGAGGTAGTAGTAGTTAGTGGCAGTAGTAGTAGTATGTGGGGGTGATCAGAGAAGGGGAATACAGATGTACGTATTGGGAGAACAAGTGGAACAGAGCAGATAAGGGGAATACAGATGCACGTAATGTGAGAACAAAAGGGGGAAAGCAGAGAAGGGGAAATACAGATGTACGTAATAGGAGAACAAAAGGGGGAAAGCAGAGAAGGGGAAATACAGATGTACGTAATGGGAGAACAAAAGGGGAAAGCAGAGAAGGGGAAACACAGATGTACGTAATGGGAGAACAAAAGGGGGAAAGCAGAGAAGGGGAAACACAGATGTACGTAATGGGAGAACAAAAGGGGGAAAGCAGAGAAGGGGAAATACAGATGTACGTAATGGGAGAACAAAAGGGGGAAAGCAGAGAAGGGGAAACACAGATGTACGTAATGGGAGAACAAAAGGGGGAAAGCAGAGAAGGGGAAATACAGATGTACGTAATGGGAGAACAAAAGGGGGAAAGCAGAGAAGGGGAAATACAGATGTACGTAATGGGAGAAGAAGTGGAGGAGAGTAGAATAGAAAATGATTGTGATGGAGGTTCTGATATACCCCCCCCCCCCCAAAAAAAAAAAAAATAAATAAAAAGTGTATTAGTGAAAAAGGAGGCTAGTGATTATAGCAAGGAGTGAAAAGAGTTCAACCCTCTCGGATAGAGAGTGCCGAAGTGACCTATGAGTCGGTTTTCTAATGCGAGCGGGCTGTGGGTATCGGAGGAGAAGGAGACTTTGCCAGTAACCAGGATGTCCTTAGTGCCAAGTGAGTGTAGAATTCTAAAATGGGAGGAAACTAGGATCCAAGAATCGTGATGGATGTTGTGCACATACTCTCTAAACCGATCCACTATGTACCTTCTACTGTTGGCCTATGCACACACATAATGACATATATACGTTACTGGCACATGTAGACACATGTGTGATGTCTTCTGGGATATCGACGGGACCTTTTCAGAAGAGAACATGGCTAGTCTTTAGTACGAAGGGCACATACTACATGGAGGTCTGTCACAGGGGGGTCGTGCTTCTTTTGTCATATTTTTATTGTATTATTGGTTTTTATAACTCATACGATGTTTTGTTATCTAGTTTTTTAAGAGCTAAAATCTAATTTGTCTGCTCATTCACAACCTTGTATGGAATATCTTGTCTGACCTCTCACAACCATGAATGGAATATCGTGTCTGTCCTCTCACAACCATGAATGGAATATCTTGTCTGACCTCTCACAACCATGAATGGAAAATCTTGTCTGTCCTCTCACAACCATGAATGGAATATCTTGTCTGTCCTCTCACAACCATGAATGGAGTATCTTGTCTGTCCTCTCACAACCATGAATGGAATATCTTGTCTGTCCTCTCACAACCATGAATGGAATATCTTGTCTGTCCTCTCACAACCATGAATGGAATATCTTGTCTGTCCTCTCACAACCATGAATGGAATATCTTGTCTGACCTCTCACAACCATGAATGGAATATCTTGTCTGTCCTCTCACAACCATGAATGGAATATCTTGTCTGTCCTCTCACAACCATGAATGGAATATCTTGTCTGACCTCTCACAACCATGAATGGAATATCTTGTCTGTCCTCTCACAACCATGAATGGAATATCTTGTCTGACCTCTCACAACCATTCGACCTGAAATTTGTGAATAATTAAATATGTCATAGAGTATAGCATTATAGATATATATATATATAGTAGGAAACTCTTTGTATAGAGTTCGCAGCAGGAGACAATCTGATCATCAGAAATGAATCCCCGAGAGCAAGAGTTTCGGCCCTTTAGCTTCTTGACACTCTAGCCAGGATGTGGCCCCGCCTGAGTCATGACTCCCAGGCGTCGACCTCCTGTTGCATTGCCGCAAAGGCTTACACAGTAAGTTCGGCAAATATAGGGTGTTTTTAAAGTTGCAGTGCAGTGAATATTTCTAATATTCAGTAAATGACGTAATCATCATCTACGTATCACAATTTTGTAAACCACATTTATGAACAAACCTCTGCTTCCTTTAAGGTTTTATTTACGTAAAGGACGGGCACTACGCTACTTTCACTGTCTCATTGCATGAAGGAAATGGTGTTGACGATTGAAAACAGGGTATTTCTGGTTGAGCATGTCTTTCGTAATGGCGGTAAATATACGGATGAGGTCATTAGACAATTCGTGAGGAAATTTCCAGACTCACAAGTCCCTCATCGAAATTCTGTTACAAAATTGATCAAAAAGTTTCGTGAAACCGGTAGTGTGGTAGATGCATACCGATCTGGAAGACCTTCAATTTCACAAGACCAAATTATGGAACTCCAAGACAGAATTACAATGAGTCCGTTCGTTCGTTCGCTTTCGTCAGCTTTGACCTCTGACGAAGTCCCACCCACTCAATTTTGTGGGACTGAATTTTGCGTGTAAAGTCTGTTTTATCCCATTACAGGATGCCCCTCGCCATGCAGGCAGATTTACTCCGACTTCAGAGGTACTAATTTTTAGGGAATTAGTAAAACCCAGGTGTCCTCGCCAGGGTACGAACCCCGGCTGTTGCCGTGGTAAGCCAACCGCCTATCGATTGCGCTAACCGGACATACAATGAGTCCAAATGCATCTTTAAACCACTTGTCTCAACAGGTGCAAATATCTAAGAGTTCTGTTCACAAGGTTTTAAGAAGTGAACTACACTATCGTCCATACAAATTAACTGAAGTGTCTCAACTCCAAGAAAGAGATTATGAATCCCGTTTAAACTACTGCATGTGGTTTCAGAATTTTATTTATGAACATGGCGCTGCCATCCTTGACGTCACTTTTTTCACTGATGAGGCCTGGTTTCATTTATCCGGTTATGTGAACAGTCAGAACAATATCAATAAATAAATTAAAATATAAATAAAATAATTATTAATAAATATAAATAAAAATATCACCAGACATTATTCTGAAGGTTTTCGCAAATATGGAAAGACGAATCACGACATGTCTTGAGGCCCGTGGTGGACATTTTCAACATATGCTTTAGGCACAACTTTATTGTGTTAATACCAACATTACCCATTATAAGCTCGCCGATAGCAGTCAAGTATATTTGAATAATACCATTTATTTTACAATTTGTGTGACGCATTAGTTGACCGCATTTCTGGTGACGTTTTTTCTTCCGAGAGTAGAAATTCACTGCACTGCAACTTTAAAAACACCCTGTATAACCATACTTATTACATAGAAGATATAAAAATTGCTTAACTAACCTAACCTAAGACTTACATTGTGTTTTCGGCACAAAATAGCTACACTTAATACGCAAAACACTAGAAAAGAGTTTAACTTTCCTGTCTTTTTTATTTCTTTCTTTTATTAATTACTTTTTTTTTTAAGTAGTAGAGGTAGTAGTAGTTAGTGGCAGTAGTAGTAGTATGTGGGGGTGATCAGAGAAGGGGAATACAGATGTACGTATTGGGAGAACAAGTGGAACAGAGCAGATAAGGGGAATACAGATGCACGTAATGTGAGAACAAAAGGGGGAAAGCAGAGAAGGGGAAATACAGATGTACGTAATAGGAGAACAAAAGGGGGAAAGCAGAGAAGGGGAAATACAGATGTACGTAATGGGAGAACAAAAGGGGGAAAGCAGAGAAGGGGAAACACAGATGTACGTAATGGGAGAACAAAAGGGGGAAAGCAGAGAAGGGGAAACACAGATGTACGTAATGGGAGAACAAAAGGGGGAAAGCAGAGAAGGGGAAATACAGATGTACGTAATGGGAGAACAAAAGGGGGAAAGCAGAGAAGGGGAAACACAGATGTACGTAATGGGAGAACAAAAGGGGAAAGCAGAGAAGGGGAAATACAGATGTACGTAATGGGAGAACAAAAGGGGGAAAGCAGAGAAGGGGAAATACAGATGTACGTAATGGGAGAAGAAGTGGAGGAGAGTAGAATAGAAAATGATTGTGATGGAGGTTCTGATATACCCCCCCCCCCCCCAAAAAAAAAAAAAAATAAATAAAAAGTGTATTAGTGAAAAAGGAGGCTAGTGATTATAGCAAGGAGTGAAAAGAGTTCAACCCTCTCGGATAGAGAGTGCCGAAGTGACCTATGAGTCGGTTTTCTAATGCGAGCGGGCTGTGGGTATCGGAGGAGAAGGAGACTTTGCCAGTAACCAGGATGTCCTTAGTGCCAAGTGAGTGTAGAATTCTAAAATGGGAGGAAACTAGGATCCAAGAATCGTGATGGATGTTGTGCACATACTCTCTAAACCGATCCACTATGTACCTTCTACTGTTGGCCTATGCACACACATAATGACATATATACGTTACTGGCACATGTAGACACATGTGTGATGTCTTCTGGGATATCGACGGGACCTTTTCAGAAGAGAACATGGCTAGTCTTTAGTACGAAGGGCACATACTACATGGAGGTCTGTCACAGGGGGGTCGTGCTTCTTTTGTCATATTTTTATTGTATTATTGGTTTTTATAACTCATACGATGTTTTGTTATCTAGTTTTTTAAGAGCTAAAATCTAATTTGTCTGCTCATTCACAACCTTGTATGGAATATCTTGTCTGACCTCTCACAACCATGAATGGAATATCGTGTCTGTCCTCTCACAACCATGAATGGAATATCTTGTCTGACCTCTCACAACCATGAATGGAAAATCTTGTCTGTCCTCTCACAACCATGAATGGAATATCTTGTCTGTCCTCTCACAACCATGAATGGAGTATCTTGTCTGTCCTCTCACAACCATGAATGGAATATCTTGTCTGTCCTCTCACAACCATGAATGGAATATCTTGTCTGTCCTCTCACAACCATGAATGGAATATCTTGTCTGTCCTCTCACAACCATGAATGGAATATCTTGTCTGACCTCTCACAACCATGAATGGAATATCTTGTCTGTCCTCTCACAACCATGAATGGAATATCTTGTCTGTCCTCTCACAACCATGAATGGAATATCTTGTCTGACCTCTCACAACCATGAATGGAATATCTTGTCTGTCCTCTCACAACCATGAATGGAATATCTTGTCTGACCTCTCACAACCATTCGACCTGAAATTTGTGAATAATTAAATATGTCATAGAGTATAGCATTATAGATATATATATATATAGTAGGAAACTCTTTGTATAGAGTTCGCAGCAGGAGACAATCTGATCATCAGAAATGAATCCCCGAGAGCAAGAGTTTCGGCCCTTTAGCTTCTTGACACTCTAGCCAGGATGTGGCCCCGCCTGAGTCATGACTCCCAGGCGTCGACCTCCTGTTGCATTGCCGCAAAGGCTTACACAGTAAGTTCGGCAAATATAGGGTGTTTTTAAAGTTGCAGTGCAGTGAATATTTCTAATATTCAGTAAATGACGTAATCATCATCTACGTATCACAATTTTGTAAACCACATTTATGAACAAACCTCTGCTTCCTTTAAGGTTTTATTTACGTAAAGGACGGGCACTACGCTACTTTCACTGTCTCATTGCATGAAGGAAATGGTGTTGACGATTGAAAACAGGGTATTTCTGGTTGAGCATGTCTTTCGTAATGGCGGTAAATATACGGATGAGGTCATTAGACAATTCGTGAGGAAATTTCCAGACTCACAAGTCCCTCATCGAAATTCTGTTACAAAATTGATCAAAAAGTTTCGTGAAACCGGTAGTGTGGTAGATGCATACCGATCTGGAAGACCTTCAATTTCACAAGACCAAATTATGGAACTCCAAGACAGAATTACAATGAGTCCGTTCGTTCGTTCGCTTTCGTCAGCTTTGACCTCTGACGAAGTCCCACCCACTCAATTTTGTGGGACTGAATTTTGCGTGTAAAGTCTGTTTTATCCCATTACAGGATGCCCCTCGCCATGCAGGCAGATTTACTCCGACTTCAGAGGTACTAATTTTTAGGGAATTAGTAAAACCCAGGTGTCCTCGCCAGGGTACGAACCCCGGCTGTTGCCGTGGTAAGCCAACCGCCTATCGATTGCGCTAACCGGACATACAATGAGTCCAAATGCATCTTTAAACCACTTGTCTCAACAGGTGCAAATATCTAAGAGTTCTGTTCACAAGGTTTTAAGAAGTGAACTACACTATCGTCCATACAAATTAACTGAAGTGTCTCAACTCCAAGAAAGAGATTATGAATCCCGTTTAAACTACTGCATGTGGTTTCAGAATTTTATTTATGAACATGGCGCTGCCATCCTTGACGTCACTTTTTTCACTGATGAGGCCTGGTTTCATTTATCCGGTTATGTGAACAGTCAGAACAATATCAATAAATAAATTAAAATATAAATAAAATAATTATTAATAAATATAAATAAAAATATCACCAGACATTATTCTGAAGGTTTTCGCAAATATGGAAAGACGAATCACGACATGTCTTGAGGCCCGTGGTGGACATTTTCAACATATGCTTTAGGCACAACTTTATTGTGTTAATACCAACATTACCCATTATAAGCTCGCCGATAGCAGTCAAGTATATTTGAATAATACCATTTATTTTACAATTTGTGTGACGCATTAGTTGACCGCATTTCTGGTGACGTTTTTTCTTCCGAGAGTAGAAATTCACTGCACTGCAACTTTAAAAACACCCTGTATAACCATACTTATTACATAGAAGATATAAAAATTGCTTAACTAACCTAACCTAAGACTTACATTGTGTTTTCGGCACAAAATAGCTACACTTAATACGCAAAACACTAGAAAAGAGTTTAACTTTCCTGTCTTTTTTATTTCTTTCTTTTATTAATTACTTTTTTTTTTAAGTAGTAGAGGTAGTAGTAGTTAGTGGCAGTAGTAGTAGTATGTGGGGGTGATCAGAGAAGGGGAATACAGATGTACGTATTGGGAGAACAAGTGGAACAGAGCAGATAAGGGGAATACAGATGCACGTAATGTGAGAACAAAAGGGGGAAAGCAGAGAAGGGGAAATACAGATGTACGTAATAGGAGAACAAAAGGGGGAAAGCAGAGAAGGGGAAATACAGATGTACGTAATGGGAGAACAAAAGGGGGAAAGCAGAGAAGGGGAAACACAGATGTACGTAATGGGAGAACAAAAGGGGGAAAGCAGAGAAGGGGAAATACAGATGTACGTAATGGGAGAACAAAAGGGGGAAAGCAGAGAAGGGGAAATACAGATGTACGTAATGGGAGAACAAAAGGGGGAAAGCAGAGAAGGGGAAATACAGATGTACGTAATGGGAGAAGAAGTGGAGGAGAGTAGAATAGAAAATGATTGTGATGGAGGTTCTGATATACCCCCCCCCCCAAAAAAAAAAATAAATAAATAAATAAAAAGTGTATTAGTGAAAAAGGAGGCTAGTGATTATAGCAAGGAGTGAAAAGAGTTCAACCCTCTCGGATAGAGAGTGCCGAAGTGACCTATGAGTCGGTTTTCTATTGCGAGCGGGCTGTGGGTATCGGAGGAGAAGGAGACTTTGCCAGTAACCAGGATGTCCTTAGTGCCAAGTGAGTGTAGAATTCTAAAATGGGAGGAAACTAGGATCCAAGAATCGTGATGGATGTTGTGCACATACTCTCTAAACCGATCCACTATGTACCTTCTACTGTTGGCCTATGCACACACATAATGACATATATACGTTACTGGCACATGTAGACACATGTGTGATGTCTTCTGGGATATCGACGGGACCTTTTCAGAAGAGAACATGGCTAGTCTTTAGTACGAAGGGCACATACTACATGGAGGTCTGTCACAGGGGGGTCGTGCTTCTTTTGTCATATTTTTATTGTATTATTGGTTTTTATAACTCATACGATGTTTTGTTATCTAGTTTTTTAAGAGCTAAAATCTAATTTGTCTGCTCATTCACAACCTTGTATGGAATATCTTGTCTGACCTCTCACAACCATGAATGGAATATCGTGTCTGTCCTCTCACAACCATGAATGGAATATCTTGTCTGACCTCTCACAACCATGAATGGAATATCTTGTCTGTCCTCTCACAACCATGAATGGAATATCTTGTCTGTCCTCTCACAACCATGAATGGAGTATCTTGTCTGTCCTCTCACAACCATGAATGGAATATCTTGTCTGTCCTCTCACAACCATGAATGGAATATCTTGTCTGTCCTCTCACAACCATGAATGGAATATCTTGTCTGTCCTCTCACAACCATGAATGGAATATCTTGTCTGTCCTCTCACAACCATGAATGGAATATCTTGTCTGACCTCTCACAACCATGAATGGAATATCTTGTCTGTCCTCTCACAACCATGAATGGAATATCTTGTCTGTCCTCTCACAACCATGAATGGAATATCTTGTCTGACCTCTCACAACCATGAATGGAATATCTTGTCTGTCCTCTCACAACCATGAATGGAATATCTTGTCTGACCTCTCACAACCATGAATGGAATATCTTGTCTGTCCTCTCACAACCGTGAATGGAATATCTTGTCTGTCCTCTCACAACCATGAATGGAATATCTTGTCTGTCCTCTCACAACCATGAATGGAATATCTTGTCTGTCCTCTCACAACCATGAATGGAATATCTTGTCTGTCCTCTCACAACCATGAATTGATTACTTATCTGCTCATTCACAACATTGAATAGAATAACGTGTATATACCAAATACAATGTCGACTGACTAGTTTACCGAATTAAGCCGGTCCTTTTCGGTAAAAGTAGCTGTCTGCTAATCCTATTGGCTTGTTTGACCGCTCCTTGACTTAGTTTTGATTAAACATCGATAAGATCAAAATATTGGTTATTGATTTCGTGCCATATTTGATTAGCTTTATGCGCAACATTATCTCAGAGCCTAAACTTGAGCATGGAAATCATTGCTAATGAGAACACAATATCACGCAAAACGTTACATGGCAGTTATAAAGAAAATAGTTGGACCACTTAGGATATAATGTAATTATTTACATGGACAGAACCAGACATAATCTTACTTATCACTGCCTGTCTTCTAAGTCATACATTATTAGAGGTTATTGATTTAATTGTCATCGTGTATTCAGTGTCTGAATCATACATTATTAGAGGTTATTGATTTAATTGTCATCGTGTATTAAGAGTCTGAATCATACATTATTAGAGGTTATTGATTTAATTGTCATCGTGTATTAAGTGTCTGAATCATACATTATTAGAGGTTATTGATTTAATTGTCATCGTGTATTAAGTGTCTCAATCATACATTATTAGAGGTTATTGATTTAATTGTCATCGTGTATTAAGTGTCTGAATCATACATTATTAGAGGTTATTGATTTAATTGGCATCGTGTGTTAAGTGTCTAAATCATACATTATTAGAGTTTATTGATTTAATTGTCATCGTGTATTAAGTGTCTGAATCATACATTATTAGAGGTTATTGATTTAATTGTCATCGTGTATTAAGTGTCTGAATCATACATTATTAGAGGTTATTGATTTAATTGTCATCGTGTATTAAGTGTCTGAATCATACATTATTAGAGGTTAAAAATATAGTTTAAGGGAGCCACGATAGCTCAGTGGTTGGTGAACTGGACTACAAAGGACAAGAGGTAGGGTCCGATCCCAACCGACGGCTTCCGGGTTCACCTAGCCTTTAATGGGTACCGGATTTTTTTCTGGGAAAGTAAAGCGGCACGGGTGTAATACTGCCTTGATTACCCCAAAAATCATGTGCCGAAGGTTTGTAAAATTCATGGTCACTAACACCATATTACCTATACGCCACTTGGCGTGACGGGGGGTACTATACTTTTACTTTTTACTTAAAGATATCGGTTTTTATAAAGCAACAACAACTTAAATGATTGGGCGACCTGGTCAGAATAAATCCTCACCAATCACCATCAAGGGCGTTCTCAAGAATGCATGGAAAAAGACCAAGAGAATGACCTAAAAAAAGATGGATAGATGCAGTGATAGAGACATGTAACAACAAAGGAAAATCACTAATTCAGACAGTTTGAGCAGCTCGATAACGACAAATGATATAAACCACGACACCTTTTCGGTATCAGTGAGAAAGAGAAAAAAAGAGGACGAAGAAAGATATAGTTAACCATCATCATGTGTCCTGTGTCTACTGGAGAAGACAAGCTGTAGATAAGAAATGTCAGAATGTTACCGTTCAAGATAATGTGTGTTACCCTTACCTCCACTGATATATACAGAGCACAGAGACTGGACACCCTCGCCTGTTATAGTCACTTGTGTCACTAGTTCGCTCACGTTACAGTAGACGTCCATGACTGTATCATTGACTGTACCATTCCTATGGTATGTACATTGCGCTTGCAATACACTACCGCCGTTGAGAAATTGGAAATCTAACTCAGTAAGGAATTCTGTTAGCAGAGAAAAGAATGTATTGACGAAAGCTGAACATTTGGACATTGATAATTACTAATGTTAAACATACATTGTTCTATACACATATGTGGTAATACTGACAACAACTACAGCTATTGTTATTGTTATATACTACAATTATTGTAATCGTCTTTACTTTTACAATTTACCAACACTTAAAAAGCTACTGTCTCATTGTCTACCTGTGGCATATGTTCAAAGAGATGTAGGCAACGATGATTTAATTATTCGGACCTAATGTCTTTTACGTAATGTTTTTTAGGTTATATATATAAAAAAAAATCAACTCCAATGTTAAGTCAGTCCTATTATATGGCTGTGAAACATGGAGAAGATCAAAACTGACAGTCATGAAGATACAAACTTTCATTAATTGATGCTTACGCAAAATAAAAGGATGGAAATAGCAGGATAAAATCACTAACATAGAATTATGGAAATGTACCAGTCATATACAAGTGGATAAAGAGATACAGCGAAGACGATGGCGCTGGATAGGACACACACTACGGAAGCCAACTGAAAGTATTACACAGCAGGACCATTTTTGGAATCCCAAGACAAAGAGGAAGACCGATAATTCTTGGAGAAGAGAGAAAGAAGCAGAGATGAAGATGATGGGGGAGACATGGAAGGATCTTAAAAGAATGGCAAGAATCAGAACGACTTGGAATATGTTTGTTGAAGACCTCTGCTCCACAGGGAGCTGAAAGGAAGGAGAAGAATACCAGATAATTTGCCATTTACGACTTTGTTGTTCCTGAATTCAGAATGATTGACTTGTTGTGCTGTCATCAAACTTCCATCACCATCACCAGCATCATCATCATCATTATCATCAACACCACCATTACCATCATCGTCAACATCATAATCATCAACATCACAATTAATAGTCTAACTAGATATCACTGTATCTACACTACAAAATTCACTCAACTCTTATAGCAATCGACAATTCTCATTATAGCCATTAAGAACTCTCATGATAGCCATCAAGAACTCTCATTATAGTCATCAACAACTCTCATTATAGCCATCAACAACTCTCATTATAGTCATCAACAACTCTCATTATAGTCATCAACAACTCTCATTATAGTCATTAACAACTCTCATTATAGTCATCACCAACCCTCATGATAGCCATCAACAACTCTCATTATAGTCATCAAGAACTCTCATTATAGCCATCAACAACTCTCATTATAGCCATCAACAACTCTCATTATAGTCATCAACAACTCTCATTATAGCCATCAACAACTCTCATTATAGCCATCAACAACTCTCATTATAGTCATCAACAACTCTCATTATAGTCATCAACAACTCTCATTATAGCCATCAACAACTCTCATTATAGTCATCAAGAACTCTCATTATAGCCATCAACAACTCTCATTATAGCCATCAACAACTCTCATTATAGCCATCAACAACTCTCATTATAGCCATCAACAACTCTCTTTACAGCCATCAATAACTCTCGTTATAGCTATCAGCAACTCTTACTATAACTTTTACTACACTATATATGTTTAGTAGACATTCTAGATAATCTCTTCTTATAAAAATATCTATCACAATTTACATCTTTATTTGTTTTTTACAAGTTAAATCATATCGTGTATCAACATTATTATAAAATACATATGGCAACTTACCAGGATTGTTGACATGTACACGTAACCAGGTGAAATAAATGGGGCTAGTCCAGGCCATATCGACTTGATTAGTGGCGTCACCAATACACGTCTCATCATCACCATCAGTTATTGTTTCTAGCGCGTTATCTCCTTTAACTAAAGTCTGGCTTGTGGCTAGGTCAGCTGTACAATTGAGATAAATATCACATTGTAATATTGTAACGTTCTGTAGGAGATCTGGCTAGAGACAGATTGTTTCAATGGTCTGTGGTGGATGTAACGGTCTGTGGGAGATCTGGCTAGAGACAGAGATTGTTTCAATGGTATGTGGTGGATATAACGGTCTGTGGGAGATTTGGCTAGAGACAGAGATTGTTTCAATGGTCTGTGGTGGATGCAACGGTCTGAGGGAGATCTGGTTAGAGACAGAGATTGTTTCAGACAATCTGTGGTGGATGCAACGGTCTGAGGAAGATCTGGTTAGAGACAGAGATTCTCTTTAGCTTCAGGTTTAGAAATGTTACTTTCTGTAAAGGATATGCCACACGATGATAATGATATGCAGATTTAAATTTTACTTTCTGTGTGGATATTATTTCTGTTTTCTGTGTGGATATTATTTCTGTTTTCTGTGTGGATATTATTTCTGTTTTCTATGTGGATATTATTTCTGTTTTCTGTGTGGATATTATTTCTGTTTTCTGTGTGGATATTATTTCCTTTTTCTGTGTGGATATTATTTCTGTTTTCTGTGTGTATATTATTTCTGTTTTCTGTGTGGATATTAATTTTGTTTTCTGTGTAGATATTAATTTTGTTTTCTGTGTAGATATTAATTTTGTTTTCTGTGTAGATATTAATTTTGTTTTCTTTATGTGTAAATATTTATGGTAGTCATCTTGGCTCTAAAATTTAAAAGAAATAAGTTCCTGCTATTAAACTGTGTATTCGGTTAAATACATTTAGTATTAACTCGTTCAGTACGGGTGGATTTTATCAATTTAGCGGGTAGAGATTTCAGAGAAAAAATTGTTCATGTTTTTAAATATTAATCTACATGTTTATATTTATTTAACACGTAACATATAATATATATATTTGTTTATAATTAAACAAGGAATTATATTTTCACCAATACCAGATGATACAAGACATAATAAACAGAAAATGGTTTGGTTACAATTTACACTAATCAAATAGAGAGTGACGCACTGTGAGGCGAAACGCACGGATAG
>JAVIAB010000041.1:17929517-18152017 GCA_032433765.1 Megaustenia siamemsis
GTTTGATCGCAGCCTGTGTTTTCGGGACCACGTCGACCAAGTGATAACAAAATCCCGCAAAGGATTAGCCGCCTTGAAGGCCATGGCAGCTGCCAACATCAAGCAGAGGCTACTTACTCTTCTGTTCCAGGGATTAGTCCTCGCACCAATCGAGTATGCCCTGGCAATTCTAACTGTCAGTACGACGCAAATGAACAGAGTGGAGAAAATACAAAATGAAGCCATGCGCATTATCCTGGGATGTACGAGGGACACTCCCTGTGTAGCAATGAGGTATCTTCTTGACTTTCCAACCATGGATGACAGAATCGAGATCTGGAGGGCACGAGCATACCTGAAGATTAGTACAGATACAGAGCATTCATTGCACCACGTGCTCAACACAGGGAAAGGTGTCAGGCTAAAAAGTGGCAAATCATGTGTGGGCCGAGCAGAAGATGCCATCAAACAGGTCTGTGGGCTTACCAATATCAGCGTTTGTGAGGAGTGGTGCCTACTTCAGTCAGGGTGAATTTCTCGTGTATTGTCACACTCGACAGGAAATGTAGTGAACATAACTCAGTCGTGGTCAATGCGGAGGTCAGCGGTCTCATCTAGGATAACACCGATGAGAAAGATGCAGTCATCTATATAGGCATATCTGTAATATGAGACCAAAGAAGTGCATGGGCATTTACAGCACGATAGGCAGGCAGAATAGTCAAAGATGACAGTGCATGTGTCATGACTACGAGTAGCATGACGATGGAGGTGATGGCAATAACCAGGGCATTCAACTGGTTAGAGTAACAAGACTACACCCACGCCTCTATACAGGGTGATTCAATGAGCATGATACAAAAAGTGGAAGCGGGTTCTGTATGTGTGCAATGGTTAGAATCATTGCCGAAGTAAAATAAGAAAGGTCACCTTCGTCTACGTCCCAGGACATATGTGACTCTTTCGCACGAAAAAGATGGAAATTAAGATAGGAACAAGCAGAAACGAGAAACTTAGTGGGCGTGTAAGAAGACTAATTAACCAATATAGAAATGGAGTTGTCAGTCGCTGGAAACTGAGAGACTTGCAGAGGAGGGGATCTGGGCACCTATGGACATGTTCGGAGTGCAATGATGATGACCTTCTAATAACTCAATAACTATCTTTTTCAATAAAAGCCGTTTGGAATCGTTGATTGAGGCTACATGGTTGTCGATTTTTTTTCAAAAATGTAGATGTTACCATTTGGAGAATGAAAGGCTATAGTAGAACACCCATACAGAAATGAGGAGCATGGTGAGCCAACAGTATTGGTTGAAAACCAGCCTAAGAGAGGGAAAACACATATAGCAAACCAAGATCTAGCCTCTAGAAATGTGTCAGCCACAGTGCAGGTTTAGGGGAAAACATGAGGGCACACACGCACATAACAATACTAATGAGACTACTTGATTATGTAAAATGATTGTGTTCCTTCCCGAGCATCATTAATCAGGGAAAAGGTTTGAGTGAACATAAGACTTTATCGCTGATGAAGAATGATATGTCTAAACTACTAGAGGGGAAGCTTTCTATAATTTTGAAGAAAACAAAATTAAACTCCCACTAATTGGGAAAATCTGTATCGCTACACACAGCAGATTTGTAATTCGTTGAATTGATCACCCTAAGTCCCTTCCTGGTATATTTTAGAACGGTGATTAAGAACAAGTGAAATGTTACACAGCAATGGCACACCTTAATGCTGGACTCAAAGAGAATCAGACAATTAAACATCACCATAAGGAAGTGTGTTTGACACACGGCAGAATGCTGGACTCAAAGAGAATCAGACAATTAAACATCACCATAAGGAAGTGTGTTTGACACACGGCAGAATGCTGGACTCAAAGAGAATCAGACAATTAAACATCACCATAAGGTAGTGTGTTTGACACACGGCAGAATGCTGGACTCAAAGAGAATCAGACAATTAAACATCACCATAAGGTAGTGTGTTTGACACACGGCAGAATGCTGGACTCAAAGAGAATCAGACAATTAAACATCACCGTAAGGAAGTGTGTTTGACACACGGCAGAATGCTGGACTCAAAGAGAATCAGACAATTAAACATCACCATAAGAAAGTGTGTTTGACACACGGCATAAACAAACTGACAGGAAGTTCAGATCAACAGTGAAGAACTATGAAAATACAAGACAATTCTCACTATTGAATATGTAAAGAAACAACGGATAACATGTTTAGCAATGTGATAATACTGAACACTGAATTATGACACAAAAAGTCTTAGATATGGGCTACGGAAACATCAGTCACAAGTAAAAGATGTATGATGGAATATTAGAAGGACTGGTAAACAGCAGCAGGGTCAACAAGCTATACAGTTTGGGTATGTACCATGTCATCAGCAATCTCAAGCATCATTCTACGGCTAACACGAAGCCACGGGAGAAGTAGAAGATCTCCCAAAATAAATGAACTAATAGGACGCAGAACAGAACAATATGTGCTAGCAGAGCTAAAGAGAGCCAGAAAGAAAACTGATTTTACATTAAACTCTGCAAAACAGAACAGGATATAGAATATGGTAAGAGCATATATATTCTACATACACTGTAAACGTACTTTTGGTAAAAGGGGGATAAATGTTGTAAAGCTACTCGTTGTTAAATTATGGTAGAGCTCATGCATAGCAGCTGCCATTACTAACTTTGGACATTACAGACAAGACCATCTTTCCTTTTATGAAGTTTATTACAGGCACTTACACATCAGTCGTCCAAATCTTCTTCCAGTCGAACCAGGTAAGCATCCTTGATTATATTCTTGTCCAACTGGGCACACAAAATCTGTAGAGATGCAAACAATGGATGGGTTAGATCATAAACGACAACAACAAAATAACTATACTATTTCCTGTGTCTATAAGTGCTATCTTACAACAGTTTCAGGACCATATATTAAACACTTTTACTATAACTTACTTTCCATGTCAATCGACGGTCTCTTCAGTTCAAGTGGTTTTTTTTTTAATATTAACACATTTATTACCGCAACAGACTATGATGTTTGTAAGCAAAACATGTTTCTAACAACTGTTTGAACATGGAAAACAGCGGAATTGGAACTGACATAGTGAAACTGACCAGAGAGATTTGATAGCGCTCATGAAGTTACCAGAAGTTATCCAAGTTACTAGAAGGTTATCCAAGCTACTAGACATTTATTCAAGCTACAATAAGATTATCCAAGCTACCAGAGGGTTATTTAACTACAATACGGTTATTCAAGCTAATAGAAGGTTATTCAAGCTACAATAGGGTTATCCAAGCTACTAGAAGGTTATCCAAGCTACTAGAAGGTTATCCAAGCTACTAGACATTTATTCAAGCTACAATAAGGTTATCCAAGCTACCAGAGGGTTATTTAACTACAATACGGTTATTCAAGCTAATAGAAGGTTATTCAAGCTACAATAGGGTTATCCAAGCTACTAGAGGTTATTCAAGCTACAATAGGGTTATCCAAGCTACTAGACGGTTATTTAAGCTACAATACGGTTATTTAAGCTACAATACGGTTATTCAAGCTAACAGGTTATTTAAGCTACAATACGGTTATTCAAGCTAACAGGTTATTTAAGCTACAGCAGGCCGACAAGGGCGGCTCTGTGGTGGTATGGAGGAAAGACCTTTATATCCGGGAAGGGGATAAACAATTATCCGACTCGACTTTCTACCTCCCCACCCCCGACGACACCACTGTCTCTAACAACGCCGTGGTGCGTCGTACGATCCTCCGTTTCATTCAGGATGGATTACTTCCCTCTAGCTCCTCCAGCATGATCCTTCCTGACCACTGCTTGGGCAGACCCTCTTTTTATATGCTGCCTAAAATACATAAACCTGACTCTCCTGGACGTCCTATTGTCTCTTCCATCTCATGTCCTACGGTTCTCATTTCTGACTTCCTCGACAGTGTCTTTCAACCCATAGTTATGGGCCTCCCTTCGTATGTCAAAGACACTAACGACGCCCTTAACATCTTTTCCTCTATCACCCTCCTTCCTGATCGCCACTACCGCCTCTTCGTTATGGATGTCTGTTCCTTGTATACTTCTATTCCCCACTCCGACGGCCTTCAAGCTCTTCAGTTTTTCCTAGACCGTAGGATCCAACCCTCCATCGCCACTGGCGTCCTCCTCCGTCTAGCAGAATTAGTCTTGAACCTCAACTCTTTCGAGCTCAATGGCAATTTCTTCACCCAGATCAGCGGTGTGGCGATGGGCACTAAAATGGGCCCTAGCTATGCTTGTCTCTTCATGGGTTATCTAGAGCACCAAATTATCCAAACCTACCAGGGCCCTCTCCCCCTTATGTATCGTAGGTACATCGATGATTGCATCGGTCTGACTGACCTTCCAGAAGATGAGATCTCCCGTTTCATCGAATATGTCGGACATTTCCACCCCTCTATCCACATCACCTTCCACATCTCCACCTCCTCCGTATCTTTCCTGGACGGCCTAGTCTCCTTGGGCACCTCTCATCTTCTCACCTCGGTCTTCTACAAGGCCACTGACTCCCATAGTTTCCTCCGCTACGACTCCTCTCACCCGACATCCTGTAAGAACTCTCTTCCCTATTCTCAGCTTCTCAGACTTCGTCGCCTTTGCCAAGACGACGAAGATTTCCTTCACAATGCCCACCTCATGCTTGATTTCTTCCGCCGACGCCTCTATCCAGAAACAGCTCTCCTCCCTGCCCTGCGTCGAGTTCTCCACACTTCACGTCAGTCTGCTCTTACCCCCTCTACTCATCCCCCCTCTGATAGAGTAGTGCTCGCTCTCACCCATCACCCTCACCACTACGCCGCTATTAGGACCATCCACCGCTACCTCCCTATTCTCCGATCTGACCCTACTACTCGTCTGCTCTTCCCTGACCCGCCACTAGTGGCTTTTAGACGTGACCGGAACCTCCGAGATTTTCTTGTCAGGGGCCGTCTTCCTGCTGACCACTTCAGCCATCGAGGCACTATCCGCTGCAACCGGAGAGTATGTAAAACTTGTGACCACGTTCTCCAGACCGACACTGTCCTCTTCCCTAATGGTCCTTTCGAGATCAGAGAGGGATTCACTTGCACATCGCGGAACATCATTTATGCCATCATCTGTAAGCGATGCAAGTTGACCTACATCGGTCAGTCTGGTCGAAGAATCGGCGATAGGTGCCGTGAACACTTGAATGACATCACCCGAGAAGCGGACACTCCTGTAGCAGCCCACTTTAACTCGAGGGGCCATCGAGGTAAGACTGATGTCTTGGTAACTGGCCTAATATCATGCTCCTCTGATCACCACAGTCGGCTCACTCTTGAGCACCGTCTGATCGCTCGTTGGGGCTGCCTCACCCCTCGTGGCATCAATGTATCCCTGTCCCTCTGAGGACCCTCCTGCCTCCGACTCCACCCTCCCACCTATGGACCTCTCTTCCTATTTCTCTTCTTGGGTCCTCTACTCATCGTCCATCCCTGCTTTTCATATCCTCTTTGAGTAACCCCCATCTTGTCTTCTTCATCCTAAACCCCCCCCCTCCCCACACCTTTTTCTCTTCTGACTACCTTCATGTCCTTTACCTCTGTATCACTATATCACCTCTCCACCTGGACTGTACGTACGATCTCTCTGCCCACCTCTATTGTTCCTCGTCCTTCCTACCACCCCTCTGCTGATCTACTCCTAGCTCACCCCTCTCCTCTCTATTCACTTGTAGTCACTACTCATCTATACCTACTATTCCAGTATCCCCCTTATCCTGATGCCCACTTTCATTCCCCCCTTTGTTCTATCATTTCCCTACTTCTTTACCTCCTATGGTTCATACCTCTTGCACACCATCCCCTATTGCTCCACTTCTTCCAGACTTTCTCTTTTTCCATTCACTTCTGACCTACCGCCTCTCCCCCTATCCAGTTTTCACATACCTGCTTCTTATCCCTCCTCTCCATACCTCCTCCTCTAATACTTCCCTACCTCCCGATAGACTAACTTCCTCCGGACCACCCCTCTATCGCCCTTTTCATTATACCGGCTTTATTATTCTTCCTCTCCTTATCTCTTCCTCCAGTACCCAATCCTTCCTTTCGTTGACCTACCTCTCAACTCTTTCAGTTCGAGGCCATCCATTCTGTAGAGTCCATCTCTCTCACCCATTGCCTAGTTCACTACTTTGTCGTGTCATTCAAATTCTTTCTCTTAACCTCTCGCGTGATCTCTCACTTTCATTGTTGAGTGATTTATATGTATTGCTTGTTGTGTCCCAGGAGTGTCTTCGTCTATCCCCCTTCCCCCCCCCCCTTTGGTTTTCCCGATATTAGATCCGTTTGCCCTCAATACTGACCTGTCTTGGTCACGGGTTGCTTTCTATACAAGTTCTTTGCGCTTCTAGTCATTCTGTCTTGTTTCAGAACGGATTACAGATTTCCTGCTCTGAGCTCAGCTAAGTACAATTTATTATACATTTTTCTCTTTTTCTATTTTATATATTTTGACGCCCATCATACCTCTCATCATGTAATATTCATTTCTCTCTTTTCTTATTTCTGCATCCTACTTTCCTCTCCCTCCACTTGATCATCTAACATGTAGTAATTATTCTTCACCGCTTGTTGTCGTTGTCCCTGTATTCTGAAGAAGGCCACAGGCCGAAACGTCAGTATTATGTTGTGTTCTTTATTTGTAAAGCTGTCACCATACCTTGGAGTGTTTAGTACACCCCACCATTGGCTCCTATTTAAGCTACAACACGGTTATTCAAGCTACCAGAGGGTTATTTAAGCTACAATAAGATTATCCAAGCTGCCAGAGGGTTATTTAAGCTACAATACGGTTATCCAAGCTACCATACGGTTATTTAAGATAGAATAAGGTTATCCAAGCTACCAGAAGGTTATTTAAGCTACAATAAGATTATCCAAGCTGCCAGAGGGTTATTTAAGCTGCAATATGGTTATTCAAGCTACCAGAAGGTTATTTAAGCTACAATACGGTTATCCAAGCTACCAGAAGGTTATTTAATCTACAAGAAGGTTATCCAAGCTACCAGAAGGTTATCCAAGCTACCAGAAGGTTATCCCAGATTAAACAGATCAACGTTGAGACCCAACCAAAGAAAACATACAAATATTGATAACGGATGTCCTGAGCTACAGGTCTATCAACACATTTTGACGGAAAATTTTCTGAAGTGTGGGTCATAGCTTACCGCATGCACTACTATGCTTCCTCTTTGAAGGCTTACTATGGGATATTGTGTCTTCTTTAAAAGATAACATATTTCCATCTATAAACCATTGAGGCCCGACAAAAATTGCGTCCACAATAACGTTATATACTACTCACTCTGCGTCCACAATAACGTTATATACTACTCACTCTGCGTCCACAATAACGTTATATACTACTCACTCGTGATAATAATTATTTGTGGCAAAAGAAATCTTTAAACTCCATTTTTCAGAAAGTGGATCTATAGCTACAAGGATATAGTTAGATAACCAAATACAAAGTCATCTAGCGACAGAGTCACATATTTATTTAAGTGTCTAACGTGTTGGTTATTTTATGATATTTTTGTTTGACGGTGTCAAGGTTATATTTATCGATTGACAAACGCTGTTAGGCTAGGCAGAAAAATAAAACATTTTGTTATGTGAATTATATGTTGGTAGTCTAGGTCAATTCTGCAACAAGTGCAACGTTTCAAATACTTGGGCACAATAATGACATCACATGCAAGAATCACCTCAAAAATAAAAAGAGAATAGCTCAGGCCAAAATTGATTTTCAGAAAATGGAACACGTCTTATGCAACATGTCTACGTCATAAAAACGAGAAAGAGAATTCATCGGTGCTATATATAGCCGATTATGACCTATGGAAGCGAATCATGGACAGTAGACAAACAAATGAAAAGACTACTAGATGCCACAGAGATGGGATTTATTAGAAGAATGTTGAAAATTCTATGAACAGCTAAAAAGACCAATGAGGAAATTCTCAAATAAGACAATACAAAAAGGAAGCTCCTAAAAAACATCAGAATAAGAAAAAAACAATCAAAATTTTTCTAGCACATCAAGAGAAGAGAAAGGTTGTAATATGCGGTTATAGATAGCCTTGTGTCACGGCATGGAAAAAAGTCAACATAATTGATAAGATGCACTGTAGATAGAAGTATGTGGCAGACATGATCGCTCACACCAACCGGTATGGTACATGATGATGATGATGATCCTCGGACAAAACGTTAACAACAGATCAACTTCAATTTGGATTTGCTCTTGTTGATTCTATACGCGTCATGGAATCAATCTAGCGTATACTATCATCATCATCGTGTGCCTTCTCCACAACGAAGGTTGGCTACCATGGATCGCCATTCTACTCTGTTTTTTGCTTTGATGGTGCAGACTGTCATAAATTGACTTGTCCATCTTTTGATGTTACTCGTCCATGTTAGTCTTGGTCTGCCTCTGCCTCTTTTACCTTGTATTTTTCCTTCCAATATTACTTTTAGTAGGCTGTTGTGTCTTTTAACATGCCCCAAAAATTTCATTTGTCTTGTCTTAATTGTATTCAGCAGTTCTCTTTTTATTTTCAGTTGTTTTAAAACTTTATCGTTTGTTATCTTTTGTTTCTATCCAATTCTACCTATTCTTCTATAAATCCACATTTCAAAGACTTCAATTTTCTACTCTGTTTTCTTGTCTAATGTCCATGTTTCTGCACCATACAGGAATACTGAAAAGACGTCACATTTTGCCATTCTGAGTTTCAGCCCTGCTGAAATTTAGCATATACTATACTTACCTCCAAATATCTGAAGTTCACAGATCGTTAGAATTTTGTTTCTGTTTACTCGGTCTGGTGTAGTAGCTTCAATATTAATTTTGAAGATTTCTGACAACGGCTTGTCTAGCTGTACCGTGTACACATCATGGGCAGTTGGGTCAGCCTCTGTGTAGTTATATACTTCTATGTTGTCTTTGTTGTAAGCTCTCAAAATAAATCCCTGGAGCCGATGAAGAAGTGGACCTGTAGAAATAATTAAGAAGCAAGACATTTATAACGTAAAGTGCTGAGATGAACAAAACTGTGCAGACATGTATAACGTAAAGTGCTGAGATGAAGAAATATGTTCAGACATGTATAACGTAAAGTGCTGAGATGAAGAAATATGTTCAGACATGTATAACGTAAAGTGCTGAGATGAAGAAATATGTTCAGACATGTATAACGTAAAGTGCTGAGATGAACAAAACTGTGCAGACATGTATAACGTAAAGTGCTGAGATGAACAAATATGTTCAGACATGTATAACGTAAAGTGCTGAGATGAACAAATATGTTCAGACATTTATAACGTAAAGTGCTGAGATTAACAAATATATACGGCGTGTTCAATTAACGATTTTTATACGTAAAGTGTTGACAGGAACAAATGTGTAGACATGTATAACATAAAGTGCTCACAAGAACAAATATGGAGGTACAGATGTGCATATATATATATATGTGTGTGTGTGTGTGTGTGTGTGTGTGTGTGTGTGTGCGTGCGTGCGTGCGTGCGTGCGTGCGTGCGTGCGTGCGTGCGTGCGTGCGTGCGTGCGTGCGTGCGTGCGTGCGTGCGTGCGTGCGTGCGTGCGTGCGTGTGTGTGTGTGTGTGTGTGTGTGTGTGTGTGTGTGCGTGACTTTGGCGTCTTGACAGACGGTTGGTAGCAAGCAATCATGATAAGTCAGTAGCTTAGTAAAGCATTAGTGTCTCATACTGGGTGCTGCTTTACTGAACATCTTCTCTCGTGGCTGAAAGTGCCAATCCTGGGCAGACAGATCCATCCACAGACCGAACAAGGTGTATTTGCGGTACCTGGCCTTGTCTTTTTTCTCTTGCGCCTGTTATCTTCTGATTTTGATACCAGCACTTTCTCGAAAGTTGCTGTGCCATTTTTTTTTTGCTCTCCGTGTGCTACGATCCACAGCCACATTTTCCCAGTTACTTTCGCTTATAGAAAATTCACTGAAGGAAGCCCTGCAAACATCCTTATATCTCAGCACTGGTCTGCCTTTTGGTCCCTGTCCGTCTTTAAGTTTGCCGTACAATATATATATATATGTATATACATAGGCCTCCAGAACATCTACACGCTACTCAAACAACGCAGGTTACGCTGGCTTGGCCACATACCGTATGAAAGATGGTCGCATACCAAAAGATATACTTTATGGACAACTAACAGATGACAAAAGATCTAGGGGGCGTCTAAAACTACTATTTGTAGACATCTGTAAACGGGACATGAAGACTCTGAACATAAACCTGCAGTCTGGGAAGAAATAGCTGCAGACTCCAATCTTTGGAAACACACTCTAAAGCTCCAACTCAAGCAAAATGCAGACAGATACATAGATATTGAGAATGCACTGTCAAAGAAAAGAAAAATATAGCATTCCAAGTTGCGCTGCAAAATCCATAGTCAGCTACGACTGACGGAGGCTATTACTATACAGATATATATATATAGTGTATGACAAGACACACACATTACTATTTACAAATACACCTACTAATCATTATGATACTATGATACTCCAAGGGTAGCTCACCTTGAATCTGTGTGAACAAACAACAAACTATCAAGGTCAATGATAGGAATGTCACAACCGTTGCCATGGTTACCTCACGACCAAGTGACGCCTTCTGATGTCACAATATCTCCAGCCTGTAGGAATATTACTGAAACTACACATATGGACATGCTGTACTAAGACACGATGTGATGTCAATAAGTATTATAATACACTGATGCATATGTTAAAATAATGATATACTTATTTCGAACATCTTTGTACAACAATTATACTGCCTAGTATTTTACGGGCACTGATAGAAGTCTTAATTCCTCGTCAGCTGTTGCAGTCTGTAGGATCCCCACTTTATTCCATTCCTGTGGTGCTATTTCTGATGGTCAATTTTGTGAGAAGAGAGTTTGCAGAATTCCAACTGTTGAAGCCGGGTCTGCTCTGATGAGTTTTGTATTCAAGGCTTCACGGAGAAGGTTTGGTGTGTGCTTCAATCCCTTGATGGCTTACCGATGACTTACTTCGGTCAGTGGAATAATTTACTGACTTATGTTGTGTGCCTCGATCCCTTGATGACTTACTTCGGTTAATGGAATAATTTGCTGACTTATGTTGTATGCTTCAATCTCTTTGATGGTTTTATCGATGGCTTATTTCGGTCAATGGAATAATTTGATGGTTTCTGTTTTGGTCTTCAATCCCTTGATGGCTTTACCGATGACTTACTTCGGTCAATGGAATAACTTGCTGACTTATGTTTTGTGCTTCAATCACGTCATGGCTTTTTTCGGTCAATGGAATAATTTGCTGACTTTTGTTGTGTGCTTCAATCCCTTGATGGCTTACTTCGGTCAATGGAAATTTGCTGGTTTCTGTGGTTTTCGTTGTATCGTGTTGTACTCTAAAGTTCTTTGCCCATCGTTCCTTTTCTCCATTTTTGTTTGTGTTAAGTGCTTTTTAGTTGTCTCTTACTTGTGGGATTTTTTTATTTTCGCTTCTAAACTTGACTTTTGTTCATGTATAAACTGTGTCTTTTTGTATGTTCCTGGATTAATTATTTTTGCCTATCTTACAATTCGTCCACAAATTTCCTATGTTGTTTCTAGTTACACCTTTTTTGGCTACTCAGTCTAACTCATTTTCCTTAGATTTCATTTCAGGTCCAAGATTGTCTTTTTCATGTTTTCTCAACCTCCTTGATATCTTTCTTTTGTTGTTTATTTTGTAATGAAATTAATAATCGACTCATAAACAACGAAAAGTGGCAATCCATATGCTCTAAACTAGATAGCCATATTGTTTGAACCTAACACGCAATCATGATTCATTGAAATAAATTAACTAATAATAACAATAGTTCAATGGAGCCGCGATAGCTCAGTGGTTAGTTAGTCTTTTCTTGAAATGTCTGCCACACTGTAATCTCATCATTCCAATCCTTCAGACATTAATTTTTCTCAACTTATCATCATCATGTGCCTTACCGGTTGGCGTAGGCGATCATGTCCCTCCACAATCTTCTATCTACAGTGCATCGTATCAGTTCTGTTGTTGACTATTTTCCATACCATGACACCACGCTATCCAGTATTTTCTCTCTTTGTCGTCCGCGATCTCTCTTTCCTTTTATTTTGCCAGTTGTAACCAAGTATTCCAACTTTCCTCTTCTCATGATGTGCCCGAAAAATGTTGATTGCTTCTTTCTGATGTTTTTTAGGAGCTGCCATTTTGTGTTGGCCTCTTTGAGAACTTCCTCATTGGTCTTTTTCGCTGTCCATGGAACTTTCAATATTATTCTGAGAAATCTCATCTCTGTGGCCTCTAATCGTCTTTTCATTTGTTTGTCCACTGTCCATGATTCGCTTCCATAAGTCAGAGCTGGTTCTATATAGCACCCATGAACTCTCTTTCTCATTTCTATAGACATAGATTTGTTAAATCAGATATTTTTTTTCATTTTATGAAATGCTATTCTGGCCTGAGCTATTCTGCTTTTTATGTCTGTGTTGCATCTTCCATCCGATGTAATTATTGTGCCCAAGTATTTGGCGCGTTACACTTGTTTCAAATTTGTCCTGTTTATTTTTATGCTGCATAATGGTGATGATTGTTTCTTCGATATAACCATTACTTCTGTTTTCTTACTATTCAGACTGAGACATTTCTTGTCGCTTTCTTTTACTATTATGTCTATCATTTCATGTAGTCAATTCTCTGTCTCTGCTATTAAGACTGTGTCATCCGCATATCGCAAATTACTTAATGTGTGACCGTTGACTTCTATTCCTTTTTTTTTGTCTACTATTGATCTCATAATATATTCGCTGTGAAGTGAAAACAAATCCAATTACCTAAATTACTACCCAGATATATGTAAGATTGTACGTCTAGTAGAAGTATTTCACCTAATTTTATTTGGTTATTGCAAACTACATTGATTGGCAATATATATATATATATATATATATATATATATATATTTGTCTACCATTTTGATTGTCAGTATAATATTGTTCAACACAAAAATTAGTCGTCGTGCGAATTTATATTCATCATCTTGAGGCATGTCGTTGTTAGAACTTGTCTTTATGACCGCAACTTTCATGTTTTCCCTATCACAATATTACTAAAGTGTCAAATACAAAAACTTTTTAATTTCTTCACAACGTGAAGCTGCAACATCAAAGAAACATGTCGGAGAAACCATTTTACATCAGTTGTGATGTACATAAATGATGACTAGAGCAAACACAAACACAGTAGAGAAACTAGCTTACATCAGTTGTGATGTACATAAATGATGACTAGAGCAAACACAAACATAGTAGAGAAACTAGCTTACATCAGTTGTGATGTACATAAATGATGACTAGAGCAAACACAAACACAGTAGAGAAACTAGCTTACATCAGTTGTGATGTACATAAATGATGACTAGAGCAAACACAAACACAGTAGAGAAACTAGCTTACATCAGTTATGATGTACATAAATGATGACTAGAGCAAACACAAACATAGTAGAGAAACTAGTTTACAATAGTAGTGATGTACACAAATGATGACTATAGTAAACACAAACACAGTAGAGAAACTAGCTTACATTAGTTTTGATGTACATAAATTATGACTAGAGCAAACACAAACACAGTTGAGAAACTAGCTTACATTAGTTGTGATGTACATAAATGATGGCTAGAGCAAACACAAACACAGTAGAGAAACTAGCTTACATCAGTTGTGATGTACATAAATGATGACTAGAGCAAACACAAACATAGTAGAGAAACTAGCTTACATCAGTTATGATGTACATAAATTTGACTAGAGCAAAAACAAACACAGTAGAGAAACTAACTTACATTAGTTGTGATGTACATAAATTTGACTAGAGCAAAAACAAACACAGTAGAGAAACTAACTTACATTAGTTGTGATGTACATAAATTTGACTAGAGTAAACACAAACACAGTAGAGAAAATAGCTTACATTAGTTGTGATGTACATAAATGATGACTAGAGCAAACACAAACATAGTAGAGAAACTAGCTTACATTAGTTGTGATGTACATAAATGATGGCTAGAGCAAACACAAACACAGTAGAAAAATTAGCTTACATTAGTTGTGATGTACATAAATGATGACTAGAGCAAACACAAACACAGTAGAAAAATTAGCTTACATTAGTTGTGATGTACATAAATGATGACTAGAGCAAACACAAACACAGTAGATAAACTAACTTACATTAGTTGTGATGTACATAAATGATGGCTAGAGCAAACACAAACACAGTAGAAAAATTAGCTTACATTAGTTGTGATGTACATAAATGATGACTAGAGCAAACACAAACACAGTAGATAAACTAACTTACATTAGTTGTGATGTACATAAATGATGACTAGAGCAAACACAAACACAGTAGATAAACTAACTACAGTTACCTGTTAATTAGGATAACTTCTATGTTTTCTATAATGTCAACGAATATCTTATATAAACTGTTTACACTATATTTATTAACTTTTAATAATACAGTTCCTATCAACATACTTCTATAATGTGTACATTACGTGTTTACAACACTGACATATTTAACACATTCCCTGTATCATAAGAAAATCCTTTCTAAACACCAGGTTATTAACAAACGTAAAATAATATTTAAAAAAAGACAACCACGTTATGTCCCTTTATTGATGAGAAAGTCCTTCTCCTGTGGCTACAGCTCACATCACAGAGCGAGCAACAAACGCGTGTCACAGAGTGTGTGATAGCCACTGTCTAATTAAAGCCACCGCTAGGTAACGCTGACACCAAGACCAATAGCAGAATACTGCTCGTTGAGTTACGTCTTCTAGGCTCCGTCAAATCGTGGGACAGTTTAAAGATTAGCCAGATTAAAGGGGAAATAACTTCATATTGGTCATGATAGTATGTACTAGAAAACTGAAGATGGGAACTGCAATATAATATCCATTATGTATACATTACTAACAATATGATGTTTCATACATCAGATTTACATGTACAAATATTTCCTTTTCTTCTACTTTCCTTCCTAATTTGCCTTTCAACATCCATGAGCGATATACTTGCTCGCGTTCGCCCTATGACTAAAGTATTCTAGACTATTCTAGTGAACTAGAGAATTCCTCCACATCATTCGTCCTTAAAAGGACGTTAAGTGGGCGCGTCTGCGTTGTGTTGTAGTTTGCTGTATAACTCTGATAATTGCGCCTTTCGGCCCAACACATCCGACTGCAGCACGACATTTTTGAGTACCGGGTTGTCTTCCCTCTTCTATCTCTACTCACTTGGCCAGACTAGATTAGTCTGTTACTGGAGTCACCGCGGAGAGGTGACAACCTCTTGTTGAGAAAACAACAATAATAAAAAATATAACAAAGAGTTCTCTACACCCATTGATATAAAAAGAGGAGTAAGACAAGGATGCATCCTATCACCAAGCTTGTTCAATCTATACACTGAGCAAATCTTTAAAAACATCTCAGAGATGCCAGGCCTACAAATTAATGGAAAGATAATCAATAACTTAAGATATGCTGATGATACTGTACTACTAGCAGAAAATCATACAGATCTACAATTACTTAATGAAATAAACATGACAAGCAAAAAATATGGACTAGATATGCATATCAAAAAGACTAAAACTATGATCATAAACAAAGAAAATTCTAAAACCCACAAGTGGATATAAAAGGAATAGTTCCTGGAGACAGTTCAGAACTACAACTATCTTGGACATACTATAACTAGTGGAAAATGTACAACTGAAATAAACAAAAGAATAGGAATGGCAAAAAGTAATCTTAATGTCATGAAGAACATACTAACATCAAAACAAATAACACCATGGCTAAACCAAAGAATAGCAAAATGTTACATCTTCTCAATATTCCTATATGGTGCAGAAACATGGACATTAGACAAGAAAACATTACACAGAGAATTGAAGCCTTTGAAATGTGGATATATAGAAGAATAGGTAGATTTGGATGGAAGGAAAATAAAACAAACGAAGAAGTCTTAAAACAACTAAAAATGAAAAGAGAACTACTAAGCACAATTCAAACAAGACATGCGATTTTTGGGCCATGTTAAAAGACACAACAGCCTACTAAAAGTAATCTTGGAAGGGGAAATACAAGGTAACAGAGGCAGAGGCAGACCAAAACAATCATGGACGAGTAATATAAAAAGATGAACAAGTTAATCTATGACAACCTGCCCCATTAAAGCAAGCGACAGAGCAGAATGGCGCTCCATGGTAGCCAACCTTCGCTGCGGAGATAGCACTCGATGATGCTGCTGATGATGAGTCTCTGAAAACAGAGGGGGTTAAAGTGGAAGATAAATCAGATAAGAGAAAGGCCACTTAACAAAGCCAGCAATTGAAATGAATAGTAAATCAAGAATGGGAACGCTCATTAAAACAAGTTCTCACATACCATAAAGAAACGTGCAAGCCCCGTTATTGGCCGATGTTGTCTGAATGTTTTCATCGAGAAACTTTGACAACCAATTATTTGTATATATATATATATATATATATATATATATATATATATATATATATATATATATATATATATGTCATAATCATCATCAAGTGCCATCTCCACATCGAAGGTTGGCTACCATGGAGCGCCATCCCGCTCTGACCCTTGCTTTGATGGTGCAGGTTGTCATAGGCTGAGTCTTTTGATGTTACTCGTCCATGTTAATCTTGGTCTGCCTCTGCCGATATTACCCCGTATTTTCCATTACAATATTACTTTTAGTAGGCTGTTGTGTTTTTTAATATGCTGTAGGCTGTTGTGTTTTTTAATATGCTGTAGGCTGTTGTGTTTTTAATGTTTTATATATATATATACTATATATTTATTTATATATATATATATATATATATATATATATATATATATATATATATATATATATATATATATATATATATATATATATTGCAAAATTGCTAAATATGTGTCTATCTATATATTTTTGTGTATCATTGCAAATTATTTATTTGTGTGTGTATGTATATATCGCTCCAAGAGCACATTATAACTGGCCAGTAATGGCGAAGCATGATATTTCCAGCTTATTTAGGTGTCTGGATCAAGTGAGGTCTAATATTTTCAGCTTATTTAGGTTCTAATAACATTTGGAAAATTTCAAAAGTTTTTAACAAACGGTTAGAGAGTAATAGCGTTTTGAAGTTGGGCAGATGATTTGAAACGAACTATAGTTAGTTTCTCTACTGTGTTTGTGTTTGCTCTAGTCATCATTTATGTACATCACAACTAATGTAAGCTAGTTTCAGAACCTCTTCATTACTCTTCTTAGCTGTCCATTGTATTCTCAACATTCTTCTGTAAAACCACATTTCCACAGACTCCAGTGATTTTCTTGTCTGTTGTCCTATTGCCCATGACTCGCATCCGTATGTTAAGACTGGCTCTACGTAACATTTAAGAACTCTTTTTCTTGATGCTATTGTCAAAAATGGATTGCATAGTATTTTCCTCATTTTTTGGAAAGCTGCTTTTGCCTGAACCATTCTACATCTCACCTATTTTGTACATAGAACCCCTTTTTGCATTTAGAATTTTAAAAATTAATTTTTTTAATTAGCGCTTAGCGAGTCCACATTCTTGTATTTTGTTCAGTGGTTGTGGGGGCAAGAAATGTTTTAAACCATATGAAGACGAAAAAGTGGCTGTTTCCTGTCGTTTTGTCGAAACAGGACAATCATGAGATTGTGAATGTTATGCAAGTTAAAACGAGCGCTTGACCTCAATTTTAAATGGAAAGTTTTTTTTTTTTTTATTTTTTAAAAATATGTTAAGTGGGGCAAATGTAATTTTTGTTTTCAAAAAGGATATTTGGCCTACAACATAATACGGAGATCAGTAGAAGATGGGAAATGCCATGTATCACAGCAAATAAATCTCGCTGGTTTAGTCTCAAGAAAACAGTTTGTCAAGGAGTAGTGGCTTAGCACAGGAACAACACAGATGGGAGAATCATGAATGAACAGTGGAGAAGTGAGTCTGGGCGGTGTAGAGATACGACGTCAGCATCTAGACAAGAGGGTCACGGTTCGATAACTACTACAGGCGGTTTGAGTTTTTAGACAAATCGAATCCATGGTTTCTTCAAGGTTTGACCATCCCCTGGTCTCTGGGCAGTGAGATCCGATGCCTTGGTCTCTGTGGGCAGTGAGATCTGATGCCTTGGCCTCTGTGGGCAGTGAGATCTGATGCCTTGGCCTCTGTGGGCAGTGAGATCTGATGCCTTGGCCTCTCTGGGGAGTGAGATCCGATGCCTTGGCCTCTGTGAGCAGTGAGATCCGATGCCTTGGCCTCTCTGAGCAGTGAGATCCGATGCCTTGGCCTCTCTGGGCTGTGAGATCCGATGCCTTGGCCTCTCTGGGCTGTGAGATCCGATGCCTCGGCCTCTCTGGGCTGTGAGATCCGATGCCTCGGCCTCTCTGGGCAGTGAGATCCGATGCCTTGGCCTCTCTGGGCAGTGAGATCCGATGCCTTGGACTCTCTGGGCAGTGAGATCCGATACCTTGGCCTCTCTGGGCAGTGAGATCCGATGTCTTGGCCTCTCTGGGCAGTGAGATCCGATGCCTTGGACTCTCTGGGCAGTGAGATCCGATGCCTTGGACTCTCTGGGCAGTGAGATCCGATACCTTGGCCTCTCTGGGCAGTGAGATCCGATGTCTTGGCCTCTCTTGGCAGTGAGATCCGATGCCTTGGCCTCTCTTGGCAGTGAGATCCGATGCCTTGGCCTCTCTGGGCAATGAGATCCGAAACCTTGGCCTCTCTGGGCAATGAGATCCGAAACCTTGGCCTCTCTGGGCAATGAGATCCGATGCCTTGGCCTCTCTGGGCAGTGAGATCCGATGCCTTGGCCTCTGTGGGCAGTGAGATCCGATGCCTTGGCCTCTCTGCGCAGTGAGATCCGAAACCTTTGCCTCTCTGGGCAGTGAGATCCGAAACCTTGGCCTCTCTGGGCAGTGAGTTCCGATGCCTTGGCCTCTCTGGGCAGTGAGTTCCGAAACCTTGGCCTCTTTGAAAACGGCGAAATACTGGGGGTCCCGTGTGCATTCACGTACTTTAAAGAACTATTGGCAGTTTCAAGTCAAAAGGTAAAACAACAAAAAGTATAGAGCCCCCATCACGCTAAGTGGCGTATAGGGAATATGGTGTTAGTGACCATCATTTGTATAGACTTTCGGCACATGATTTTTGGGGTAATGTGGTCAGTATTACGCCCGTTCCGCTTCACTTTTATAGAAAAAATCTGGCACCCATTTAAGGCTGGATGAACCCGGAAGCCGTTGATCAGGATGGAACGCGACGTCTTGTCCTTTATAGTTTAGTTTAATAACAAGTGAGCTATCGAATCTCCCTAAAGTCACAAGGAGAAGGCTAAAAACGGACACAATTTGGTAAGTAAATCTAAAAGTCTATTCAGAAGACGGAAGTGTCGGGCCGAAAAACGTAGATATCGCAGCTTTTCCGTCAATTAGCGTCAGACGTAGAAACGTCAACTTAACGATTGGACGCTAATTAAAGGAAGCCATCAACGCAGAACTGGAGTCATCAGTCTCCACACACTGAGGGACATAAAGGTAGAGGTCAAGTACGAGATTTGACCAGGCGTCATAGCACGCCAGTTTTTACCCATATGTGCTATGTAGCCTATCCAGAAGTGTTCGGAGACTTCTGGATAGTGTCGCTTCAAGCATAGAAATGCACGGTGCGAGGCGGCATTTCTCACTTTCTCAGAGTACTACTCTGGTGCCCACTTCTGCCAGCGGCTGAGTCGACTGCAGGGGTTTATTGGGCCTACCTATTTCAACTTGTGATAAACCAAAGTTTCCTTAAATTGCCAGTCTTACGGATTTATCCGGGAGGGCTAAACATCGAATCTCACCACCCAGAGAAGACTAGACATAGGATTTCACCACCCAGAGAGGACTAGACATAGGATTTCACCACCCAGAGAGGTCTAGACATCGAATTTAACAACCCAGAGAGGTCTAGACATCGGATATCACCACACAGAGAGGTAAAGACATCGGATCTCACCACACAGAGAAGTCTAGACATCGGATCCCACCACACAGAGAGGTCTAGACATCGGATCTCAACACACAGAGAGGTATAGACATCGGATTTCATTACTCAGAGAGGTCTAGACATCGGATCTCACCAAACAGAGGGAACTAGTATCGGATCTCACCACCCAGAGGGGACTAGTATCGGATCTCATCACCCAGAGAGGGCTAGACATCGGATCTCACCACCCAGAGAGGGCTAGACATCGGATCCACCCAGAGAGGGCTAGACATCCGGATCTCACCACCCAGAGAGTGCTAGACATCGGATCTCACCACCCAGAGAGGGCTAGACATCGGATCTCATCACCCAGAGAGGGCTAGACATCGGATCTCACCACCCAGAGAGGACTAGACATCGGATCTCACCACCCAGATAACATGAGAGAAATAAAACCACGAATAAACCCGGTTTCGAAGTGAAACATTTCTACCTTCTGTAGCGGGACCACACAGGTCTCCAAATGTTTATCAATTCTGTTCTTCACGTTTAACAGGCCTTCTCTTAAAATCGTGTACATGTCTTGCTCCCTCAATGTTCCCAGTTGCCACGATATACTTCCTATCTTCTTTCTCATTACCTGGCCATGCCGTTATGATTACTTCCCCTGACAATAAATTCAAATTGTCTGTTTTTGACTTGCCCTTTCCAAGAATTACCTCATTTCAATTGTTAGGAGAAAATGGTGTTCACAAGATTCTTCTGTAAAACCATATGTTTAATGAGAAATATGTTTTAGCTGTGAGTTAAACGAAATGTGTTTAAAAAAAAAAAAAACTACTAAAGTACCCGCGTGACGCCAAGTGGCGTATAGGTGAATCTGGTGTTACTGACCATATATTTTACAGATCTTCGGCACATGATTTTTGGGGTAATATAGTCGATATTACGCCCGTGCCGCTTTACTTTCCCAGAAAAAAATCCGGTACCCATTAAAGGCTGGGTGAACGGGAAGTCGTCGGTTGGTATCGAACCCTACCTCTTTTCCTATGTAGTCCAGTTCACTAACCACTGAGCTATTGCGGCTCCCAAACTGTGTTAAAAACATGTAAGAAACAAGTTGAAATTAATGTTTAAAGAGAACTCCTTGTTAAAAACATGTAAGAAACAAGTTGAAATTAATGTGTAAAGATAACTCTGTTAAAAACATGTAACAAACAAGTTGAAATTAATGTTTAAAGAGAACTCCTTGTTAAAAACATGTAAGAAACAAGTTGAAATTAATGTGTAAAGAGAACTCTGTTAAAAACATGTAAGAAACAAGTTGAAATTAATGTTTAAAGAGAACTCCTTCTTTAAAAACATGTAAGAAACAAGTTGAAATTAATGTGTAAAGAGAACTCTGTTAAAAACATGTAAGAAACAAGTTGAAATTAATGTTTAAAGAGAACTCCTTGTTAAAAACATGTAAGAAACAAGTTGAAATTAATGTGTAAAGAGAACTCTGTTAAAAACATGTAAGAAACAAGTTGAAATTAATGTTTAAAGAGAACTCCTTCTTTAAAAACATGTAAGAAACAAGTTGAAATTAATGTGTAAAGAGAACTCCTTGTTAAAAACATGTAAGAAACAAGTTGAAATTAATGTGTAAAGAGAAGTCCTTGTTTAAAAACATGTAAGAAACAAGTTGAAATTAATGTGTAAAGAGAACTCTTTTTTAAAAACATGTAAGAAACAAGTTAAAATTAATGTGTAAAGAGAAATGTGTGAACATATTATTCATAAAAGAAATCTGCTGAATCCAGTGTGTAAAGAGAAACATATTGAGAACAGTGTGTAAAAAGAAACATTTTGAGAACAGTGTGTAAAGAGAAACATTTTCAGAACATTGTGTAAAGACAATCATGTTGAGAATATTGTGTAAAGAGAAAAATGTTCAGAACAATCTGTAAAGAGAAGCATGTTGAGAACAGTGTAAAGAGAAACATGTTGAGGACAGTGTGTAAAGAGCATGTTGAGAACAATCTGTAAAGAGATACATGTTGAGAACAGTGTGTAAAGAGAAATGTGATGACAAAGATGTATAAGTGCCACCCAAAGGACTGGGGGAAACAAGGATAATTGCTTCAATTGTGTTGGTTACAAAGAGGTCTGAGAAAACATAAACGATTCATATAGCACAAATACAACACACACATTTATACATGCATCGGTACATAAGAAGAAAAAAAAGCCTTCAATATGGCAATAAATATTTAATTTAGCAGTGAAAACAAGGTTAACAAGTCAATAAAAATATTCCCTCAGTCTTGTTCGAATATGGAGCTAATCATATGAGATATTGCTATGGTTGGCTACTAGGATTTGGCGCCGGCGCATGGAGATCTTGACGCTGGCGATGACCGTTACAGCGACCTGGAAGTTTGTTTTATCATGACATGCGCAATTTGTTGCAAAAACGCAGCACGTTAAATGGAAGAGTGCAAATAATCATGATGAACGCTCGGTGGGTTGCTGGAACAGGGGATGTATCAGGTATGGGGTTGTTCCACTGCCAATCCCTTGTAAAGATTAAAGTCCTTGCTATGGGTGAAAGCCAGTTGTGGCTCACTGACTCTTTACAAGCTTTCAGATTCAAGATTAATGAATCAGAACTGGTTAAGATCGTATTTTATCCTTTTTTGGTAACTAGGTTTTTTTTTTTCTGTTTACATCTTCTCCTACCTTTCAGCTCCTTGTGGAGCATAGGTCAACAAACACTTTCAGCTCCCTGTGGAGCATAGGTCAACAAACACTTTCAGCTCCCTGTGGAGCGTAGGTCAACAAACACTTTCAGCTCCTTGTGGAGCATAGGTCAACAAACACTTTCAGCTCCCTGTGGAGCATATGTCTTCAACAAACACTTTAAGCTCCCTGTTGAGCATAGGTCTTCAATAAACACTTTCAGCTCTCTGTTGAGCATATATCTTCAAAAAATAATTTCAGCTCCCTGTGGAGCATAGGACTTCCACAAACACTTTCAGCTCCATGTGGAGCATAGGTCTTCATCAAACACTGCCCAAGCCGTTCTTTTTTCTTGCTAATCATTTAAGACCATTCCATGTCTTCCCCATCACCATCATCTGACTCCATCTGTCTTTTCCAAGAATGTTTTGGTCTTCCTCTTTGTCTCTTCCCCTGAGGATTAAAATAGGGTCTGTCTTGTAATACTTCCATTTGGCTTCTACAGTGTGGGTCATATCCAGCGCTATCATCTTCAGTGTATCTCTTTGGCCACTGACCTTTGAATAATTACATTAGAAGAGATTTAACGCAAACAGTAGTGGTGTTGCCAACAAACTATTTTGCTGAATCGAATGTATACAATGGAGAGACGCAGATACCGACGCTGGCTATTAAGTTATGCCAAGATATCATTTTGGGAGCCGCAATAGCTCAGTGGTTAGTGAACTGGACTACAAATGACATCGGGTAGGGTTCGATCCCAACCGACGGCTTCCGGGTTCACCCAGCCTTAAATGGGTACCTGATTTTTCCCTGGGAAGGTAAAGCGGCACGGGCTTAATACCGACCACATTACCCTAAAAAATCATGCGCTGAAGGTCTGTAAAATATATGGTCACTAACACCATATTCCCTATACGCCACTTGGCATGACGGGGATACTTTACTACTTTATGATATCATTTAACGCTCCTTTAATTCGTTCAGTACGGCACTTTTTTTAAAATCAATTTAGCGGTAACAATTATCAGAGACATAATTGTTCATGTTTTTAAATATTAATCTACATGTTTATATTTGTCTAACACTTAACATATTGTATATGAAGTTTCAGATAATTGAACAAGGAATTATGATTCACCAATACGAAGATGATACGAGACAGGTAAAAAGAATGTGCTTCGATGACAGTTTCATCATCATCAAGTACCGGGCCTACTGGCGTAGGTGATCATGTCTCTCCACAACCTTCGATCTCCACAGCTATTTATCCTTTCTGTTGTTGACCTTCTGCCAAGCCATTCTCTTAAGCTGTCTGTTATTTTTTTCTCTTTGCTTCCCTCTATCTCTTCGTCCCTCAATTTTTTCCAGTTGATACAATATATTCCAGTTGTTCTCTTCTCATTACATGGCCAAAAAATGATGATTGTCTCTTCCTAATATTGGAAATTGGCTCCCTTTTTGCTTTGACCTCTCTCAGAACCTTTTATTTACTCTTCTTAGCTATCCATGGTATTCTCAACATTCTTCTGTAAAACCACATTTCTAGAGACTCCAGTGATTTTCTTGTCTGTTGTCCTATTGTCCATGACTCGCATCCGTATATTAAGACTGGCTCTACATTACATTTAAGAACTCTTTTTCTTGTTTCTAATATCAAAAACGGATTGCATAGTATCTTCCTCATTTTTTGGAAGACAGTTTACACTAACCAAATTGAGAGTGACGCACTATGCGTCGAAACGTACATGACCTATATAGCCACGGCGCATGGTGCGTCGAAACGTGCATGACCTATATAGCCACGGCGCATGGTGCGTCGAAACGTGCATGACCTATATAGCCACGGCGCATGGTGCCTCGAAACGTACATGACCTATATAGCCACGGCGCATGGTGCCTCGAAACGTACATGACCTATATAGCCACGGCGCATGGTGCGTCGAAACGTGCATGACCTATATAGCCACGGCGCATGGTGCCTCGAAACGTACATGACCTATATAGCCACGGCGCATGGTGCGTCGAAACGTACGGAAAAAATTAACGCACAACAGATAGAAGAAATCATATAGCAAATCAAAATGAAGAAACAATGCTTTTCAAATGAAGGTAAGTATTAACATTAATTAATATTTTTTTTTTCTTTCATCATCATGGCCTTAGCTGTCATCGCTATCTGAACTGCTGTCATCAGAGTTGTCTGACTCATCCGAGTCAGAGTCGGTAGGAATATAAACAGTTTTGCCTGAATGTGTAGTGCTCTGCTTTAATGCAGTGGATTTTGTAGCAATTGCTAAGGAGGTGCTCCCCACAGATACATCCATGCTGTCGAACTGTGACGGGAATGTGCTGGAGGGATACAACTTTCGCATCAGTCGCTGTGGACAGGGATGTTAAGTGGGAGAATCAGGTAGGTGTGGGTGTTATTTGAAAACTTTGGGAGATTGTGAGGACAGTAGGGAAGAATGGAAAGAGATAGGGAAGAAGATAGAGTGGGCGTGGGATAGAAGGTGGAAGAGAGGAGTGGAGGGAGGGAGGAAGAAAGGGCGGCAAGGGGAGGAAAAGAGGTAAGGGAAAGGAGAGAGGATAGTAGGAAGATTGGAAGGAGGGAGAGATGAAAGGAGAGTGATAAGGAGGGAGCGATGGATAGAGGGAGGGGGAAAGAGATGGAGAGAGGAAGGGAGGGATGGAGGGAGGAAGAGAGGGAAGCAGAGAGTAAATGATAGATAGCGAAATAGAGGAAAGAAGAAGAGTGAGGAAAAAGGATTGGAGGGAGAGAAGGAGAAGAAGAGAGGAAAGGAAGGAGAAGAAGAGAGGAAAGGAAGGAGAGAGGGATGGCGTGAACGCTAAGAAAATGGAAGAAGTGAAGGCAGTCAAGGTTATAGTATATTACACAATATATATTTTTTATTACAAATGTTTAATCGTTGCTACCTAATGCAATATAGAAGACATAGTCTGAGATTGAATGAGATTCGGGTCTACCTGTGAAGTAGCCAAACCCTCAAAGGTAAAACCGTGAACAGTAGTTGATGGGATGTATTGATCTATAAAACCTCTTGTTGGTGGCATAGTGAGACCATGAAGATCACAAGGCATCGAATCACATTCTCTACTAAGCCAAGCCGGCACAAAAAATAGATACGTTGGCTTTTCATGGGAAAGGGAAAGGCTTTCAGTGAATTTATTTGCTGGAGATAAGTCATTTCAATCTACTTTATAATAGCAGCAATGTTGTTTCATTGATTGGATGTCGTATCCACATCGAAGGTTGGCTACCATGGAGCGACATTCATTCAATGGTTGCTGTATCTACATCAAAGGTTGGCTACCATGGAGCGACATTCAGTGAATGGGTGCTGTATCTACATTGAAGGTTGGCTACCGTGGAGCGACATTCAGTGAATGGGTGCTGTATCTACATCAAAGTATGGCTACAATGGAGCGACATTCATTCAATGGGTGCTGTATCTACATCAAAGTATGGCTACAATGGAGCGACATTCATTCAATGGGTGCTGTATTTACATCAAAGGTTGGCTACCATAGAGCGACATTCATTCATTGGGTGCTGTATTTACATCAAAGGTTGCCTACCATGGAGCGACATTCATTCAATGGGTGCTGTATCTACATCAAAGGTTGCCTACCATAGAGCGCCATTCATTCAATGGGTGCTGTATTTACATCAAAGGTTGCCTACCATGGAGCGACATTCATTCAATGGGTGCTGTATCTACATCACAGGTTGGCTACCATAGAGCGCCATTCATTCATTGGGTGCTGTATGTACATCGAAAGTTGGCTACCATGAAGCGCCATTAACTTTTCTCTGGTCTTGATTGTGCACGTTGTCATAGGTTTAACTGTTCACCTTTTGATGTTATCTGTCCACTTTAGTCTTGATCTGCCTCTGTCTTGATCTGCCTCTGCCTCTTTTACATTCTACTTTCTTTTCCAAGATGACTTTTAGAAGGGTCTCTTCGCATACCCATACAATCTCACTTGTCTTTTGCAAATTGTGTTAAGTAGTTCTTTATTTTCATTTTTTTTCATCTTATACATAACTTTTTTGTCTGTTTTCTTTTACGTCCACCCAATTCTCCCCATTTTCCTGTACATCAACATTTGAAATGCTTTAATTGTGTGCTCTTTATTTTTGATGTTGTCGATGTTTCTTCACCATACATGAATTTGGGGTAAATTTTGCTACTAGTAATTTTAGTTCTGATGTTATTTGCTGTGATGTCATTAATGATGTGGGCTATCTTTGTTCGTTTTTTTCTTTTCATTTCTGGATGCTTTAATTTTTCATCAACTTTTATTGTAAACCACTGGATGGGAAATGGAAAATAAAAATCGATGGAAATTGAACATTTCACTTTTATGAAGGGTTATTTTGTATGGGGGATATGTTTGGTATTTCTTTTATTTTCTTTTATTTGTAAAATTCGACGAAAGGATGTTTCACAATAAGCTTGATATAGGAGTTGTGAGAGATAGTAGGTCCTGGAAGGGAGAGTGATGTGCAAAGAGATGGTATAGAGTTGTGGGAGATAGTAGGTCCTGGAAGGGAAAGTAATGTGCAAGGAGATGGTATAGAAGTTGTGGGAGATAGTAGGTCCTGGAAGGGAAAGTAATGTGCAAGGAGATGGTATAGAAGTTGTGGGAGATAGTAGGTCATGGAAGGGAAAGTAATGTGCAAGGAGATGGTATAGAAGTTGTGGGAAATAGTAGGTCCTGGAAGGGAGAGTAATATGCAAGGAGATGGTATAGAAGTTGTGGGAGATAGTAGGTCCTGGAAGGGAGAGTAATGTGCAAGGAGATGGTATAGAAGTTGTGGGAGATAGTAGGTCCTGGAAGGGAAAGTGATGTGTAAGGAGATGGTATAAAAGTTGTGGGAGATAGTAGGTCCTGGAAGGGAAAGTGATGTGCAAGGAGATGGTATAGAAGTTGTGAGAGATAGTAGGTCCTGGAAGGGAAAGTAATGTGCAAGGAGATGGTATAGAAGTTGTGGGAGATAGTAGGTCCTGGAAGGGAAAGTAATGTGCAAGGAGATGGTATAGAAGTTGTGGGAGATAGTAGGTCCTGGAAGGGAAAGTAATGTGCAAAGAGATGGTATAGAAGTTGTGGGAGATAGTAGGTCCTGGAAGGGAAAGTAATGTGCAAAGAGATGGTATAGAAGTTGTGGGAGATAGTAGGTCCTGGAAGGGAAAGTAATGTGCAAAGAGATGGTATAGAAGTTGTGGGAGATAGTAGGTCCTGGAAGGGAAAGTAATGTGGAAAGAGATGGTATAGAAGTTGTGGGAGATAGTAGGTCCTGGAAGGGAAAGTGATGTTCAAGAAGATGATATAGAAGTTATGGAAGATAGCAGGTTTTGGAAGGTAAAGTGATGTGCAAGGAGATGGTATAGAAGTTGTGGGAGATAGTAGGTCATGGAAGGGAAAGTGATGTGCAAAGAGATGGTATAGAAGTTGTGGGAGATAGTATGTCCTGGAAGGGAAAGTAATGTGCAAGGAGATGGTATAGAAGTTGTGGGAGATAGTAGGTCCTGGAAGGGAAAGTGATGTGCAAGGAGATGGTATAAAAGTTGTGGGAGATAGTAGGTCCTGGAAGGGAAAGTGATGTGCAAGGAGATGGTATAGAAGTTGTGAGAGATAGTAGGTCCTGGAAGGGAAAGTAATGTGCAAGGAGATGGTATAGAAGTTGTGGGAGATAGTAGGTCCTGGAAGGGAAAGTAATGTGCAAGGAGATGGTATAGAAGTTGTGGGAGATAGTAGGTCCTGGAAGGGAAAGTAATGTGCAAAGAGATGGTATAGAAGTTGTGGGAGATAGTAGGTCCTGGAAGGGAAAGTAATGTGCAAAGAGATGGTATAGAAGTTGTGGGAGATAGTATGTCCTGGAAGGGAAAGTAATGTGCAAAGAGATGGTATAGAAGTTGTGGGAGATAGTAGGTCCTGGAAGGGAAAGTAATGTGGAAAGAGATGGTATAGAAGTTGTGGGAGATAGTAGGTCCTGGAAGGGAAAGTGATGTTCAAGAAGATGATATAGAAGTTATGGAAGATAGCAGGTTTTGGAAGGTAAAGTGATGTGCAAGGAGATGGTATAGAAGTTGTGGGAGATAGTAGGTCATGGAAGGGAAAGTGATGTGCAAAGAGATGGTATAGAAGTTGTGGGAGATAGTATGTCCTGGAAGGGAAAGTAATGTGCAAGGAGATGGTATAGAAGTTGTGGGAGATAGTAGGTCCTGGAAGGGAAAGTGATGTGCAAGGAGATGGTATAAAAGTTGTGGGAGATAGTAGGTCCTGGAAGGGAAAGTGATGTGCAAGGAGATGGTATAGAAGTTGTGAGAGATAGTAGGTCCTGGAAGGGAAAGTAATGTGCAAGGAGATGGTATAGAAGTTGTGGGAGATAGTAGGTCCTGGAAGGGAAAGTAATGTGCAAGGAGATGGTATAGAAGTTGTGGGAGATAGTAGGTCCTGGAAGGGAAAGTAATGTGCAAAGAGATGGTATAGAAGTTGTGGGAGATAGTAGGTCCTGGAAGGGAAAGTAATGTGCAAAGAGATGGTATAGAAGTTGTGGGAGATAGTAGGTCCTGGAAGGGAAAGTAATGTGGAAAGAGATGGTATAGAAGTTGTGGGAGATAGTAGGTCCTGGAAGGGAAAGTGATGTGCAAGGAGATGGTATAAAAGTTGTGGGAGTTAGTAGGTCCTGGAAGGGAAAGTGATGTGCAAGGAGATGGTATAGAAGTTGTGGGAGATAGTAGGTCCTGGAAGGGAAAGTAATGTGCAAAGAGATGGTATAGAATTTGTGGGAGATAGTAGGTCCTGGAAGGGAAAGTGATGTGCAAGGAGATGGTATAGAAGTTGTGGGAGATAGTAGGTCCTGGAAGGGAAAGTGATGTTCAAGAAGATGATATAGAAGTTATGGAAGATAGCAGGTTTTGGAAGGTAAAGTGATGTGCAAGGAGATGGTATAGAAGTTGTGGGAGATAGTAGGTCATGGAAGGGAAAGTGATGTGCAAAGAGATGGTATAGAAGTTGTGGGAGATAGTATGTCCTGGAAGGGAAAGTAATGTGCAAGGAGATGGTATAGAAGTTGTGGGAGATAATAGGTCCTGGAAGAGAGAGTGATGTGCAAGGAAATGGTATAGAAGTTGTGGAAAATAGCAGATTTTGGAAGGGAAAGTGATGTGCAAGGAGATGGTATAGAAGTTGTGGGAGATAGTAGGTCCTGGAAGGGAGAGTGATGTGCAAGGAAATGGTATAGAAGTCCTACGTCAAACGGTAGATGAATGACTTTACGAATATCGCCATCATCAAGTGCCATACCGGTTGGCGTAGACGATCATGTACTTCCACAATTTCCAGTGCATAGTGCTTCCTATTAATTTTTGTTATTGATTTTATTACGTTACTGTATTCACACTGTATTTACCGTCTGGTAAAAGAAATCAAGGCAGACCAAGAGAATCGATATGCAGAACAATTAATATAGAAGGCTAAACCATCGGGCTAAGAAAAAATCAAGAACTTCAAGAACTAGCAGCAGATCGTCACTCGTGGATAACTGTGACTACCGCACAATGTGCCGTCTTCGTTCCTAGAGGAAAATGAATGAATGAACCAAGTTGTAACCAAGAGGAAAGAGATGAGATGGGAGAAGTGATGGGAGAAGAGATAGCCAGAATCAAAAGGCATAGTGGGAGCAAGAGGCACAGCATAGCAGCAGAGAACTTATCAAACAAAACAATCGGAGGCGGCAATCGCTGAACGCTGTGGGACATAGAGGGAGATGTCAGCTTCGATGTATATGTTCAAAGTGCAATGACGATAACCCACAAATAACTCAATGATGATAAACCACGAATAACTCAATGATGATAAACAACGAATAACTCAATGATGATAACCCACAAATAACTCAATGATGATAACCCACAAATAACTCAATGATGATAACCCACAAATAACTCAATGATGACAACCCACAAATAACTCAACCATGATAACCCACAAATAACTCAACCATGATAACCCACAAATAACTCAACCATGATAACCCACAAATAACTCAATGATGATAACTCACAAATACCTCAACGATGATAACCCACAAATAACTCAACGATGATAACCCACAAATAACTCAACCATGATAACCCACAAATAACTCAACGATGATAACCCCGAATAACTCAACGATAATAACCCAGAAATAACTCAACGATGATAACCCGAATAACTCAATGATAATGACCTCGAATACTCAATAACCCAGTAATCCAATAGTTTCATCTTAAGATGTGCCCAAAATTTATCAGTTGTACTCTTCTTTCTTGCTTGTGTCGTGTGTTGCTGATAAGCGTCTCAGACTTTTAAGTCAATGATGTGTTTTCTATCAAGGACACTTTCTGTGGCTTGGAACAGAGATATTGCATTGTTTTAATATGTCGTAAATTCCCTCAATCCATCTTCTTCTCTGTCTACCTCTATATTTTGGTTGTTCCATTTTGTTGTTATAAGTTCTTGACGCTGGTGCTGAGGGGTTCATGCTCATGAAATGATCTAACCGCTTTAGTCATTGTCTATTTATGTATTTCATTACTGTTAGAATCCTAATTGTGTTTCTGATTTCATTGTTCTTTACATGATATCTACGTGTTTTGTTCACATCTTTTCTGAGCCATCTGATCTCACCTGTTGTCAGTTTTCTTTCTTGATCTTTAGTCGGAGTCCGTGTTTGACACTGATAGCAAGGAGTTGGAATAAAGACATAGTAAATCAAAGACAACTTTGATCATTACATGGCTGAGCACCTATGGGCATGTTCGGAGTGCAATGATGATGACCCGCAAATAACTCAATAACTCAATAACAAACTTTATCAAGTTCTTCTTTGTTCCCATTGAGATACCAAGATGCTTTAAAACTGGCGAGATTAGGTACGTACTTTGTTAGCACTTTGAATTATTGCTTCATTGAACTAACAAAATTACAGACCAAATTGTCGATTATTTCTTTCCGATATTTTTTTAAAGTTGCTCTCCTTTTTGTATTGGCCTTTACGAATTTACTTGTTGATTTTACTACCTGACGAGTAGAAAACGACAATTCTGCTGAGAAAGTCTATAAAAAGTAAAAAAGGAAAGTAACCCTCGTCACGCCAAGTGGCGTATAGGGAATATGGTGTTAGTGACGATAAATTTTACATATCTTCGGCACATGATTTTTGGGGTAATGTGGTCGGTATTACGCCCGTGCCGCTTTACTTTCCCAGAAAAAAAATCCGGTACCCATTAAAGGCTGGGTGAACCGGATGCCATCTGTTGATATCGAACCCTACCTCTTGTCCTTTGTAGCCCAGTTCATTAACCACTGAACTACCGCTGTTCCCTTGAGAAAGTCTATACCTGCTGAAGATGTCATTTCTTTTGGTCATAATTTTATTACCCTCCCTTTCTCCCCACCCCCCCCCCCAAAAAAAAAAAATAAATAAATAAATAAATAAATAAAAAATGTTGATTAAGACAAGTGTGATGGTAAATGTTCACTCACCTGTAGTGGACCTCCTCCAACAGCTTTGTAAACAGGTAGTTTGTAGACTTCGCGACGAACGCCGTCAGGTTCGTTTACGACCGTCCTAAATGGAGGCAATATTCGCATGTTGTGAGAAGAGAAATGGAATGTTATGGAATTGTGTTATAGGATTAAGAACAGTTCTGCGAATTGTTGGTTTGATATCAAGATAATTGTTTCATTGAAAGCATACATTTATTGTACTCTAATATCTCGATCTACGTGTGACGTGTTGGGGATATCAAGATGAGTTTCATTGAAAGCATACATTTATTGTACTCTAATATCTCGATCTACGTGTGACGTGTTGGGGATATCAAGATGAGTTTCATTGAAAGCATACATTTATTGTACTCTAACAGCTCGATCTACGTGTGACGTGTTGGGGATAGCAAGCATAAGTAGCACGATTTAATGAGAGGAAAAGGTAGCTCTACATTAATTGTTGTTGGGGTGGGCGTTCTTATCTCTTCTTTTCTTAACGTTCATCCGATAAGTGGATGTGGATGCGTTGTGTCGCTAGGTTACGACATAGTTGCGACATGTGCGCCTATCGGCCAAACACATCCATCTTCGGCATCATCATCATCATTATCATCATCATCATCATCAAGTACCGTGCCTGCTGTCGTAGGTGATCATGTCTCTCCACAGCTTTCGATCTCGACAGCTATTTATAATTTCTGTTGTTGACCTTCTGCCAAGCCATTCTCTTAAGCTGTCTGGTATTTTTTCTCTTTGCTTCCCTCTATCTCTTCGTCCCACAATTTTGCCAGTTGCTACAATATATTCCAGCTGTTCCATTCTCATTATAAGGCCAAAAAATGTTGATAGGAGTTTACAATACCCACATTTGTTGTAATCAACATTGTCATTTAAAAAGGCAACATGTCACGTGTTTATCTACACAATCTTAGCACTTGCTCGCACTTAATGAACGTGATTTTGAAAGACGCGTCATTTTTGTCATTTCGGATTTCTTGTTAAATAGGTCAAGATGCTTACTTTCACAAAATAGTTAATATTAATGTATATTCCTTAGCATGTGAAAATTTGTAAGCTGTTGTGAAGTGATTACTAGATTTTTAAAATCATTAAGAGTTTAAAGTGTAAATTCATCACTACGCAAACGCTAACTGTGTTATTGTAGAGGCACTTTTACACTTACCTATCTTTATGACGAATATATATATATCAAATGAACAAATGTAACCCTTTTCAATGTGATATGGATACGCCTTTGGCTTGCATTGTTATAAAATTAACATAATTTACAGTAAAATCTAATGTTTAGAGCACGCGGTTTGATATTTTCCTAAAATTATATAACAAAAAACGATTTGTACAAAATTCAGACTACCTTTGTACTTAAATGTTATAAAATCTGAAGGTCGGTGAAAAAAATAAGATTTCATGAAAAAGAAATACAGAAATTCATCAAACAGTTTCCGAGATAATTGATCATCTCTGTGGGCAGGAATTCTACCAAAATGTTACACTATTAAATAAATATGGAAGAGGGAAGAAATACCTAAAGATTGGAGTGAAGGTTATTTGATCAAACTACCAAAGAAAGGAAGTTTACAGCAGTGCACAAATTATATGGGAATTATGCTGCTATCAGTGCTAGGAAAAATATTACTAAAATAGGCCAAAGAGAAAAAAATTGAGAGATGAACAAGCAGGTTTTAGGAAGAACAGATCATGTGCTGATGAAATAACTACTCTACGTATAATAGTTGAACAAAGTTTAGAACTAAAATCCCCACTTTATATTGGATTCATAGATTACGAAAAGGCATTTGATAGTTTAGACAGAAGAATGCATTGGAAGTTGCTGAGTCATTACGGAGTCCCCATAAAGTTTATTAACCTGATAAAAACAATCTATGAAGGAATGGAATGTAGTGTGGTGCATGAAGGACAGCTTACTGAAGCATTTGAAATAAGAACAGGAGTAAGGCAGGGATGCCTTCTGTCTCCATTTCTCTTTCTACTGGCCATAAATTGGATTATGAAAATAACTCAAAATAACAGAAATGGTATCCAGTGGTCACTGACCAAACAACTTGATGATTTAGACTTTGCTGATGACACAGCTCTCCTATCACACAGACATCAACAGATGCAGGATAAAATGAGCATACTTGATGATAGATCACAACATCTAGGACTGAAGAATAATAGAGATAAGACCAATATTATGAGAACTAATGCAGTTGGCAATAACAAAATAAAATAGGAGAAATATCTCTACTAGACGTACAATCTCACATATTTCTGGGCAGTAATATAGATAAAGAGGGAGGAACAGAAAATGATACCAAAATAAGGATATCAGAAACAAGAGGAGCTTTCGTTGCACTGGGAAACATATGGAAGTCTAAAGAAATTAGGTTAATTACAAAAATAAAAAAATTCAACTCCAGAGTTAATTCGATCCTATTATATGGCTGTGAAACATGGAGAACAACAAAATTGACAATCATGAAGATACAGACTTTCATTAATGGATGCGTACGCAGAATAAAAGGATGGAAATGGCAGGATAAAATCTCTAACATAGAATTATGAAAATGTAGCAGTCAAATACAAGCGGATAAAGAGATTCATCAAAGACGATGGCGCTGGATAGGACACACACTGCGGAAGCCAACTGAGATTATTACACAAAATGCCCATTTTTGGAATACCCAGGGGAAAAGACAAAGATGAAGACCAAGGAATGCTTGGACAAGACAGATGGAAGCAGAGATGAAGATGATTGGGAAGACATGGAATGATCTTAATAGAATGGCAAAAATCAGAACGACTTGGGAAGTGTTTGTTGAAGACCTTTGTTCCACAGGGAGGTAAAAAGGTAGAAGAAGAAAAAGCGGGCACGAATTTGTGAACGAACTATAGTTAATTATTTACTTGGTTAGTTAGTTAATTAATTATTTAGTGTGTTAATTAGTTAATTAATTAGTGCGCAAATTAGTTAATTCGTTAGTTGGTTATTTAGTTAGTAAGTTATTTAGTTAGTTATTTAGTTAGTTAATTAGTTAGTTGGTTATTTAGTGAGTTATTTAGTTAGTTAATTAGTTAGTTGGTTATTTAGTGAGTTATTTAGTTAGTTAATTAGTTAGTTGGTTATTTAGTAAGTTATTTAGTGAGTTATTTAGTGAGTTAATTAGTTAGTTGGTTGGATTGTTAGCTCCTCTTGTACCGAAGACGACAAAAGGTGCGGAAGTCATAGTTCTCCACAACTAAAGCCTGATTGCTAGTTCTTGATTATTCCTTAGTCCCATGCTCGAATCTTTCCCAATAATTGGTCTGCGCAGGGTTTCTTTTAGTCTTCCTTGCTGTCTGTAATTAGCTGACATTCTACGTGCAAGTCTAATATGATAAAAATCTTATGGAAAAATCATAACAAATTATGTTTCTCAAATGGTAATGTCACAGGGAGCCGCGATAGCTCAGTAGTTAGTGAACTGGACTACGAAGGGCAAGGGGTAGGGTCCTATCCCAACCGATGGCTTCCGGTTCACGCAGCCTTTATTCGATACCGGATTTTTTTTCTGGGAAAGTAAAGCGGCACGGGCGTAATACTGACCACATTACTCCAAAAACCATGTGCCGAAGGTCCGTAAAATGTAGGGTCACTAACACCATATTCCCTATACACCACTTGGCGTGACGGAGGTACTTTACTCATTTTTTTGTTACGTGAAAGCTTTATATGATAAACATATGGAAAAATCATAACAAGTTATGTTTCTCAAATGGTAATGTCACAGCTGTCTGTCAATAATACTTTAGATAATTTCATCATTTGTGTCTTACTACGTTTTCTTTCTTTCATTTAACGTACCCGAATTCTATAATTTATTAACATGAATAGAGAAAAGGTCGTATATAGCAATCATCAAAAGGACGGGTTTACTTACGTTTATTATGTAGTTATCAAGGACAATTTCATGGCAATAAATATTGGCAGCAAATCTATTTTTTTCTCAATGTTAGGCAAGTCCTATTATATGGTTGTGAAACATGGAGAACAGCAAAAATGACAATCACGAAAACACTGACCTTAATTAATAGATATTTAAGCAGAATAGAAGGATGGAAATAAAAGGAAACAATAACTAACATAGAATTATGGGAAAGTACCATTCAAATACCAGTGGATAAAAAGATACAGCGAAGACGATGGCGCTGGATAGGACACACACTGTGGAAGTCAACTTAGAGTATTACGCAACATACCATTTTTATGGAATCACCAGGGGATGAGAAAAAGAGGAAGACCAAAATATTATTGGATAAAACAGATGAAAGCAGAGATGAAGATAGTGGGGGAAACATGGAATAATCTTAAAAAATTGCTAAAAACAGAACGGCTCGGAAAATATATGTTGCAGCCTTATGCTCCACAGGAAGTTAAAACGACAAAGAAGAAGACATTACAATTGTAATTACTTTTACAATATGGGTCTTTGTGTGGATTAAGTCATGAACATTTACACGAATGCATTCCGACTCGTTCTGGCTGAAATATAAATTATGCCTATTGTTAATGGGTCTATCACATCAGAAAAGAGTCTTGATACTCACCTTCGAAATGCCAGAACTATAGCTGACAGAAGCACGATGCACCCTAGTGGGATCATTAAACCGACCACACTCGTGTCCTCTTCGACTGTAGCAGAAGGAAAGAACACGTCCGTCAGAACATGGGATACAGTGAGATAACAGAACATGGGATACAGTGAGATAACAGAACATGGGATACAGTGAGATAACAGAACATGGGATACAGTGAGATAACAGAACATGGGATGCAGTGAGATAACAGAACATGGGATGCAGTGAGATAACAGAACATGGGATGCAGTGAGATAACAGAACATGGGATGCAGTGAGATAACAGAACATGGGATGCAGTGAGATAACAGAACATGGGATGCAGTGAGATAACAGAACATGGGATGCAGTGAGATAACAGAAAATGGGATACAGTGAGATAACAGAACATGGGATACAGTGAGATAACAGAACATGGGATACAGTGAGATAACAGAACATGGGATACAGTGAGATAACAGAACATGGGATACAGTGAGATAACAGAACATGGGATACAGTGAGATAACAGAACATGGGATGCAGTGAGATAACAGAACATGGGATACAGTGAGATAACAGAACATGGGATGCAGTGAGATAACAGAACATGGGATACAGTGAGATAACAGAACATGGGATGCAGTGAGATAACAGAACATGGGATGCAGTGAGATAACAGAACATGGGATACAGTGAGATAACAGAACATGGGATACTGTGAGATCGCAGTGGTTACTGTGGAGGGGATGTCTTTTAGACATAGACACACACATAGACACACACATAGACACACTGATACATAAGGTAACGTACGGGACTTGAACCAGAAATGTTCGGAGATTTCTGGATAGTGTCGCTTCAAGCATCGAAACTCATGATGAGAGGCGACATTCATCACCTTCCCAGAGTAATACTCTGGTACCCATTTCTGTCAACGGCTGGGTAGACCGTGGGGATATTTTTTTAAAAATCCAACCACGAGTACAACTGACACGGCTTCCAGCGGGAATCGAACACGGGTAGTCCGCACGCCGGTAGTCCAGTCGAGCGGTTTTCCCAAACAGGTTACCGAGGCCCCCACTGATACATAGACACTCTAATACATAGACAAACAAATACATAGACACACTACTATATAAACACACTAATATATATGCACATTTATACATAGACACACTAATACATAGATGCGCTAATACATAAACACCACACTAGTATATAGACACACTAATATATATGCACATTTATACATAGACACACTAATATAGACACGATACTACATAGACACATTAAGACATACATACACTAGTACATAGATACACTAATACAGAGACACTCTAATACAGAGACACACTAATTCGTAGACACACTAATACAAAGACACGCTAATGCATAGTCACAATAATACACACACACACACACTAATATATAGACACACTAATACATAAACAAATTAATACATAGACACACTAATACATAAACACACTAATACATAGACACACTAATACATGAACACACTAATACATAGACACACTAATACATAGACACACTAATACATGAACACACTAATACATAGACACACTAATACATGAACACACTAATACATAGACGCACTAATACATGAACAAACTAATACATAGACACACTAATACATAAACACACTAATACATAGACACACTAATACATGAACACACTAATACATAGACACCCATTTGCCTCATAAAACTTATGTGAACAAAAATAATGAGCATTGCTGGAAACAAACAGCTTCACTAGAACTGGCAAATATATCTTCTCCACTTTCAGGCAACAACAAGTTAACATAACTCCAACCCAACACCCTGACGTCCTCCACTCCCAAACAACAACCTACCATCCTCTACTTCCACGCAGCGTCCAAGCATCGTCTAATCCTTCACAACAACACACTAATATCATCTACTTCCGCCACCAACATCATTACATTCTCCACTCCCAGAATACAGCATTCTAACATTCCCCACACCCATAATACAGCGTTCTAACATTCCAGACTCCCAGAACACAGCATTCTAACATTTCCCACTCCCAAAATACAGCATTCCAACATTCCCCACTCCCACAATATGGCATTCTAACATTCTCTACTCACAGAATACAGCATTCTAACATTCCCCACTCCCACAATATGGCATTCTAACATTCTACACTCCCAGAATACAGCATTCTAACATTCTACACTCTCAGAATACAGCATTCTAATATTCTACACTCCCAGAATACAGCATTCTAACATTCTACACTCCCAGAATACAGCATTCTAATATTTTACACTCCCAGAATACAGCATTCTAACATTCTACACTCCCAGAATACAGCATTCTAACATTCTACACTCCCAGAATACAACATTCTAACATTTTACACTTCCAGAATACAGCATTCTAACATTCTACACTCCCAGAATACAGCATTCTAATATTCTACACTCCCAGAATACAGCATTCTAACATTCTACATTCCCAGAATACAGCATTCTAACATTCTCCACTCACAGAATACAGCATTCTAACATTCCCCACTCCCACAATATGGCATTCTAACATTTCCCACTCACAGAATACAGCATTCTAACATTCCCCACTCACAGAATACATGATTCTAATATTCCCCACTCCCAGAATACAGCATTCTAACATTTCCCACTCCCATGCAACAACATCCTCAACTCCCACACAACAACATCCTAACATCCTCAACTCCCACATATCAACATCCTAACATCTTCCACTCCCACACAACAACATCCTGACATCCCTCACTCCCACACAACATCCTAACATACTCCACTCCCACACAATATCCTAACAACTTCCATTTCCATATAACAGTATCCTAACATCAGCTACTCCAAAACAACATCATAACATCCTCCACTCCCACACAGCAACATCATAACATCATCCACTCCCACACAGCAACATCATAACATCCCTCCAATCCCACACATCAAAACCCTAGTATATTCCACTCCCACACAACATCCTAAAATCCTCCACTCCTACATAACAACATCCTAACACCTCCCATTCCCACAGAACAATATCATAGCATCCTCCACCGCCACACAACAACATCCTAACACCCTCCACTCCCACATAACAACATCCTAACATCTTCCATTCCTACATAATAATATTCTCCACTTCAAAACAACAAGATCCTAACTTACTGCACTACCTAAAAAAAACATCCTAACATCATCCACTCCCACACAATATTATCCTAACATACTCCAATGCCACACACCAACATCCCAACAACCTTCACCCCCACACAACAATATTATATCATCTCCCATTTTCACACATCAATATCCTAGCGCCCTCAACTTCCACAAAAAAACATCATAACATATTCCATTCCCACAGAACAACATCCTAATATCCCCACAATACCATAACATCATCCAATACCACACAGCATCATCCTAACATCTCCCATTCTCAAACAACAATATCCTGGCATCCTCCACTCCCTTAAAACAACATCCTAACATTTCTCCACTCCCACACAGCAACATCCTAACATCCTGCACCCCAACACAACAATATCCTAACATCCTGCACCCCAACACAACAATATCCTAATATCCTGCACCCCAACACAACAATATCCTAACATCCTGCACCCCAACACAACAATATCCTAACATCCTGCACCCCAATACAACAATATCATAAAATTCTCCATTCATAAACACCAATATCCTAACATCCTCCACTGATACACACCAATATCCTAACATCCTCCACTGATACACACCAATATCCTAACATCCTCCACTGATATACACCAATATCCTAACATCCTCCACTGATACACAGCAATATCCTAACATCCTCCACTGATACACACCAATATCCTAACATCCTCCACTGATACACAGCAATATCCTAACATCCTCCACTGATACACACCAATATCCTAACATCCTCCACTGATACACATCAATATCCTAACATCTTCCACTGATACACAGCAATATCCTAACATCCTCAACTGATACACAGCAATATCCTAACATCCTCCACTGACGCACAGCAATATCCTAACATCCTCCACTGATACACAGCAATATCCTAACATCCTCCACTCCACCACAACAAGATCCTAACATCCTCCACTCCACCACAACAAGATCCTAACATCCTCCACTCCACCACAGCAATATCCTAACATCCTCCACTGACGCACAGCAATATCCTAACATCCTCCACTCCACCACAACAATGTCCTAACATCCTCCGCTCCACCACAGCAATATCCTAACATCCTCCACTGACGCACAGCAATATCCTAACATCCTCCACTCCACCACAGCAATATCCTAACATCCTCCACTACCACACAGCAATATTCTAACATCCTCCACTCCACCACAGCAATATCCTAACATCCTCCACTCCACCACAGCAATATCCTAACATCCTACACTACCACACAGCAATATCCTAACATCCTCCACTCCACCACAGCAATATCCTAACATCCTCCACTACCACACAACAATATCCTAACATCCTCCACTCCACCACAGCAATATCCTAACATCCTCCACTGACGCACAGCAATATCCTAACATCCTCCACTCCACCACAGCAATATCCTAACATCCTCCACTACCACACAGCAATATTCTAACATCCTCCACTCCACCACAGCAATATCCTAACATCCTCCACTGATACACATCAATATCCTAACATCCTCCACTGATACACAGCAATATCCTAACATCCTCAACTGATACACAGCAATATCCTAACATCCTCCACTGACGCACAGCAATATCCTAACATCCTCCACTGATATACAGCAATATCCTAACATCCTCCACTCCACCACAACAAGGTCCTAACATCCTCCACTCCACCACAACAAGATCCTAACATCCTCCACTCCACCACAGCAATATCCTAACATCCTCCACTGACGCACAGCAATATCCTAACATCCTCCACTCCACCACAACAATATCCTAACATCCTCCACTCCACCACAGCAATATCCTAACATCCTCCACTGACGCACAGCAATATCCTAACATCCTCCACTCCACCACAGCAATATCCTAACATCCTCCACTAGCACACAGCAATATTCTAACATCCTCCACTCCACCACAGCAATATCCTAACATCCTCCACTCCACCACAGCAATATTCTAACATCCTCCACTCCACCACAGCAATATTCTAACATCCTCCACTCCACCACAGCAATATCCTAACATCCTCCACTCCACCACAGCAATATCCTAACATCCTCCACTCCACCACAGCAATATTCTAACATCCTCCACTCCACCACAGCAATATTCTAACATCCTCCACTCCACCACAGCAATATCCTAACATCCTCCACTACCACACAGCAATATCCTAACATCCTCCACTCCACCACAGCAATATCCTAACATCCTCCACTCCACCACAGCAATATCCTAACATCCTCCACTACCACACAGCAATATTCTAACATCCTCCACTCCACCACAGCAATATTCTAACATCCTCCACTCCACCACAGCAATATCCTAACATCCTCCACTACCACACAGCAATATCCTAACATCCTCCACTCCACCACAGCAATATCCTAACATCGTCCACTCCACCACAGCAATATCCTAACATCCTCCACTCCACCACAGCAATATCCTAACATCCTCCACTACCACACAGAATATCCTAACATCCTCCACTCCACCACAGCAATATCCTAACATCCTCCACTCCACCACAGCAATATCCTAACATCCTCCACTACCACACAGCAATATCCTAACATCCTCCACTCCACCACAGCAATATCCTAACATCCTCCACTCCACCACAACAATATCCTAACATCCTCCACTCCACCACAGCAATATCCTAACATCCTCCACTCCACCACAGCAATATCCTAACATCCTCCACTCCACCACAGCAATATCCTAACATCCTCCACTCCACCACAACAAGATCCTAACATCCTCCACTCCACCACAACAAGATCCTAACATCCTCCACTCCACCACAACAAGATCCTAACATCCTCCACTCCACCACAACAATATCCTAACATCCTCCACTCCACCACAACAAGATCCTAACATCCTCCACTCCACCACAACAAGATCCTAACATCCTCCACTCCACCACAACAAGATCCTAACATCCTCCACTACCACACAGCAATATTCTAGCAACCTCACCCCCCCCACACAAAACAACATGCTAACATCATCCACTTCCACACACCAACATCCTCCACTTCCACACAACAAGATCCTAACATCACTCATTCCCACACAACAACATCCTAGCATCATCCACACATATACACAACAACAATACCCTCTTACAAACGCTGAACTGGAAGCACTGCACCAGTGACGTCAACCCTGTCTTACTGACAGTACTACCAATTGGGCAACTTTTGCACCTGGTGGCAAAGTTCTGGTCTTGAAATTCTCCTTTAGGACACGGCATGCACTCCGCCAGAACCGGGGACAAGAAGTGGCCTTTAGAGCACCCGCCTGGAATGTTGCATCAACCATCACTCAACAGCTTCATCTACCACTCAACAGTCAACATCATCATAATTATCATCAATGTGTTTAGCTCACCATCACTATTATGATGAATTAAGTGAATGTTCCCTCCATGCCTTGCTAGGTGAATAGGGAATATGGTGATAGTGCCCATACCTTTCTATACCAACGGCACATTTGTGGGTGTTGTGGTCGGTATCACGCCAGGCCGCCTTTTAGAGACTGGGTGAACCCCTGAGCCTTCTCAGTCCGAAAAAAAAAATCCTCAACTACTGGGGATCGAACCCGGATCCTTATGGTCAGGATGCGAGCGCACAAACCACTCAGAATCCGAGGCAGCTCATTATCAAGAGCCGTGCTGTAAATTGTGGACGACCTTTCCGTTAGATTTCATTGCTCTTGGTGATAAATGCCAGTTCCTGGAGGATGGTGATCCCTTCCATGCCAGGCTCGTGAGCTATATGTTTTTTTTTTTTGTGCTTTTGTCGCTCTTGAAATCTTTCTCCGTGTATATTTTTTGTGTGTGTTTTTGTCATCCATGCTTTTAGCACTCCTGTCTCCTCCCATATCGGATCAACAGGCCACCACACGTCTGATAACCTCCGTGTTCCCGGCACCATCTTGTGTTCTTCTCATACACACATCCGGTTCGCGTTGGAGAGATATGTTGACAACACTCGGAAAAAAAAATCACAAATAACATCATCATCATCATGTACCCTGCCGGTTGGCGTTGGCGATCATGTCCCTCCACAATCTTCTATCTACAGTGCATCGTATCAGTTCTGTTGTTGACTGTTTTCCATGCCATGACACCAAGCTATCCAGTATTTTCTCTCTATGTCGTCCGCGATCTCTCTTTCCTTTTATTTTGCCAGTTGTAACCAAGTATTCCAACTTTCCTCTTCTCATGATTTGCCCAAAAAATGTTGATTGCTTCTTTCTGATGTTTTTTAAGAACTCCCTTGTTGTGTTGGCCTCTTTGAGAACTTCCTCATTGGTCTTTTTATCTGTCCAGGGAACTTTCAACATTCTTCTGAGAAATCCCATCTCTGTGGCCTCTAACCGTCTTTTCATTTGTTTGTCTACTGTCCATGATTCGCTTCCATAGGTCAGAATTGGTTCTATATAGCACTGATGAACTCTCTTTTTCATTTTTATTGACATATATTTGTTGCATAAGATATTTTTCATTTTCTTAAATGCTATTTTGGCCTGAGCTATTCTCCTTTTTTTTTCTGTGGTGCATCTCCCATCTGATGTAATTATTGTGCCCAAGTATTTGAAACGTTGCACTTGGTTTAGATTTGTCTCGTTTATTTTTATGCTGCATGATGGTGATGATTGTTTCTTCGATATAACCATTACTTCTGTTTTCTTACTATTCAGACTGAGACCTTTCTTGTTGCTTTCTTCCACTATTGTGTCTATCATTTCTTGTAGTTCGTTTTCTGTCTCTGCTATTAAGACTGTGTCATCCGCATATCGCAAATTATTTATGTTGTGACCGTTGACTTCAATTCCTTTTTTGTCTACTATTGATCTCATAATATATTCGCTGTAAAGTAAAAACAAATCCGGTGACAGAACACAGCCTTGTCTGACTCCTTGTTTTATATATTGGAATTGTCCTGTTTGGTTGTTAATTCGTATAGCTGCTGTTTGTTGCCAGTACATATTTTTTATGATTCGCAGATCCTTGCCATCAATGTTTAATTTCTCCAGCATATTGATTATTTCCACATGCTTTACTTTGTCAAATGCTTTCGTCTAATCTATAAAGCACATATATAGATCTTTCTTTACTTCTATAGATCTTTCTATCAATGTCCTTAAGATGTATATTGCATTATTGGTGCCCTTTCCTTCCACAAATCCACATTGTTCCTCACTTATTTCTGGTTTTATTTTGTTCCTTACACGTCTCATGATTATTCTTAGTAATATTTTAGTCATATGGCTCATGAGACTAATAGTGCGATGGTCTTCACAATCAGTGGGGCCTGACTTCTTCGGTATGGCTACAAAGATAGATTTTAGTAGATCTTCGGGTATGTATCCAGTGTTATATATGTCATTGAGTAATTTTGTTATGACTTGTACTCCCAACTCTCCTAATCCATTTATCTCTTCGATTGTTTTATTGTCAGGACCTGGAGTTTTGCCTCTTTTCATGTGTTGAATTGCGTCCTCCACTTCACTCTGCATAATTGGTGGTCCTGTGTCTTCATTTGAATTGTTTAATTTGGTCTTTCATCATCATAGAGTTGACTGATATATTCTGTCCATCTATACATTGTCTTCTCCTGTCCCATTATTATATTTCCTTCCTTTGATTTCACACATCCTGAAACTTTGACTTCTTTTCTTCCTGTTCATTCATTTAACTGATTGTGCATAAATTTTGGGTCTTTCTTTTGTTGTTTTTCCATTTCTTCACATTCACAAATAACAGGGGGGGGGGGGAAATCACAAATAACAAAGGAAAAAATAAATCACAAATAACAGGGGGAAAAATAAATCACAAATAACAGGGGAAAAAAATAAATCACAAATAACAGGGGAAAAAAATAAATCACAAATAACAGGGGAAAAAAATAAATCACAAATAACAGGGGAAACAAAATAAATCACAAATAACAGGGGAAAAAATAAATCACAAATAACAGGGGAAGAAATAAATCACAAATAACAGGGGAAAAATAAATCACAAATAACAGGGGAAAAAACAAAGATAAGTAGACAGTTTGATGGAGGAAATGAAGAAAGATGAGAGGAAAGAGAATGTTACACCGTGTTCCTCTTATTTTCTGCTCACCAGTTTTATCTTCCTTTTACTAATCACATGATTAGATCAGATTATCTACTTTTGTTCTAGTTCACATGGTCAGAGAAGATTATCTACTTTTGTTCTAGTTTACATGGTCAGAGAAGATTATCTACTTTTGTTCTAGTTCACATGGTCAGAGAAGATTATCTACTTTTGTTCTAGTTCACATGGTCAGAGAAGATTATCTACTTTTGTTCTAGTTCACATGGTCAGAGAAGATTATCTACTTTTGTTCTAGTTCACATGATTAGATCAGATTATCTACTTTTGTTCTAGTTCACATGGTCAGAGAAGATTATCTACTTTTGTTCTAGTTCACATGGTCAGAGAAGATTATCTACTTTTGTTCTAGTTCACATGGTCAGAGAAGATTATCTACTTTTGTTCTAGTTCACATGGTCAGAGAAGCTTATCTACTTTTGTTCTAGTTCACATGGTCAGAGAAGATTATCTACTTTTGTTCTAGTTCACATGGTCAGAGAAGATTATCTACTTTTGTTCGAATTCACATGGTCAGAGAAGATTATCTACTTTTGTTCTCGTTCACATGGTCAGAGAAGCTTATCTACTTTTGTTCGAATTCACATGGTCAGAGAAGATTATCTACTTTTGTTCTAGTTCACATGGTCAGAGAAGCTTATCTACTTTTGTTCGAATTCACATGGTCAGAGAAGATTATCTACTTTTGTTCTAATTCACATGGTCAGAGAAGCTTATATACTTTTGTTCGAATTCACATGGTCAGAGAAGATTATCTACTTTTGTTCGAATTCACATGGTCAGAGAAGATTATCTACTTTTGTTCGAATTCACATGAACAGAGAAGATTATCTACTTTTGTTCTAATTCACATGCTCAGAGAAGCTTATCTACTTTTGTTCTAATTCACATGCTCAGAGAAGCTGATCTACTTTTGTTCTAATTCACATGCTCAGAGAAGCTTATCTACTTTTGTTCTAATTCACATGCTCGGAGAAGCTTATGTACTTTTGATCTAATTCAAGCGTTAAATTCCCTGGTGCACGAGCTGTCAATAGTAAAAAAAAGCGAAAGTTCCAAATGAGTACATGCCACGTGTCCTGCCGGTGTAGACGAGACCATTTTTTTCAGGACATCGTGTCAGGTTAAAGTAAACAATGCAGGCAGAGAGAAAGTGGCAGGAAGAAAACATCAAAGAAAAAGAATACATGAGTAACCTATACCATCATCATGTGCCATACCGATTGGCGTAGGCCATCAATTCTTTCCACAATTTTCTATCCACAGTACATCGTAAAATTCTGTTTTAGACTGTCTTCTGTGCCATGACACCATGCTATGTAGTTTGTTATCTGCTTGTCGTCCGCGTTCTGTTCTCTCTTTTCCCGTATTTTTTTCCAGTTGTAACCAAGTATTTCAATTTTCTTCTACTTATGACGTGCCCGAACAGTGCTGATCGTTTCTTTCTTCTGATGTTTCTGAGGAGTTCCCTTTTTGTGTTTGCCTCTTTCACATTGTCCTTGTTGGTATTTTAGCTGTGCAGGGAACTTTAAACATTCTTATGACAAAGACCTTCGTCATATCTAAATTATATTAATTAACCTTTGCAATATATAAAATATATTAAACTTTGCAATATCTAAAACATATAAAAATTTGCCATATCAAAAAATATAAAACTTTGCAATATCTAAAATATATTAAACTTTGCAATATCTAAAATATTTTAAACTGTGCAATATCTAAAATATATTAAACTTTGCAATATCTAAAATATATTAAAATTTGCAATATCTAAAATATATTAAACTTTGCAATATCTAAAATATATTAAACTGTGCAATATCTAAAATATATTAAAATTTGCAATATCTAAAATATATTAAACTTTGCAATATCTAAAATATATTAAACTTTGCAATATCTAAAATATATTAAACTTTGCAATATCTAAAATATATTAAACTGTGCAATATCTAAAATATATAAAACTTTGCAATATCTAAAATATATTAAACTTGGCAATATCTAAAATATATAAAACTTTGCAATATCTAAAATATATTAAACTGTGCAATATCTAAAATATATTAAACTTTGCAATATCTAAAATATATTAAACTGTGCAATATCTAAAATATATTAAACTTTGCAATATCTAAAATATATTAAACTTTGCAATATCTAAAATATATTAAACTGTGCAATATCTAAAATATATAAAACTTTGCAATATCTAAATTATATAAAACTTTGCAATATCTAAAATATATTAAACTGTGCAATATCTAAAATATATTAAACTTTGCAATATCTATAATACTGAAGGGAGGTCAAAAAGTAATGCACACCAATTTTTTCTCGGCTAATAATAAAGAGAGGAATATGAAATTTTGCACACTTGGAATATAACATGTTCCAATTATGTGCACCAAATTGCACAGCATTCGGATAAATATTACGCAATCTATGAACCGTTAAAATGGAGCTTGTCAACAATGTCCGTTACAAACAGCGAATTGTCATAGAATTTCTGGTTGCGGAAAAAGAAACTGTGGCAAACATTCATAAACGACTGTGTGCAGTGTACAAATGTTCTGCAGTCGATAGGAGCACAGTTAGTCGCTGGGTTCAGAGAATTAAAGCTGCAGAAAGTGTACGAGTGGAGCTGCATGATTTACCGCGTTTTGGACGTGTTGCCTCGGCTACCAGCACAGACATGTTAAACCGGGCTGATGCCATTATTCGTAAGGATAGGCGTATCACTAGTCAGCAATTGGCATTGCAGCTTACAGTCAGCAAGGGAAGTGCAATCGCAATTTTTAAAACTCTCGGATATTCAAAGGCCTAACAAATGATCACAGAGTTCAAAGGAAAACATTCTGTTCGGAATTGTTGGAGCGTTTCGGTGTTGAAGGAGAAATGTTTTTGTCAAAAATTGTTACCGGTGACGAAACGTGGGCACATTATTATGAGCCTGAAACAAAAATGCAGTCAATGGAATGGCATCATCCGCAGTCACCAAAAAGAAAAAAAATTCAAAACATCTCCATCAGCCGGAAAGGTGATGATCACTGTCTTCTGGGACATTGATGGTGTGATTCTTGTTGATGTAATGACAAGAGGTGAGACAATCAACTCGACAGCTTACATCAATACACTGACAAAACTCAAAAATCGGTTCCACAGAGTTCGGCCTAATAAGCCATCTGCAGATTTGTTGCTTCAACATGACAATGCACGCCCTCACACAAGTCTGGTAACACGGGAAGCAATCAACAAATTTGGTTGGACTGTACTGCCCCATCCTCCTTACAGCCCTGATCTGGCTCCCTCAGATTTCCATCTGTTTGTACCACTCAAAAAATTCCTGCGCGGGACACACTTTGACAATGATGAGGATGTGATCCGTGCAGTTCAAAAATGGCTACGCGAGCAGGACAAAACTTGGTACAAACGAGGCATTCATGACCTAGTTTCGCGTTGGCGTAAGGCAATACGCTTGGACGGAGATTATGTTGAAAAATAGGTAGTGTAAAGGGGATGTTCAGCTGCAATCTGTGAAAATGTCACACATTTTGCCCGAATAGTTTCCGAGAAAAAAATTGGTGTGCATTACTTTTTGACCTCCCTACGATATTAAATTTTGTCATATCTAAAATCCATTCCGCAATGTGTTAAAAATGGGAACTAAAATACCACTTTTAGATGACAACAAACAATAGTGACATCAATATTGAGTTTAGGAAAAACAAATGGTACAGTTTGTGCGGTGTTACGAGTTGAATCGTTCTACGAAAATGAATGACTTACATTAAACTATCATCTTTAAATAATGAGGAAAATAAGCTCTGTTGTCACCTGTTCGGTGCTTCCAGATCAGCGTTTGTAAGAGGGTATTGCTGTTGTGTGTGGGTGTGGAGGATGTTAGGATGTTGTTGTGTGGGAGTGGAGGATGGTAGGATGTTGTTGTGCGTGAGTGGAGGACGGTAGGATGTTGTTGTGTGGGAGTGGAGGATGTTAGGATGTTGTTGTGTTGGAGAGGAGGATGGTAGGATGTTGTTGTGTGGGAGTGGATGATGTTAGGATGTTGTTGTGTGGGAGTGGAGGATGGTAGGATGTTGTTGTGTGGGAGTAGAGGATGTTAGGATGTTGTTGTGTGGGAGTAAAGGATGTTAGGATGTTGTTGTGTGGGAGTAAAGGATGTTAGGATGTTGTTGTGTGGGAGTAAAGGATGTTAGGATGTTGTTGTGTGGGAGTAAAGGATGTTAGGATGTTGTTGTGTGGGAGTGGATGATGTTAGGATGTTGTTGTGTGGGAGTAGATGATGTTAGGATGTTGTTGTGTGGGAGTAAAGGATGTTAGGATGTTGTTGTGTGGGAGTAAAGGATGTTAGGATGTTGTTGTGTGGGAGTGGATGATGTTAGGATGTTGTTGTGTAGGAGTGGAGGATGGTAGGATGTTGTTGTGTTGGAGTAGAGGATGTTAGGATGTTGTTGTGTGGGAGTAAAGGATGTTAGGATGTTGTTGTGTGGGAGTGGAGGATGGTAGGATGTTGTTGTGTTGGAGTAGAGGATGTTAGGATGTTGTTGTGTGGGAGTAAAGGATGTTAGGATGTTGTTGTGTGGGAGTGGATGATGTTAGGATGTTGTTGTGTGGGAGTAGAGGATGTTAGGATGTTGTTGTGTGTGAGTGGATGATGTTAAGATGTTGCTGTGTGGGTGGGTGTGTGTTATGATAGTGTGTCGATTGGATGATGTTAGGATGTTTTTGTGTGGGATTGGATGATGTTAGGATGTTTTTGTGTGGGATTGGATGATGTTAGGATGTTTTTGTGTGGGATTGGATTATGTTAGAATGGTGTGATAGTGGATGATGTTAGGATGTTGTGTGGGTGTTGATGATGTTAAGATGTTATTGTGTGGGTGTGGATGATGTTAGGATGATGTTGTGTGGGAGTGGGGGATGGTAGGATGTTGTTGTGTGGGAGTGGAGCATGGTATAATGGTATGTGGTAGTGGAGGATGTTAGGATGTTGTTGTGTAGGAGTAGAGGATGTTAGGATGTTGTTGTGTGGGAGTGGATGATGTTAGGATGTTGTTGTGTGCGAGTAGAGGATGTTAGGATGTTGTTGTGTGGAAGTGGATGATGTTAAAATGTTGTCTGGGTGTGGGTGTGTTATGATACTGTGTCGATTGGAGGATGTTATGATGTTTTTGTGTGGGATTGGATAATGTTAGGATGTTTTTGTGTGGGAGTGGATGATGTTAGAATTGTGTGATAGTGGATGATGTTAGGATGTTGTGTGGGTGTTGATGATGATAAGATGTTATTGTGTGGGTGTGGATGATGTTAGGATGTTCTTGTGTGGGAGTAGATGATGTTATTGCGAAAGTGTGGTTGATTTTAGAATGTTGATGCGTGTGGGTGTGGATGATATTATTGTGTGTTGGTGTGGACGATGTTAGGATGCTGTTGTGTGTGGGTGTGGATGATGTTAAGATGTTGTTAATATGGGAGTTATGATGTTGTTGTGTGGGAGTGGAAGCTGTTAGGATGTCGATGTGTGAGGTTCTTAATATCTCTACTTGTCATTTTCATTGAGTGTCGTAGCTGCATCGAAGATTTTCCATGAAACAATATTCCGTTCTTTCTTTTGCTTTAATAGTGCAGGCTGTCAAAGCTGACTTCTCCATCTTTTAATTTTACTCATCCATGTTAGTCTTGGTCTGCCCCTACCTAGTTTACATTGTATTTTCCCTCTCAATAGTAATTTTAGTAGGCTGCTGTGTCTTTTAATATGCCCCAAAATTATTATATTTGTCTTGTTTGAATTATGTTTTGCAGTTCTCTTTTAATTTCTAGTTGTTTTTAGACTTCACCGTTTGTTTTCTGTTATTTCATCCAGTTCTTCCGATTTTTTTTATAATTCCACATTTCAAAGGGTTCATCAATTTTTTTCCCATTTTTATTGTCTAATGTCCATGTTTCTACACCATGCAGGAATATTGAGAAGATATACCATTTTGTATTCATAATTTTAGCCCTGGTGTTATTTTTTTTTATGTTGGTATATTTTCATGGCAATAAATCGTTTTTTTTGCCATCTCTATTCTTTTGTTTATTTAAGTTTTACATTTTTCTATGACTGGTTATAGAATGTCCAAGGTAGTTGTAGATCTGAACTGTCTCCAGGTCTATTCCTTCAACTTTGGTATTCACCTGTCTTTAATCCTCTGAACTTCGGTAGGAGCATAGAACACTCACAAGAGATCTCCACCCAATCAATCAGGTCTTGAACAAATATGAACAACTCTCGCCAGGGCATGCTAACCTCTATCATTTCATCATGTATGGTTCGTCACCAAGTCCCCAATGGTCTGTCTCTTCTTCGTTGGCCAGATGGTGTCCATGTTAATGCTAGGTGTGGATGCCTTGTTCGTTCCATTCTTAAAACATGGCCTAGCCATTTCCGACGTCTTCTTTACACTCCTTGATTGATGTTGTTAATGCCTGGTCTTCTGACATCTTCTTTGTTCGCGATGTGTAGATCCCAACCGACGTTTAGTATCTTCTTAAGACATCATCATCATCATGTGCCATATCGGTTGGCGTAGGTGATCATGTCCCTCCACAATCTTCTATCTACAACTCATCGTATCAGTTCTGTTGTTGACTGTTTTCCATGCCATGACACCAAGCTATCCAGTATTTTCTCTCTTTGTCGCCCGCGATCTCTCTTTCCTTTTATTTTGCCAGTTGTAACCAAGTATTCCAACTGTCCTCTTCTCATGATGTGCCCGAAAAATGTCGATTTCTTCTTTCTGATATTGATTCTTCCTTCTTAAGACAGCGATCATCATATCCTCTTAGTCTTCTATATTATCATTTGTTCTCCACGTTTCTCCTATCCACTTGTACGTTTTGAGTATTATGTTTCTTTATGATCATAGTTTTAGTCCGTTTGGCATATCTAATCCATATTTTGTGCTTGCCATGTTTATTTCATTAAGTAATTGTTATAGATCTTTAGGGCATTCTGCAAGAAAATGCTCCTAGATTTGCAAGATTTGATTTAAGATGCCACTTGAAATAGAAAACAATCATTTGGGTTCCTTGTTGTATTAAAAGAATAAATTCACTTCAGTGAAGTTGGAGAAGTGAAGGTGAACACTTACGACAAGTGAAGTCGTTCTCTAATCTCGATCCGTATGGGCATTCCAAAGAAAATGACTCCTTGTTGATGATGGTCGGATCTCTTTGATTCACGAGTACAAAGTACTCCAGACAATCGCGGTTAAGTGCTCTAAGAAACATACAACTTATTGTTAACATTTAACTATCAATACATTGCACAATGAAACATACAACAAATTGTTAACATTTAACTGTCAATACATTGCACAATGAAACATACAACAAATTGTTAACATTTAACTATCAATACATTGCACAATGAAACATACAACAAATTGTTAACATTTAACTATCAATACATTGCACAATGAAACATACAACAAATTGTTAACATTTAAATATCAATACATTGCACAATGAAACATACAACAAATTGTTAACATTTAACTACCAATGAATTGCTCTAGGAAACATAAAACTAATTGTTAATATTTAACTATCAATGAATTGCTATAAGAAACATACAACTAATTGTTAATATTTAACTATCAATAAATTGCTCTAAGAAACATACAACTAATTGTTAATATTTAACTATCAATAAATTGCCCTAAGAAACATAAAATTAATTGTTAAAATTTAACTTTCAATAAATTGCTCTAGGAAACATACCACTAATTGTTAATATTTAACTATCAATAAATTGCTCTAAGAAACATACTACTAATTGTTACCATTTAATTATCAATAAATTGCTCTAAGAAACTTACTACTAATTCTTACCATTTAATTATCAATAAATTGTGGGGAAACAACTTGGAGGCAGCGACCACAGACCTGTCTTTTTAGTGGTGCAAAATGAGGCCGCCAGGGAGAGCAGCACTCTCTCCAGATGGAATTTACAAAAAGGCAGACTGGAAAATGTATCAACACTACACCAGTGTACTGACTAAAGATATAAATACAGATAGAGACATCAACAAAATAGTTGATGAATTCAGTAGACCAATAATACAAGCTGCCAGTGAAACAATACCTAGAGGGGCACGGAAACACTACAAACCATACTGGAGTAGTGAACTAGAGCAACTGCACAATGACATGGAAACATCTCGAAAGCAAGCAGTAAATAACCCTTGTCAGGAACACCACAATAACTATCAGCATGCTAAAGCGAAATTTCAATGGACTAAACTACAAGCCAGACGGAGAAGCTGGAAAGAGAAAACAGAGTCCTTGAATCTTGAACGAGACACAAGAAAAGTGTGGAAGCTTGTAAAACAGCTGAATGATGAGGGTACAGAAAGGAACACCAAAACTACACTAAAGAAGGATGGAAACATTCTAATAGGCAAACATGCAGCAAATTACTTTGCAGACTCTTTTGCAAATGACAATAATATTGAAATTAGCCTAGAGAAACGACAAGAGACCCGTTTAAAACAACAAAATGCAAGACAAGAATAGACCACACATGAAGTCATGGAAATACCCATTACACAAAGAGAGCTAGAGCTGGCAATATCCAAATTAAAAATGAAAAAGTCACCAGGCAGTGATGGAGTGTCCAATGAAATGATTAAGAACTTGGGAACTGCAGCTAAAGCAAAACTACTGCAGATCTACAACATTTGCTGTATCATAGGTAGAGTGCCACAGGCATGGAAAGAAGCAATTATGATACCATTAAGCTAGGATTTAGCCAGGAAAAGATAGTTCAACGACATCCAGCTATCGACCAATCAGCCTTACAAGCTGTTTGTGTAAAACAATGGAAAGTATAATCAATCTCAGACTGCACTGGTACCTGGAAAGTGAAAATCTCATTGTCCCACAACAAGCAGGCTTTAGACAGTGTTACTCTGCCGAAGATCAGGCAACCTATCTTTCCAAGGAAATTGAGGATGCGTTTCAAGAAAAGAAACTGGTACTAGCAGCATGGTTAGACCTAAAGAAAGCATTTGATAAGGTATGGAAGGAAGGGCTTTTGAAGAAACAGAAATTATGGAGTAAATAGCAGGATGTACAAATGGGTCAAAGCATACCTGCATAACAGGAGAGCCAGAGTGCAACTGGATGGTCTTAAGAGTAAAAAGGTCTTATTGCGCCAGGGCGTTCCACAGGGAGGGGTACTATCTCCAACACTTTTTCTGATCTACATCAATGACCTAGTTACTGAACTATCACATGACATCAAAGTGGCAATGTATGCAGATGACTTGGTAATGTGGTGCACAGAGGAGTACGCAACAGTGGCCTCCAAATTGCTACAAAGAGCTATGAATGCACTGAATTCATGGACAAATAGATGGTGTATCAGCATCAATACAGACAAATGCAGTACTACACTTTTCACACTCTCCCCAAAACAAAAAGCAGGAGCCATCTACATAAACAATGAGCCTGTGAAAGAAGACATACAAGCTACATATCTCGGAGTTACATTTGATAACAAACTATCTTGGAAACAGCAGATAAATAAGGCAACCCAAAAAGCAAGGAGGAAATTGGCTATTCTAAGAAAGCTGTGTGGAACCACATGGGGTGCGAGTGGGAAAATACTCAGTAAAGTTTACCAACAGAGTATACGCCTACATTTAGAATATGGATCATCCGCATGGTGCTCAGCATCAAACACCACATTGCAAGAGCTGGATAAAGTACAAAACCAGGCACTTAGGGTCATCACAGGAGCAATGAAATCAACACCAATATTGGAGATGGAGAAATTGTGGAGGATACCAGCACTGAGAGAACGGAGAGACACAAAGGTGCTGATACAGGCAGAAAAATGTGTATCATGCCGAGACATCCAATGAAGGACCGATTCCAAAATCTTGCATTGGGACGACTTAAGAGAAGCAGCTTTATCCATCAAGCCAAGCGTATTAGTAGACAAACACCAGACATGCCAAGAGTTGTTAACCCCCTACTGCCCATACCAGAACAGACTCCCTGGACAGAGGAATCAGGATTATCAGTTCAAATACGGGCAGAAGTGAAAGGAATAGTTGACAAAGAGGAACAGAATAGTCTGCAGCGAAAAACAATAACTCTCAGTTTCCTGGATGAAGAATACCCACAAGACCTATGGATCCGTGTATACACAGATGGATCAGCACAGAATGCAGTAAAGAATGGGGGAGCAGGTGCATATATAGAGTACTCAAATAACACTAGGGATATGAATAAAATAGCAACAGGGAAATATTGTCACAATTATGATGCAGAAATACAAGCAATAAAGTTGGCAATAGAAAAACTGCTGAACAGTAATCTTAGCCCACAGCCTGTAGTGTTTTTGACAGATGCAAGATCAGTACTCCAGACACTTCAATCCAGAAAATTACCACATCTGCAAACCTTATTGACTGAACTCTGCAAGCACCACAGGGTTGCCCTGCAGTGGATCCCGTCTCACTGTGGAATACCAGGAAATGAGAAAGCAGATCAGTTGGCAAAGGAAGGTTCAACAGGCACACAACTAGATACACCGGTTACATACCATCATAAGAAACAGATAATCAAATCAATCAGAAGACCACAAGCCCCAAATCAGGATGCCTTTCATAATATGAATAGATATGAACAAGTTATCATTATACGCCTAAGAACAGGACACAATCGACTCCATAGTCACATGTATACAAAATTCAAGATCGGCACATCAACTACTTGTACATGTGGACAGGCACCCCAGACTGCTGAATAAATACTTCAAGACTGCACTGAGTATAGTAGACTGAGGAAAATCGATTGGCCCATAGATACAACACTACAGACAAAACTATATGGGCCACTGCAAGAATTACAAAAAACAGTAAAATTCATACAGGAAACGACATTGCTGATATAGACAATACTTCAGGCAAACCAAAGATAGATAGATAGATACTACTAACTGTTAACATTTAACTATCAATAAATTGCTCTAAGAAACATACAACTAATTCTTACCATTTAATTATCAATAAATTGCTCTAAGAAACATACTACTAACTGTTAACATTTAACTTTCAATAAATTGCTCTTTTGTGTTGTATTACAGATCCATCCGTATAGATGACTGCATATCTCATCGGTGTTACCCAAGATGTGACTGTTGACCTCCGCATTGACCATGACTGTGTCCTGTTCACTACTTTTCCTGTCGAGTGTGATAATACACGAGAAAGTCCTCCTGAATGACATAGGCGCCGGCTTCCACTTCTCGCCAACGTCAACGTTGGTAAACCCACAGACCTGTTTGATGACATCTTCTACTCGGCCAAAAAATGATTTGCCTCTTTTTAACCTGACACATTTCCCTGTGTTGAGCTCATGATGCAATGGATGCTCTTTATCTGTACTTATCTTCAGGTATGCTCGTGCCCTACAGATCTACAGGAGTGGTCTACATAAGTGATCTACAGAAATGGTCTACAAAAATGAGTTACAGAAGAGGTATACATAAGTGTTCCATAGAAAAGGTCTACATAGGTGGTCTATAGTAGTGGTCTACAGAAATGTTCTACAGAAATGGTCTACAGAGGTGGTCTACAGAGGTGGTCTACAGCAGTGGTCTACAGCAGTGGTCTACAGAAATGGTCTACAGAAGTGGTCTGCAGAAATGGTCCACAGAGGTGGTCTACAGAAATGGTCCACAGAAGTGGTCTACAGAAGTAGTCTACAGAGGAGTTCTACAGAGGAGGTCTACAGAGGAGGTCTACAGAAGTGGTCAGCAGAAATGGTCCACAGAGGTGGTCTACAGAAATGGTCCACAGAAGTGGTCTACAGAAGTAGTCTACAGAAATGGTCTACAGAAATGGTCTATAGAAATGATCTACAGAAGTTTTCCATAGAAGCAGTCTACAGAGGTGGTCTACAGAAGTGGTCTACAGAAATGGTCTAAAGGAGTGGTCTAAAGAAGTGGTCTACATTACAGTTCCACAGAAGAGAACGAGTATGACAACACGTTGGTTAGCAGTGGAAGATCTCAAGTCTGTGATCGTTGTTAGTCTAGAACTATAGCAGTAGAAGATCTCAAATCTGTGATCGTTGTTAGTCTAGAACTATAGCAGTAGAAGATCTCAAGTCTGTGATCGTTGTTAGTCTAGAACTATAGCAGTAGAAGATCTCAAATCTGTGATCCTTGTTAGTCTAGAGCTATAGCAGTAGAAGATCTCAAGTCTGTGATCGTAGTTAGTCTAGAACTATAGCAGTAGAATATCTCAAGTCTATGATACTTGTTAGTCTAGAAATATAGCATTAGAAGATTTCAAGTCTGTGATCCTTGTTAGTCTAGAACTATAGCAGTAGAAGATTTTAATTGTTAACATTTAACTTTCAATAAATTCCTTTAGGAAACATACCACTAATTGTTAACATTTAACTGTCAATAAATTGCTCTAAGAAACATACAACTAAGTGTTAACATTTAACTATCAATAAATTTCTCTAAGAAACATACAACTAAGTGTTAACATTTAATTATCAATAAATTGCTCTAAGAAACATACTACTAACTGTTAACATTTAACTATCAATAAATTGCTCTAAGAAACATACAACAAATTGTTACCATTTAATTATCACTAAATTGCTCTAAGAAACATACTACTAACTGTTAACATTTAACTATCAATAAATTGCTCTAAGAAACATACTGCTAACTGTTAACATTTAGCTATCAATAAATTGCTCTAAGAAACATACTACTAACTGTTAACATTTAACTATCAATAGATTGCTCTAAGAAACATACAACTAATTGTTACCATTTAATTAACAATAAATTGCTCTAAGAAACATACTACTAACTGTTAACATTTAACTATCAATAAATTGCTCTAAGAAACATACTACTAACTGTTAACATTTAACTATCAATAAATTTCTCTAAGAAACACACAACTAATGGTTACCATTTAATTATCAATAAATTGCTCTAAGAAACATACTACTAACTGTTAACATTTAACTATCAATAAATTGCTCTAAGAAACATACAACTAATTTTTAACATTTAATTATCACTAAATTGCTCTAAGAAACATACTAATAACTGTTAACATTTAACTATCAATACATTGCTCTAAGAAACATACTGCTAACTGTTAACATTTAGCTATCAATAAATTGCTCTAAGAAACATACTAATAACTGTTAACATTTAACTATCAATAAATTGCTCTATGAAACATACAACTAATTGTTACCATTTAATTAACAATAAATTGCTCTAAGAAACATACTACTAACTGTTAACATTTAACTATCAATAAATTGATCTTCCTATATGGTGCTGAAACATGGACATTAGACAAGAAAACAGAACAGAGAATTGAAGCCTTTGAAATGTGGATATATAGAAGAATAGGTAGAATTGGATGGAAGGAAAAGAAAACAAATGACAAAGTCTTAAAACAACTAAAAATGAAAAGAGAACTTCTGAACACAATTAGAACAAGACAAATGCGATTCTTAGGCCATGTTAAAAGACACAACAGCCTACTGAAAGTGATCCTGGAGGGGAAAATACAAGGTAAAAGAGGCAGAGGCAGACCAAGATTAACATGGACGAGTAACATCAAAAGATGGACAAATCAACCGATGACAACCTGCACCATCAAAGCAAGAGATAGAGCAAAATGGCGCTCCATGGTAGCCAACCTTCGTTGCGGAGACGGCACTCAATGATGATGAAATTGATCTAAGAAACATACAAACTAATTGTTCTAAGAAACATACTACTAACTGTTAACATTTAACTATCAATAAATTGCTCTAAGAAACATACTACTAACTGTTAACATTTAACTATCAATAAATTGCTCTAAGAAACCCACAACTAATTGTTAACATTTTTCTATCAATGAAGTTGTCCAATCTATACACAGAGCTAATCTTTTAAAACATCTCTGAGATGCCAGATTAAAAAATTAATGGAAAGATAATCAATAACCTAAGATATGCTGATGATACTGTTCTACTAACACAAAATCCTAAAGACCTACAACAATTGCTTAATTTGATAAACATAACAAGTAAAAATATGGACTAGATATGGATATCAAAAAGACAAACTATGATCATAAACAAAGAAAATTTTCAAGACCTACAATTAAATATCACAGTTGAGGGAATACATCTGGAGACAGTTCAGACAAGACAACTATCTTGGACATACCATAACTAATAAAGGAAAATGTAAAATTGAAATAAACAAAAGAATAGGTATGGCGAAAAGTAATTTTAGTGCCATGAAAAATATACTAACAATAAAACAAAAAACAGTAGGGCTGAAACTAAGAATAGCAAAATGTTACTACATCTCAATATTCCTGTATGGTGCAGAAACAAGGACATTAAACAAGAAAATAGAACAGAAAATTGAAGCCTTTGAAATGTGGATTTATAGAAGAATAGGTAGAATTGGATGGAAAGAAAACAGAACAAATGATGAAGTTTAAAAACAACTACAAATAAAAAGAGAACTACTAAATACAATTAAGACAAGTGAAATTGTTAGGACACTTTAAAAGACACAACAGCCTACTAAAAGTAATATTGGAAGGGAAAATACATGGTAAAAGAGGCAGAGGCAGACCAAGACTAACATGGATGAGTAACATCAAAAGATGGACAAGTCAATCTATGACAACCTGCACCAACAAAACAAGAACAGAGTGGAAACAGAGTAAGATGGGCGTGGCACTAGGTGTGTCCACTTGGGTAGACGTAGATACTTGACTGACTTTTCAATCAAACTTATCGATACTAGTAGTTTCTTCTTCCATAGACATAGACTATAACACTCACTCCTCATATCCCGACTATAACACTCCTCATATCCCGACTATAACACTCACTCCTCATATCCCGACTATAACACTCACTCCTCATATCTAGACTATAACACTCACTCCTCATATCCCGACTATAACACTCCTCATATCCCGACTATAACACTCACTCCTCATATCCCGACTATAACACTCACTCCTCATATCTAGACTATAACACTCACTCCTCATATCCCGACTATAACACTCACTCCTCATATCCCGACTATAACACTCACTCCTCATATCTAGACTATAACACTCACTCCTCATATCCCGACTATAATCCTCATATCTAGACTATAACACTCACTCCTGATATCCCGACTATAACACTCACTCCTCATATCTAGACTATAACACTCACTCCTCATATCCCGACTATAATCCTCATATCTAGACTATAACACTCACTCCTGATATCCCGACTATAACACTCACTCCTCATATCCCGACTATAACAATCACTCACTCATATCCCGACTATAACACTCACTCCTCATATCCCGACGATAACACTCATTCCTGATATCCCGACTATAACACTCACTCCTCATATCCCGACTATAACACTCACTCCTCATATCCCGACTATAACACTCACTCCTCATATCCCGACTATAACCCTCACTCCTCATATCCCGACTATAAACATCACTCCTCACATCCAACTCATATATATATAACACTCACTCCTCATATATATATATATATATATATATGAGTTGTATATAACACTCACTCCTCATATCTAACTCATATATATATATATATATATATATATATACACCCACTCCTCATATCCCGACTATAAACATCACTCCTCATATCCAACTCATATATATATATAACACTCACTCTTTCATTTCAAACTCCCAGCTCCCGTAATCCTTAATGGCCGTCAAAGAGAATGGAATGCGAAACCACACGTCCATCTGTTTTGATATATAGGTGGGAAGATCAGGATCAAATGTACGGTCTAGTGAGGTATTAGTGTGAGAATATTGATGTACATACTACCCAATGGATGAGGTAAAGGTGAGATATATGGTACAGGAGAGGCAAAAAATGATATGACAGTGAGATATGTGAGAGAGTGTGGTGAAGATGCCAGTGATGAACATGGAAAAAGGTATTGATGATAAAGATGAGCTACAGGTGGGATGGTAACTGAGATATAGGTGAAGTGCGGGTGTGATGATAACTGAGATACAGGTGAGGTAGAGGAAAGATGATTAGTGATATACTTGCGAGGTACAGGAGAGATGGTAAGTGAGATAAAGGTGAGGTGCATGAGAGATGGTAAGTGAAATAAAAGTTAGGTACGTGAGAGATGGTAAGTGAACTATAAGTGAGGTACATGAGAGATGGTAAGTGAAATAAAAGTGAGGTACATGAGAGATGGCAAGTGAAATAAAAGTGAGGTACATGAGAGATGGCAAGTGAAATAAAAGTGAGGTACATGAGATATGGTAAGTGAAATAAAAGTGAGGTACATGAGAGATGGTAAGTGAACTATAAGTGAGGTACATGAGAGATGGTAAGTGAACTAAAAGTGAGGTACATGAGAGATGGTAAGTGAACTATAAGTGAGGTACATGAGAGATGGTAAGTGAACTAAAAGTGAGGTACATGAGAGATGGTAAGTGAACTAAAAGTGAGGTACATGAGAGATGGTAAGTGAACTAAAAGTGAGGTACATAAGAGATGGTAAGTGAACTAAAAGTGAGGTACAAGAGAGATGGTAGGTGAACTAAAAGTGAGGTACATGAGAGATGGTAAGTGAACTAAAAGTGAGGTACATGGGAGATGGTAAGTGAAATAAAAGTTAGGTACGTGAGAGATGGTAAGTGAACTAAAAGTGAGGTACATGAGAGATGGTAAGTGAACTAAAAGTGAGGTACATGGGAGATAATAAGTGAAATAAGAGAGGTAAATGAGAGATGATAAGTGAACTAATAGTGAGGTACGTGAGAGATGGCAAGTGAACTAAAAGTGAGGTACATGAGAGATGGTAAGTGAACTAAAAATGAGGTGCATGGGAGATGATAAGTGAACTAAAAGTGAGGTACATGGGAGATGATAAGTGAACTAACAGTGAGGTACATGAGAGATGGCAAGTTCTACAGAAGTGGTCTACAGAAGTGTTCCATAGAAGAGGTCTACATAGGTGGTCTACAGAAGTGGTCTACAGATGTGGTCTACAGAGGTGTTCCATAGAAGCGGTCTACAGAGGTGGTCTACAGAAGTGGTCTACAGAAGTAGTCTACAGAGGTGTTCCATAGAAGCGGTCTACAGAGGTGGTCTACAGAAGTGGTCTATAGAAGTGGTCTACAGAGGTGTTCCATAGAAGCGGTCTACAGAGGTGGTCTACAGAAGTGGTCTACAGAAGTAGTCTACAGAGGTGTTCCATAGAAGCGGTCTACAGAGGTGGTCTACAGAAATGGTCTACAGAAGTGTTCCATAGAAGCGGTCTACAGAGGTGGTCTACAGAAGTGGTCTACATAAATGGTCGACAGAAGTGTTCCATAGAAGCGGTCTACAGAGGTGGTCTACAGAAATGGTCTACAGAAGTGGTCTACAGAAGTAGTCTACAGAAATGGTCTACAGAGGAGGTCTACATAAATGGTCTACATAAATGGTCTACAGAAATGGTCTACATAAATGGTCTACAGAAATGGTCTACAGAAGTGGTCTACAGAAGTGGTCTACAGAAGTGGTCTACAGAAGTGGTCTACAGAAGTAGTCTACAGAAATAGTCTACAGAGGTAGTCTACAGAAGTGGTCTACAGAAATGGTCTACAGAAATGGTCTACAGAAGTGTTCCATAGAAGCGGTGCACATAGGTGGTCTACAGAAGTGGTCTACAGAAATGGTCTAAAGAATTGGTCTAAAGAAGTGGTATACATTACAGTTCCACAGAAGAGGACGAGAATGACAACACGTTGGTTAGCAGTAGAAGATCTCAAGTCTGTGATCTTTGTTAGTCTAGAACTATAGCAGTAGAAGATCTCAAGTCTGTGATCTTTGTTGGTCTAGAACTATAGCAGTAGAAGATCTCAAGTCTGTGATCTTTGTTAGTCTAGAACTATAGCAGTAGAAGATCTCAAGTCTGTGATCTTTGTTGGTCTAGAACTATAGCAGTAGAAGATCTCAAGTCTGTTATCCTTGTTAGTCTAGAACTATAGCAGTAGAAGATCTCAAGTCTGTGATCCTTGTTAGTCTAGAACTATAGCAGTAGAAGATCTCAAGTCTGTGATCCTTGTTAGTCTAGAACTATAGCAGTAGAAGTTCTCAAGTCTGTGATCCTTGTTGGTCTAGAACTATAGCAGTAGAAGATCTCAAGTCTGTGATCCTTGTTAGTCTAGAACTATAGCAGTAGAAGTTCTCAAGTCTGTGATCCTTGTTAGTTTAGAACTATAGCAGTAGAAGTTCTCAAGTCTGTGATCCTTGTTAGTCTAGAACTATAGCAGTAGAAGTTCTCAAGTCTGTGATCCTTGTTAGTCTAGAACTATAGCAGTAGAAGTTCTCAAGTCTGTGATCCTTGTTGGTCTAGAACTATAGCAGTAGAAGATCTCAAGTCTGTGATCTTTGTTGGTCTAGAACTATAGCAGTAGAAGATCTCAAGTCTGTGATCCTTGTTAGTCTAGAACTATAGCAGTAGAAGATCTCAAGTCTGTTATCCTTGTTAGTCTAGAACTATAGCAGTAGAAGATCTCAAGTCTGTGATCCTTGTTAGTCTAGAACTATAGCAGTAGAAGATCTCAAGTCTGTGATCCTTGTTAGTCTAGAACTATAGCAGTAGAAGATCTCAAGTCTGTGATCCTTGTTAGTCTAGAACTATAGCAGTAGAAGATCTCAAGTCTGTGATCCTTGTTAGTCTAGAGCTATAGCAGTAGAGGATCTCAAGTCTGTGATCCTTGTTAGTCTAGAGCTATAGCAGTAGAGGATCTCAAGTCTGTGATCCTTGTTAGTCTAGAGCTATAGCAGTAGAGGATCTCAAGTCTGTGATCCTTGTTAGTCTAGAGCTATAGCAGTAGAGGATCTCAAGTCTGTGATCCTTGTTAGTCTAGAGCTATAGCAGTAGAGGATCTCAAGTCTGTGATCCTTGTTAGTCTAGAGCTATAGCAGTAGAAGATCTCAAGTCTGTGATCCTTGTTAGTCTAGAGCTATAGCAGTAGATCTCAAGTCTGTGATCCTTGTTGGTCTAGAGCTATAGCAGTAGATCTCAAGTCTGTGATCCTTGTTAGTCTAGAGCTATAGCAGTAGATCTCAAGTCTGTGATCCTTGTTAGTCTAGAGCTATAGCAGTAGATCTCAAGTCTGTGATCCTTGTTAGTCTAGAACTATAGCAGTAGAAGATCTCAGGTCTGTGATCCTTGTTAGTCTAGAACTATAGCAGTAGAAGATCTCAAGTCTGTGATCCTTGTTAGTCTAGAACTATAGCAGTAGAAGATCTCAGGTCTGTGATCCTTGTTAGTCTAGAACTATAGCAGTAGAAGATCTCAAGTCTGTGATCCTTGTTGGTCTAGAACTATAGCAGTAGAAGATTTCAAGTCTGTGATCCTTGTTGGTCTAGAGCTATAGCAGTAGAAGATCTCAGGTCTGTGATCCTTGTTAGTCTAGAAATAAAGCAGTAGAAGACCTCAAGTCTGTGATTCTTGTTAGGCTAGAACTATAGCAATCAAATATACACCAAGAAATAAAGCACTGGGGATAGATAACATACCAATAGAAATAATAGCAGCAGCAGGAGAAACAGGAGTGCAATGGCTGCACATAATATTTAATGCAGCATGGCACCAACAACAAGCCCCAGAAGACTGGCAACAGGCAATCATCATACCAATATGGAAAAAGAAAGGTAGCAAAAGAGACTGCAATCAATATAGTAGTAGATCTCTTCTCAGCCATGTAGGAAAGCTATACGCCAAAATCTTGGAAAAAAGACTGAGACCAATAATAGAACTACAGTTAAGTGATTCTCAAATGGGATTCCGAAAAAAACAGAGGATGAACTGACGCACTATTCACATAAAAACAGCTTGCAGAAAAAAACGACAGAACAGAATCAAAACTTATACATAGCCTTCATTGACCAGGAAAAAGCATTCGACAGAGTAAACAGAGAACAACTGTGGGAGATACTAAAAACAATAAAAGACCTACAAGAACACATAAACAAACTCAACATCTCAGGCACAAAATACTACATGAAAATCAACATCAACAAAACAGAAGTCATGAATGTCGTCAAAAATAAATAGAACATCAACATAACTATAGAAGGCAGACAACTAAAACAATTAGAGGAATTCAAATACCTAGGAAGTCTAGTGACAAACGATAATTCTCAAAGAGCATAGATAGAATATAGATGCAACAAGGCTTGTCAAATCATTGGACAGTTATCGACACTATTGTCCAACAAGGAAATAACTCTACGGGCAAATCGAGCACTATACAATACAATCTTCATCCCAACGTTGTGCTACCAATGCCAGACCTGGACCATAGATGCAAGAACAATAAGAAAAATAACCTCTACTGAGATGAAATGTGTTAGACAAATGACAGGAAATAGTCTGAGAGATAAGATCAGAAATGAAGAACTGAGGAAAAAGCTAGGAATAGCCCCCGCCATATAATTTTTAAGGAAATAACAGATAAAATGGTTTGGCCACGTGACAAGGCAAAAAGAACAAAACACAACACAACGAGCCTTCAACAAACGTTGTGAGAACACCAGACCCAAGGGTCGACCACGAAAAAGATGGGTCGATGGAATATTAGAAGCACTAGGTAACATAACAGCAGCTGAGGCGAACAGAATAGTAAAAGACCGCAAATTATATCTCCCCTCGACGCTGAAAGGCAGATGAGGAAGAAAAGGGGAAGAAGATTGTTTTCAAAAAAATTAAATAGATCGGTTGTGATCTGAAGATAATAGATCAAAGAATAGATGGTTTCAGTACATCAAGGAGACAATGGACATAACAACAGAAGTGGGAGATGTGGCTAGAGACAATTCATATAGTTAAGGACAACTATAAATCGGTTGATGTTATAAAAAATAGTTAAGGTTAATTATAGATCGGTTCATATAAGAACAGATAATTAAGGTTAATTATAGATCGGTTCATATAAGAACAGATAATTAAGGTTAATTATAGATCGGTTCATATAAGAACATATAATTAAGGTTAATTATAGATCGGTTCATATAAGAACAGATAATTAAGGTTAATTATAGATCGGTTCATATAAGAACAGATAATTAAGGTTAATTATAGATCGGTTCATATAAGAACAGATAATTAAGGTTAATTATAGATCGGTTCATATAAGAACAGATAATTAAGGTTAATTATAGACTGGTTCATATAAGAACAGATAATTAAGGTTAATTATAGATCGGTTCATATAAGAACAGATAATTAAGGTTAATTATAGATCGGTTCATATAAGAACAGATAATTAAGGTTAATTATAGATCGGTTCATATAAGAACAGATAATTAAGGTTAATTATACATTGGTTCATATAAGAACAGATAATTAAGGTTAATTATAGATCGGTTCATATAAGAACAGATAATTAAGGTTAATTATAGATTGGTTCATATAAGAACAGATAATTAAGGTTAATTATAGATCGGTTCATATAAGAACATATAGTTAAGGTTAATTATAGATCGGTTGATATCAGAACAGATAGTTAAGGTTAATTATAGATCGGTTCATATAAGAACAGATAGTTAAGGTTAATTATAGATCGGTTCATATAAGAACATATAGTTAAGTTTAATTATAGATCGGTTGATATAAGAACAGATAATTAAGGTTAATTATAAATCGGTTGATATAAGAACAGATAGTTAAGTTTAATTATAAATCGGTTGATATAAGAATAGATAGTTAAGGTTAATTATAAATCGGTTGATATAAGAACAGATAGTTAAGTTTAATTATAGATCGGTTGATATCAGAACAGATAGTTAAGTTTAATTATAGATCGGTTGATATAAGAATAGATAGTTAAGGTTAATTATAAATCGGTTGATATAAGAACAGATAGTTAAGTTTAATTATAAATCGGTTGATATAAGAACAGATAGTTAAGTTTAATTATAGATCGGTTGATATAAGAACAGATAGTTAAGGTTAATTATAAATCGGTTGATATAAGAACAGATAGTTAAGGTCAATTATAGATCGGTTGATATAAGAACAGATAGCTAAGGCTAATCTTAGATCGTTTGATGTAAGAACAGATAGTTAAGGCTAACCTTAGATCGTTTGATAAAAAACAGATAGTTAAGGTTAATTCTGTGCTTTGATCCACGACTTGGATCAGAGACCCACCTTCCAGACGCCGCCCACACATTTCAAGTCGTAGGTCCACTGACAGTTTGTGCGAAGACGATCCAGGCATATGGGAAGAGCAGAGGAGTCAGGGGTTTGTGGGATCATGTTTTGAAGGTGAATCTCCCTCTCAGAGTCACCGACGCATTGGGCTGGGTGCGGAGTCAGAGTCAGGTCGAAGTAAAACAGGATAAACGCTGGATACTGTTTTCCTTGTAGGCATGAAAGATTTGCGAGATTTGAATGAGAATTGAAGGCATGTTTTATACGTGATTTAACAAAGAAAAAAATGTAAGGCCCCGTTACGCCAAGTGGCGTATAGGGAATATCGCGTTCATCATCATCATCATCATCATCATCGTGTACCCTGCCGGTTGGCGTAGGCGATCATGTCCCTCCACAATCTTCTATCTACAGTGCATCGTATCAGTTCTGTTGTTGACTGTTTTCCATGCCATGACACCAAGCTATCCAGTATTTTCTCTCTTTGTCGTCCGCGATCTCTCTTAAGATAATATAGCGTTAGTGACCATAAATTGTACAGACTTTCCGCACATTATTTTTGGGGTAATGTGGTCGGTATTACGCCCGTGCCGCTTTACTTTCCCCGAAAAAAAAATCCGGTACCCATTTCAGGCTTGGTAAACCCGGAAGTCGTCGGTTGGGTTCGAACCCTACTTCTATTCCTTTGTAGTCCAGTTCACTAACCAGTGAGCTATCGCGGCTCCAAGAGAGGCACGTCAATGCATACATTTGTAAAGCTGCAGTGAAGCTAATTGTGACGAGAAATTTAAAATAGATATAGGGGAAAAATAGAAAAAAAAAGCGGCGTGGTTTAAGATTTTGTATTTTGTATTTTCCATTTATTGCTTCTTTTCGGTTGAAGTTATTATATTTCCTACTATTTTTAAAATTGTAAATACATATTAGTGTATGTGTGTTTGTATGTTTATTCCTGCTGAAGGCCTATTTAGCCGAAATGTTGTTCTGGTGTATGTTGTTCTCTCGTTACGCGAAGCTTTAACCATACCTTTTTTTTATTTTTCTATATCCATTTTTTTAAAGATTTATTCTCGATGATTGCTCTGTATGAAGTTAAATTATCGATGATTCACTGAGCATGAGGGAAAACAAGATGAGGCCGGCTCTGTACGCAGACAATGGGTAGAGTCATTGCAAAAGTTAAAAATATGTAGGGTCACATTTTCTACGTTCTTGCACATAACGGGAGTTCGGTGAAATTAAAGATTGAACAAGTTGGTTAGCTGCGCTATCGTTGAAGATGGTCAACCAATCGATCGGTCGGACATCATTACTGATCTCCCAAATGTCGAAAGGGCACGGGACTTCGACAACCATGAGCCCACGTCACTCTTTTGGATGAAATATATGTAAGTTAAGATGGGCACAGCCAGAAATGCGATGGGAAGTCCACAGCGGGACTTCCTAAGGAGGGGACCTAACCACTCATGGACCTGTTCGGAGTGCGATGATGACCCAAAATAACTCAACTCGTGTCTCGATTCTTATTCATCAACATCATCATCATCTCCACAACGAAAGTTGGCTACCATGGAGCGCCATTCTGCTTTGTCTCGTGCTTTGATGTTGCAGGTTGTCATAGGCTGGTTTGTCCATTTTTTTATGTTACTCGTCCATGTTAGTCTTGGTCTGCTTCTGCCTCTTTTACCTTGTATTTACCCTTTAAGGATCACTTTTAGTAGGTTGTTGTGTCTTTTAACATGGCCCAAAAATGGCATTTGTCTTCTTTGAATTGCGATTCTTATTAGACATTTTAAAAGTTATAAATATAAAAATCTTGACCTAGATGGTAGCGATAAAATGCTAAAGCATGCTCACTCAACAAGACAAGATGCTACATACAGGCATGACAATGCAGCATTGCTGAAGGCTGTGACGGTCAAAGTAATTGACTCAGAGTTTTGATCTACAGACGCGCACAGCGTGAACCTACTCACGTTTACCACAATGGGTCCTGATCTCACCACCAACAAAAAAGTAACAACCAATTTAGACATGCGCAACCGCGGCCATGACCTTATCGTGACCTAATCGTGACCTTATCGTGACCTTATCACGAGCAAATTGATAGTCTACACACACATTTCCACACAGGCATGTGTGTATGTTTTCCCAGGGAAAAAGACAAAGAGGAAGACCAAGGAATTCTTGGAGAAGACAGATAGAAGCAGAGATGAAGATGATGGGGAAGATATGGAATGATCTTAAAAGAATGGCAAAACACAGAACGACTTGGAAAGTGTTTGTTGAAGACCTATGCTCCATTGGGAGCTAAAAATGTAGAAGAAGAAGAAAGTAAGACATAATCACGCACAAAGTGAGGGCTTCCTTACATATAAGTACATAAAGTAATGATTTAATCACATGCAAAGTAAGATATAATCATGCACAACGTGAGGGCCTATCAACACACATCCACATTAATTACACACGGACACAAAGAACATACCTACTCATATCTATTTATATCAACATCACCATTAAGTACCATGCCTACTGGCGTAGATGATCATGTTTCGCCATAACTTTTGATCTCGACAATAATTGATCATTTCCTTTGTTAACCTGCTACCAAACCTTTCTCTTAAGCTGTCTGGTATCTTTTCTATTTGATTTCCTCTATCTCTTCGTCCCTCAATTTTCCCAGGTGTCACAATATATTACAGCTTTCTCATTACATTGGCAAAAAATGATTATTGTTTCCTCCTAATATTGAAAATTAGCTCTCTTTTTTATTTGACCTCTTTCAGAACGTTTTCATTACTCTTCTTAGCTGTTCATGGTATTCTCATAACTGTACACCGAAGTAGTCTAATTGCACACGGAAAGTGCAGAGATATACATATACTACCACAAGTTGATGAGCAAACCACACACATACACTCACGAACAAACACACGCTATGAATACCCACCTACACAGTCGAAGAAAAGATTCGGCATCCAAATAAAACCGCCGGGTAAATTGACACATTTGTAAACAGCTCGTTCTTCAAGTGGCACGTGCTGGATAGAACACACATATCAAAACGAGGCTGAGTAAACAAAAATAGATGAAACCGTTACAACTGAAGAGGAGCTCGTGGCCGTGCGGCGAAATCCACTGTTTCGCTGGCTGATTTTCAAAACCCGAGGTAGACAGAATTTTTTTTTTTCCCTACCGGGGGTGAAATAAAAATCATAAGTCTCACACGTCGTGGCGACTGTTTTCACCACGCGGCCTTTATCCCTCTATTCCAGTGGTGAGCCCCCCCGACATACACCAGGAATGGTTATATGTGTCGTCAAGAAAGATATTTACAAATGTTTCTCCCTAATGTTTGCAATAAGATTACTGCTTCCTTTTGACTTTGGTCTTTTTTTTAGACCATTCAGGGGACTGAGCGGACTAAAGGTAAGACGTCGGCTTCTAGACGGGAAGGTTCTCGGTTCGATTCCCACCACAGGCAGTGAGAAGTTTTCAAAGCCCGAACCCGTGGTTTTGTCTTGGCCTTATCCTCCCCCGTCTCTGAGCAGTGAGAGTTCCCAGATTATTTTCAGAAAAAACTGAAAAATAGAAGATTCCGTGTGCAATCGCGCACGTTAAAGAAACCTTGGCAGTTGAAAGTCAAAAAAGGGAAGGCCAAAAGAGATGGCCAAAAGGGATGGCTAAAAGGACAAAAGCGAAGGCCAAGAGGGAAGGCCAAAATTGTCGCTGTCCAGGCTAAAATCGTTAAGCACATCTTCCTATCCATGCTGAAAATGGATGTGTTGGATCAAAAGGCGCAGATATCACGGCGATGGCGTAAAATAGCGATACAACTCATCCACGCCCACTTAGCGGGTGAACAAGAAAATCATTCAATTAATATTGTGTAGCTGTCCACATAATTTACATAATTTCATCATCATGTCTAATTGTTCACGACCGTTTGTTATCTCTCGTCCGGTTATCCACCATTCGCTTCCATAAACACTGTATCAAAGTCATCTCTTCGTAACAGCGAACAAGTTTTTCTATTCTAGACTTGACTGATTGCTCACTATATTTAACACTTTTACAAACGAGTCATTATTCACAATTAGTCTGCTCATCATCTCCACAATGCACAATAAAGACAAGTGGAACAATATTAAAACAGGTAAATGAATTAAAATATATGGGTGTTGAACTCAGATGGTAGATATACAACAGAGGTGAGATGCATAATAGCTCAGTCAAAAGCAGATTTCCCCCAAAAAATGAAGATACTGTTCAATCCATTTTTGACAACAGAAAAAACAAACGAGCTCTGAAATGATATGTAGAGCCAGTCTTACCATATGGGTATGAATCATGGACAATAGGGCAACAAACAGGAAAATCATGGACGATGTAGAAATTGAGTTATTGAGTTATTTGCGGGTCATCATCATTGCACTCCGGACATGTCCATAGGTGCTCAGATCCCCTCCTCAGCAATTCCCGCAGTGTCTAGCGAATGACGACTCCAGTTCTATGTTGGTTGATAAGTCTTCTTACACGGCCACTAAGTTTCTCATTTCTGGCTGTACCCATCTTAACTCCCATTTTCATCATCCGAAGAACTGAAGTGGATCTGTGTTTGTCAAAGTCATGTGCTCTTCAGACATCTCGGAGGGCATTGATGACGTCCAACCGATTAATTGGTTGCCCGATCCCAAAGATGTAGAAATGTGGTTTACAGAAGAATATTGAGAATACCATGGACAGCTAAGAAGAGTAATGAAAACCTTCTCAAAGAGGGTAAAGCAAAAAAAGAGAGTTAATTTCCAATATTAGGAAGAAACAAGCATCAATGTTGTGGCAATGTAATGAGGAGGGAATGGCCTGACAATATTGTGACAGCTGGGAAAATTGAAGGACAAAGATGCAGAGGGAAACAAATAAAAGATACCATACATCTTAAGATAATGGCTTGGCAGAAAGTCAGCAACAGAAATTATAACTGTCGAGATCGAAAGTTGTGGAGAGACATGATCACCTACGCCAGCAGGCATGGTCATCATTGACGATGAATGGAATCTAAACGTAAAATTAAACACTGACATACATTTAACACTTTGTTAACATTTCGTGTATGTGTCTGCTCAACTACAACTGAAACATAGGTTCCTAGTGATGTTAACATTTCGTGTATGTGTCTGCTCAACTACAACTGAAACATAGGTTCCTAGTGATGTTAACATTTCGTGTATGTGTCTGCTCAACTACAACTGAAACATAGGTTCCTAGTGATGTTAACATTTCGTGTATGTGTCTGCTCAACAACAACTGAAACATAGGTTCCTAGTGATGTTAACATTTCGTGTATGTGTCTGCTCAACTACAACTGAAACATAGGTTCCTAGTGATGTTAACATTTAGTGTATGTGTCTGCTCAACTACAGCTGAAACATAGGTTCCTAGTGATGTTAACATTTCGTGTATGTGTCTGCTCAACAACAACTGAAACATAGGTTCCTAGTGATGTTAACATTTCGTGTATGTGTCTGCTCAACTACAACTGAAACATAGGTTCCTAGTGATGATAACATTTCGTGTATGTGTCTGCTCAACTACAACTGAAACATAGGTTCCTAGTGATGTTAACATTTCGTGTATGTGTCTGCTCAACTACAACTGAAACATAGGTTCCTAGTAATGTTAACATTTCGTGTATGTGTCTGCTCAACTACAACTGAAACATAGGTTCCTAGTGATGTTAACATTTCGTGTATGTGTCTGCTCAACTACAACTGAAACATAGGTTCCTAGTGATGTTAACATTTCGTGTATGTGTCTGCTCAACTACAACTGAAACATAGGTTCCTAGTGATGTTAACATTTGGTGTATGTGTCTGCTCAACTACAACTGAAACATAAGTTCCTAGTGATGTTAACATTTCGTGTATGTGTCTGCTCAACTACAACTGAAACATAGGTTCCTAGTGATGTTAACATTTCGTGTATATGTCTGCTCAACTACAACTGAAACATAGGTTCCTAGTGATGTTAACATTTCGTGTATGTGTCTGCTCAACTACAGCTGAAACATAGGTTCCTAGTGATGTTAACATTTCGTGTATGTGTCTGCTCAACTACAACTGAAACATAGGTTCCTAGTGATGTTAACATTTCGTGTATGTGTTTGCTCAACTACAGCTGAAACATAGGTTCCTAGTGATGTTAACATTTCTGCACGCTTGTGAGACCTGCACTGTGTTAATGAAACTAATGAAGGGATACAAGTTGCAGAAATGAGATGAATAACTCTTTCAGTACGGTCGGTTTTATTAATTTAGCGGTAGAGATTTCAGAGACACAATTTTGCATGTTTTTAAATATTAATTTACTAGTTTATATTTATATAACGTTGTTTAATATTTATAGTGAGATTATTTTAAGATCCATAAGGGGCATGCCTGAAATAACAATTAGAGCTCATAATATAAATAATGTAATGATAATACAGTCTTAATCACTAAGAGTGAAAATGAGTTACAAGAAATGTTTGACATTATAGTGAAAGAAAGTAAAAATAAAGGACTCAGCCTTAATAACAAAAAGACAGTGGTAATGGTAGCAACAAACAAAAAGACATCACCTCAGTGCAAAATAAAGACAAGTGGAACAATATTAAAACAGGTAAATGAATTTAAATATTTGGGAACTTTGTTAACCTCAGACGTGTACAAAAGAGGTGAGATGCAGAATGGCTCAGGCAAAAGCAGCTTTCCAAAAAATGAGGAAGATACTATCCAATCCATTTTTGACAATAGAATCAAGAAAAGAGTTCTTGAATGTTACGTAGAGCCAGTCTCTAAAGATTACCAAAATGCTACAAGACATATAAAAAGAATGCGGTTTGATGACGGTTTACACTAATCAAATTGAGAGTGACGCACTGTGCGGCTAGACGTACATAACAGAAATAGGCATGGCCCATGGTGCGTCGAAATGTACGGAAATAGTTAAGAAGAGGCCAGTGTATCTTTATTTTTGAAAATTTTTATTTTACTTTTTTTTTGGTACAGAAACAAAAATTAAAGACAAAAGGAAAATTTATTATCAACGTCATGACGAAGTCAACGTGGTGAGGACGTCAACGTCATGGGGAAGTCAACGTCTTCAGGACGTCAACGTCATCAGGATGTCAATGCCATATTTGTTTCTACCGTTTCAGAATAAAAGAGCTGGGCACAGCTGCTTGTTTTCATCATAAAATGGCATTTTAGTTCCAGCTCGAGCATTTAGTAGCATGTATAGACGCAGATGTTCTGTGTCTAGTACATACCCCTCAACCGTAAAACTGATATTTTATGGAAGTGGTTTCAGTGCGCGACACCACACACAAAATGTCAGATTTTCAGCAGCAACAAATATTTATGTGTGGGTGATATTTAAGCCATTAACGATCATGACAACAAATATTTATGTGTGGGTGATATTTAAGCCATTAACGATCATGACAACAAATATTTATGTGTGGGTGATATTTAAGCCATTAACGATCATGACAACAAATATTTATGTGTGGGTGATATTTAAGCCATTAACGATCATGACAACAAATATTTATGTGTGGGTAATATTTTAGTCATTAACGATCATGACAACAAATATTTATGTGTGGGTAATATTTAAGCCATTAACGATCATAACAACAAATATTTATGTGTGGGTAATATTTAAGCCATTAACGATCATGACAACAAATATTTATGTGTGGGTGATATTTAAGCCATTAACGATCATGACAACAAATATTTATGTGTGGGTAATATTTAAGCCATTAACGATCATGACAACAAATATTTATGTGTGGGTGATATTTAAGCCATTAACGATCATGACAACAAATATTTATGTGTGGGTGATATTTAAGCCATTAACGATCATAACAACAAATATTTATGTGTGGGTAATATTTAAGCCATTAACGATCATATCCTACCATGGAGAGCCATTCACTCATTGGCTGCCGTCTCCACATCGACTGTTGCCTACCATGGAGAGCCATTCACTCATTGGGTGCCGTCTCTACATCGAAGGTTGGCTACCATGGAGAGCCATTCACTCATTGGGTGCCGTCTCCACATCGAAGGTTGCCTACCATGGAAGGCCATTCATTCGTTGGGTGCCGTCTCCACATCGACTGTTGCCTACCATGGAGAGCCATTCACTCATTGGGTGCCGTCTCCACATCGAATGTTGCCTACCATGGAGAGCCATTCACTCATTGGATGCCGTCTCTACATCGAAGGTTGCCTACCATGGAGAGTCATTTTCGTTGGGTGCCGTCTCTACATCGAAGGTTGCCTACCATGGAGAGCCATTCATTCATTGGGTGCCGTCTCTACATCGAAGGTTGGCTACCATAGAGAGCCATTCACTCATTGGGTGCCGTCTCTACATCGAAGGTTGCCTACCATGGAGAGTCATTTTCGTTGGGTGCCGTCTCTACATCGAAGGTTGCCTACCATGGAGAGTCATTTTCGTTGGGTGCCGTCTCTACATCGAAGGTTGCCTACCATGGAGAGTCATTTTCGTTGGGTGCCGTCTCTACATCGAAGGTTGCCTACCATGGAGAGCCATTCACTCGTTGGGTGCCGTCTCTACATCGAAGGTTGGCTACCATAGAGAGCCATTGATTCATTGGGTGCCGTCTCTACATCGAAGGTTGGCTACCATAGAGAGCCATTCATTCATTGGGTGCCGTCTCTACATCGAAGGTTGGCTACCATAGAGAGCCATTCACTCGTTGGGTGCCGTCTCTACATCGAAGGTTGGCTACCATAGAGAGCCATTGATTCATTGGGTGCCGTCTCTACATCGAAGGTTGGCTACCATGGAGAGCCATTCATTCATTGGGTGCCGTCTCTACATCGAAGGTTGGCTACCATGGAGAGCCATTCATTCATTGGGTGCCGTCTCTACATCGAAGGTTGGCTACCATAGAGAGCCATTCACTCATTGGGTGCCGTCTCTACATCGAAGGTTGGCTACCATAGAGAGCCATTCATTCATTGGGTGCCGTCTCTACATCGAAGGTTGCCTACCATGGAGAGTCATTTTCGTTGGGTGCCGTCTCCACATCGAAGGTTGCCTACCATGGAGAGTCATTTTCGTTGGGTGCCGTCTCCACATCGAAGGTTGCCTACCATGGAGAGTCATTTTCGTTGGGTGCCGTCTCTACATCGAAGGTTGCCTACCATGGAGTCATTTTCGTTGGGTGCCGTCTCCACATCGAAGGTTGCCTACCATGCAGACCCATTCATTCGCTGGGTGACGTCTCCACATCGAAGGTTGCCTACCATGGAGAGTCATTTTCGTTGGGTGCCGTCTCCACATCGAAGGTTGCCTACCATGGAGAGTCATTTTCGTTGGGTGCCGTCTCTACATCGAAGGTTGCCTACCATGGAGAGTCATTTTCGTTGGGTGCCGTCTCCACATCGAAGGTTGCCTACCATGCAGACCCATTCATTCGCTGGGTGACGTCTCCACATCGAAGGTTGCCTACCATGGAGAGTCATTTTCGTTGGGTGCCGTCTCCACATCGAAGGTTGCCTACCATGCAGACCCATTCATTCGCTGGGTGACGTCTCCAAATCGAAGGTTGGCTACCATGGAGCGCCATTTATTCGTTGGGTGACGTCTTCACATCGAAGGTTGCCTACCACGAACTTTATTTTTACTCTGTCTTGGTGATACACGCTCTCACCTATTTCACCTGTTTCATCTTTTCGTGTTATCAGTCCAATTTAGTCTTGGTCTCCCTCTGCCTCGTCTTCCCTTCCCTTCCAAAATGACTGTTTGAAGAGTTTTATGTTTCTTCACATGTTCAAACAATTTCAGATGTCCTTTTATTTTATTTGTGTTTAGTAATTTTTTCCTTTGCACTTTCAGCTGTTTTAGAACCTCCTTGTTTGTCTTTCCCCCCCTTTTCCTTGGCTCCACATTTCAAATGCATTACTTTTCTGCCCCGTTTTCTTATATAATGCACTACTTCTGCAACACATGGACTGTTAAGGAAATACATCATATTGCTATACATAGTGTTATTTTTGAATGTATTTGCTTTGATGTCAGTATATTTGTAATGTTGTTAGCATTGTTTTTTTTTAGATATTCCTAAACATCGCTACTATTCAAATCAATTGTACTATCAACCCTTACGTATGCGTGTGAAAGCTGGAAAACAACAAGAGATATAGAAACAAAGTTGAACTCATTCGAAAATAAATGTCTAAGGAAAATGCTTGGTGTAGCGTGGAACGAATTCAAAACAAACGAGGAAATTAGAGAAATCGCCAATCAACCACTAATATCTTCAGCAATAAAGAAAAGACGTATATTTTTAAAAGAATTGAAAACTGCTAGAACAAAAGTTCAGATAGGAGAAGGTGCATCTTCGTCTAGGCCTTATGGGCTGGCTACGGCTCCAAAGGTCAATAGATAGATAGAAACATCGCTACGTGGGTGGTTGAGAGGACAGCGAAAGTAAACAAAATGATGAAAGATGCTTCTGAATACAAGTGAAATAGTTCCAAAATATGACACATTAGTGATCGTTTTAATAAATTTTTAACCATGCCACTTTTAACCCGATAGCCGTAATTTCCCATCTCCAGAAGGTCAAGTTGATCTAACCTTTTTATCATTGCGGTACTCAGTGACGGGATGAACAAATCCTGGTTTACATTCTAGGACACACGTTTCAACACCCTCTTGTTGCGCACACTTGTATGTTCCGTGTTCTGGGTTCTCAAGCTTCTCACACGTTTTACCTGGAGAGCACATTCAAGACATGCCAAAGATCGTGGCTTAGTTCACAATTTGAGAACCACTGTAACGATTTTTAGAGGGACAGAAAGGGGACAACAAGAGAATAAAAGAGATCACGTGATCAATACAATAGCTATTCAAACATTTTATATTTTTGTATCCTAAATAATAGTAGTAGTAGTAATAATAGTAACATTAAGAGTAGTTGTAGTAATAGTAATAGTACCACTAAGTAGTGGTAATAATAATAGTAAGAGTACCAGTAATGGACATGATCATCATCACTGAGTGCCGTCTCCGCATCGAAGGTTGGCTACCATGAAGCGCCACTCCGCTCTCTCTTGCTTTGATGGTGCAAATTGTCACAGGGCTGATTTGCCAATCTTTTGATGTTACTCGTCAATGTTAGTCTTGGTCTGCCTCTGCCTTTTTTACCTTGTACTTTCCCTTCCAATATTACTTTTAATAGGCTGTTGTGTCTTTTAACATAACCCCAAACATTTCATTTGTCTTGCTCTAATTGTGTTTAGTAGTTCTCTTTTAATTTTTAGTTGTTTTAAAACTTCGTCATTTATTTTCTTTTCTTTCCATCCAAATTCTACCTATTCTTCTATAAATCCATATTTCAAAGGCTTCAATTTTCTGTTCTGTTTTTTTTTGTCTATTGTCCATGTTTCTGCACCGTTCAGGAATATTGAGAAGACGTAACATTTTGCTATTTTTAGTTTTAACCCTGGTTTTATTTGTTTTGATGTTAGTATACTTTTCATGGCACTAAAATTACTTTTTGCCATTCCAATTCTTTTCTTTATGTCAGTTGTACATCTTCCATCACTGGTTATAGTACGTCCAAGGTAGTTGTAGCTCAGAACTGTATCCAGGTCTATTCCTTTAACTTTGCTTTTCGTTTGTAGGTCTTGAGAATTTGCTTTCCATATGATCATAGTATTATAGTAATGGTAGTAGTGGTAATAGTAACCGCAATATTAGTAGTAGTAGTACTAGTTGTAAAAATAAGAATAGTTGTAGCAGTAGTAAAAATAAGAATAACAGTAGTAGTAAAAATAAGAATAGTAAGAGTAGAGGTTATATTAATAGTAGCAGTAGCAGTAGTAATAGTAACAAGTTGTAGTAGTAATAGTAACAAGTTGTAGTAGTAATAGTAGCAGTAACAGTAGTATAGTAGTAGTAGGAATAGTAGTAGCAGCAATAATCGTAAGGTAGTAGTAGTGGTGGTAGTAGTAGTAGTAGTGGAGGTAGTAGTAGTAGTAGTAGTAGTAGTGGTGGTAGTAGTAGTAGTGGTGGTGGTAGTAGTAGTAGTGGTGGTGGTAGTAGTAGTAGTAGTAGTAGTAGTGGTGATAGTAGTAGTAGTGGTGGTAGTAGTAGTAGTAGTAGTGTACACGTCTCTTTCTTTATTTATTTACGTGTACTCTGTAACAGCCTCGCCGTGTCGTCTGCTGTGACGCCCTGTGTTCTGTTGATACTGCGATAGTATTTCGCGCTATCTCTCGTGGTGTGTCTGCAAACCTCCACTTGGCGTCTGCTCTGCACGTTGCGGTTCATTCGTCGCCAATTCAAGTACAACACCACAAAGATTCGACGGACTCAACAACACAATTTTTTTTTATAAAACAATGCACAGTCATTATTTCAGTCAACAATACATGCCCTCGATTTCGCGAGTGGACACTTGGCGCTGACTCCCACGAGTAGCTTGGGTTACAATGTTCAAGGATCTCCACAATACAAAATGATGACACTTCTTCATTATTGAGTTTAATCTACACCATTCACTTTAAACCTATTTCTCTCGCACTCCTCGAACATTACAAGTTCAGCTAATAACAATATACTCACTTGACTTGATTAGTGAGTTCAATGTACACCATATCAATGTACAACATATCAATGTACACCATATCAATGTACAACATATCAATGTACACCATATCAATGTACAACATATCAATGTACAACATATCAATGTACAACATATCAATGTACAACATATCAATGTACACCATATCAATGTACACCATATCAATGTACACCATATCAATGTACAACATATCAATGTACACCATATCAATGTACAACATATCAATGTACAACATATCAATGTACAACATATCAATTTACAACATTTCAATGTACAACATATCAATGTACACCATATCAATGTACAACATATCAATGTACAACATATCAATGTACAACATATCTACAACAAAACAATGTCCAACATATCAATGTCCAACATATCAATGTACACCATATCAATGTTCAACATATCAATGTACAACACATCAATGTACAACACATCAATGTACAACACATCAATGTACAACATATCAATGTACAACACATCAATGAACAACATATCTACAACATATCAATGTACAACATATCAATGTACAACATATCAATGTACAACATATCAATGTACAACATATCAATGTACAACATATCAATGTTCAACATATCAATGTACAACATATCAATGTACAACATATCAATGTCCAACATATCAATGTCCAACATATCAATGTACAACATATCAATGTACAACATATCAATGTACACCATATCAATGTACAACATATCTACAACATATCAATGTCCAACATATCAATGTACAACATATCAATGTACAACATATCAATGTACACCATATCAATGTACAACATATCAATGTACAACATATCTACAACATATCAATGTCCAACATATCAATGTACACCATATCAATGTACAACATATCAATGTACAACATATCAATGTACAAAACATCAATGAACAACATATCTACAACATATCAATGTACAACATATCAATGTACAACATATCTACAACATATCAATGTCCAACATATCTACAACATATCAATGTACAACATATCTACAACATATCAATGTACAACATATCAATGTACACCATATCAATGTACACCATATCAATGTACACCATATCAATGTACAACATATCAATGTACAACATATCTACAACATATCAATGTACAACATATCCATGTTCAACATATCTACAACATATCAAAGTACAACATATCAATGTTCAACATATCTACAACATATCAATGTACAACATATCAATGTACAACATATCAATGTACACCATATCAATGTACAACATATCAATGTACAACATATCAATGTACAACATATCAATGTACAACATATCAATGTACACCATATCTACAACATATCAATGTACAACATATCAATGTACAACATATCAATGTACACCATATCAATGTACAACAAATCACTGTACAACAAATCAATGTACACCATATCAATGTACAACATATCTACAACATATCAATGTACAACATATCAATGTTCAACATATCAATGTTCAACATATCTACAACATATCAATGTACAATATATTAATGTACAACATATCAATGTACAACATATCAATGTACAACATATCTACAACATATCAATGTACAACATATCAATTTACAACATATCAATGTTCAACATATCTACAACATATCAATGTACACCATATCAATGTACAACATATCAATGTACAACATATCAATGTTCAACATATCTACAACATATCAATGTTCAACATATCAATGTACAACATATCAATGTTCAACATATCTACAACATATCAATGTACACCATATCAATGTACAACATATCAATGTACAACATATCAATGTACAACATATCATTGTACAACATATCAATGTACAACATATCAATGTACAACATATCAATCTACAACATAACAATGTACAACATATCTACAACATATCAATGTACACCATATCAATGTACAACATATTAATGTACAACATAACAATGTTCAACATATCAATGTACAACATATCAATGTACAACATATCAATGTACAACATATCAATGTACAACATATCAATGTAAAACATATTAATGTTCAACATATCAATGTACAACATATCAATGTACAACATATCAATGTACAACATATCAATGTACACCATATCAATGTACAACATATCAATGTACAACATATCTACAACATATCAATGTCCAACATATCAATGTCCAACATATCAATGTACACCATATCAATGTTCAACATATCAATGTACAACATATCAATGTACAACACATCAATGAACAACATATCTACAACATATCAATGTACAACATATCAATGTACAACATATCAATGTACAACATATCAATGTTCAACATATCAATGTACAACATATCAATGTACAACATATCAATGTCCAATATATCATTGTCCAACATATCAATGTCCAACATATCAATGTACAACATATCAATGTACAACATATCAATGTACAACATATCAATGTACACCATATCAATGTACAACATATCAATGTACAACATATCTACAACATATCAATGTCCAACATATCAATGTACACCATATCAATGTACAACATATCATGTACAACATATCAATGTACAAAACATCAATGAACAACATATCTACAACATATCAATGTACAACATATCAATGTACAACATATCTACAACATATCAATGTCCAACATATCTACAACATATCAATGTACAACATATCAATGTACAACATATCAATGTACACCATATCAATGTACACCATATCAATGTACACCATATCAATGTACAACATATCTACAACATGTCAATGTACAACATATCCATGTTCAACATATCTACAACATATCAATGTACAACATATCAATGTTCAACATATCTACAACATATCAATGTACAACATATCAATGTACAACATATCAATGTACACCATATCAGTGTACAACATATCTACAACATATCAATGTCCAACATATCTACAACATATCAATGTACAACATATCAATGTACACCATATCAATGTACACTATATCAATGTACACCATATCAATGTACACCATATCAATGTACAACATATCTACAACATATAAATGTACAACATATCCATGTTCAACATATCTACAACATATCAATGTACAACATATCAATGTTCAACATATCTACAACATATCAATGTACAACATATCAATGTACAACATATCAATGTACACCATATCAATGTACAACATATCAATGTACAACATACCAATGTACACCATATCAATGTACAACATATCTACAACATATCAATGTACAACATATCAATGTACACCATATCAATGTACAACAAATCAATGTACACCATATCAATGTACAACATATCTACAACATATCAATGTACAACATATCAATGTTCAACATATCTACAACATATCAATGTACAATATATCAATGTACAACATATCAATGTACAACATATCAATGTACAACATATCTACAACATATCAATGTACAACATATCAATGTTCAACATATCTACAACATATCAATGTACAACATATCAATGTACAACATATCAATGTACACCATATCAGTGTACAACATATCTACAACATATCAATGTCCAACATATCTACAACATATCAATGTACAACATATCAATGTACACCATATCAATGTACACCATATCAATGTACACCATATCAATGTACAACATATCTACAACATATAAATGTACAACATATCCATGTTCAACATATCTACAACATATCAATGTACAACATATCAATGTTCAACATATCTACAACATATCAATGTACAACATATCAATGTACAACATATCAATGTACACCATATCAATGTACAACATATCAATGTACAACATATCAATGTACACCATATCAATGTACAACATATCTACAACATATCAATGTACAACATATCAATGTACACCATATCAATGTACAACAAATCAATGTACACCATATCAATGTACAACATATCTACAACATATCAATGTTCAACATATCAATGTTCAACATATCTACAACATATCAATGTACAATATATCAATGTACAACATATCAATGTACAACATATCAATGTACAACATATCTACAACATATCAATGTACAACATATCAATGTTCAACATATCTACAACATATCAATGTACACCATATCAATGTACAACATATCAATGTACAACATATCAATGTACAACATATCAATGTACAACATATCAATGTACAACATATCAATGTTCAACATATCTACAACATATCAATGTTCAACATATCAATGTACAACATATCAATGTACAACATATCAATGTACAACATATCAATGTACAACATATCTACAACATATCAATGTACAACATATCAATGTTCAACATATCTACAACATATCAATGTACGCCATATCATTGTACAACATATCAATGTACAACATATCAATGTACACCATATCAGTGTACAACATATCAATGTTCAACATATCAATGTACAACATATCAATGTACACCATATCAATGTACAACATATCAACAACATATCAATGTACAACATATCAATGTACAACATATCAATGTCCAACATATCTATGTACAACATATCAATGTACACCATATCAATGTACACCATATCAATGTACACCATTTCAATGTACACCATATCTGTGTACACCATATCAATGTACACCATATCTACAACATATCAATGTACAACATATCTACAACATATCAATGTACAACATATCAATGTTCAACATATCTACAACATATCAATGTACAACATATCAATGTACAACATATCAATGTCCAACATATCTATGTACAACATATCAATGTACACCATATCAATGTACACCATATCAATGTCCAACATATCTACAACATGTCAATGTACAACATATCAATGTACAACATATCAATGTCCAACATATCTATGTACAACATATCAATGTACACCATATCAATGTTCAACATATCTATGTACAACATATCAATGTACAACATATCAATGTACAACATATCAATGTACAACATATCAATGTACAACATATCAATGTACAACATATCAATGTACAACATATCAATGAAAACCTCTTTTTCTCACGCTCCTTGAAAATGTAAAAGTTCAACTAATAACAATACACTTGCCTGATAAAGTCACTATTGACTTCTCCTTCTTTGGAACTCACTGCTCCCTTTCCCATTGGTTTCCACCAGTTTCCTCCGACAACTGTAGTCGCTGAGGCACCACCTGCATGGTCGTGCACTCATCCTAGTAGCTATTTCGCTGGACTGCCCAATAATAATATCTACCTATTCGTCACATTTACTTCGGCCACATACCACTGGCACTACCCACACAAAAATATGACCAGCACCTATGAAGGCGGAAAGGCCGACTGGCCACCCGCCTTCTCGACCAAGCTCTCTCAGTCCACGGTTTTCGCAATTCCCGGACAACTCACCAGTCACAAGCGCATTCTTAATTTCACGAGATTTTATCAGCTCCCCTGACTGACTCGTGTTCACTGTCCCCACCTTATCTACCTGATTTTTCTACCCATTTCTCTATCACTCTATCCTTATTTTTCCCCACCTCTTTCTCCTTCTATGCATTTCCCATCCTTATTTGTAACCTGTGAATCTCACTCACACTTCAAATGTTCACACTTCCTCCCTTGAGCTGAATTTCACGTTTCATTACCCTCTCGTTACTTGTAGCCTCTATGTCTTTCTCTTCACCTATCCGTCTTCTTTCTTTCTGTCTATTTCCCTACTACAGTAGCAGCACTAGCTGTATTATTAGTACTAGCAAGTAGTAGTAGCAGTAGCAGCAGCATTAGCAGTAGCACTAGCAGTAGCAGTAGCAGTAGCAGGAGCACAAGCAGTAGCACTAGCACTAGCAGTAGCAGTAGCAGGAGCACAAGCAGTAGCACTAGCAGTAGCAGTAGCAGGAGCACAAGCAGTAGCACTAGTAGTAGCAGTAGCAGGAGCACAAGCAGTAGCACTAGCAGTAGCAGTAGCAGTAGCAGGAGCACAAGCAGTAGCACTAGCAGTAGCAGTAGCAGGAGCACAAGCAGTAGCACTAGCAGTAGCACAACAGCAGCTGTAGCAGTAGTATTAGTAGTAGTAGCAGTAGTAGTAGCAGCAGCAGCACCAGTAGCAGTAGCAGTAGTAGTAGTAGTAGTAGCACTAGTAGTAGCACTAGCAGTAACAATAGCAGCAGCAGAAGTTGCAGTAGTAGTAGTAGTAGTAGCAGTAGTAGCAGTAACAGTAGCAGTAGCTGTAGTAGTAGTAGTAGCAGTAGCAGTAGTAGTAGTAGTAGTAGTAGTAGTAGCAGTAGCAGCATCAGTAGCAGTAGCAGTAGCAGTAGCAGTAGTAGTAGCAGTAGCAGTAGCAGTAACAGTAGTAACAGTAGTAACAATAGTAACAGTAGTAATAGTAATAACAGTATTCGTAGTAGTAGTAGCAGTAGCAGTAACAGTAGTAACAGTAGTAATAGTAATAACAGTATTAGTAGCAGTAAGAGTAGTGCTTAAAGTAGTAGTAGTAGTAGTAACAGTGGTAGCATTAGTAATGGCAGTAGGAGTATCAAAAACTGCAGTAGCAGTATTAGTAATAAAAACAGTAGTAGTAGTAGTAGTTGTAGCAGTAATAGAAGTAGTAGTAGAAGCAGTAGTAGTAGTAGTAAGTATAGCAGTAATAGTAATAGTAGTAGAAGCAGTAACAGCAGTAATAACAGTAATAGTAGTAGTAATAGCAGTAATAGTAGTAGTAGTAGTAGCAGTAATTGTAGTAGTATTAGTAGTAGTGGTAGTAGCAGTAATAGCAGTATTAGCAGTAATAATAGTAGTAGTAGTAGTAGTAGTAACAGTAGTAGCATAAATAGTAATCGGAGTAGTAGTCGAAGTAATAGTAGTTGTAGTAGTAGTAGCAATAATAGTAGTAGCAGTAGTAGTAGTAGTAGCAGTAATAGTAGTAGTAGTAGTAGCAGTAGTAGTAGTAGCAGTAACAGCAGTAGTATTAGTAGTAGTAGCAGTAATAGAAGTAGTAGTAGTAGTAGTAGTAGCAATAATATTAGTAGTAGTATTAGCAGTAGTAGTAGTAGCAGTAATAGTAGTAATGGTGGTATTTAGTAGAAGTAGTAGCAGTAGTGGTATTTGCAGTAACAGTAGTAGTAGTATTAGTAGTAGTAGTAGTAGCAGTAATAGTAGTAGTAGTAGTAGTAGTAGCAGTAATAGTAGTAGTAGTAGTAGTAGCAGTAGTAGTAGTAGTATTAGTAGTAGTAGTAGCAGCAATAGTAGTATTAGTAGTAGTAGTAGCAGCAATAGTAGTCGTAGTAGTAGTAGTAGCAGTATTAGTAGTAGTAGTAGTAGCAGTAATAGTAGTAGTAGTAGTAGTAGCAGTAATAGTAGTAGTAGTAGTAGTAGCAGTAATAGTAGTAATAGTAGTAGTTGTAGTAGTAGCAGTAATAGTAGCAGTAGTAGTAATATCTGTAGTAGTTGTAATAATAGTAGTAGTAGTAGTAGTAGCAGTAATAGTAGTAGTAGTAGTAGTAGTAGTAGAAGTAAAAGTAGTAGTAGTAGTAGTAGTAACAGTAATAGTAGTTATAGTAGTAGTTGTAGTAGTAGTAGTAGTAGTAGTAGAAGTAAAAGTAGTAGTAGTAATAAGAGCAATAATAGTAGTAGTAGTAGCAGTAATAGTAGTAGTAGTAGTAGCAGTTGTAGCATTAGTATTAGCAGCAGGAGTATCAAAAACAGTATTTGCAGTAGTAGTAGTAGTATTAGTAGCTATAATAGTAGTAGTGGTAGTAGTACTAGTAGTAGCAATAATAGTAGTAGTAGTAGTAGCAGTAATAGTAGTAGCAGTAGTAGCAGTAATTGTAGTAGTAGTAGTAGCAGTTGTAGCATTAGTATTAACAGTAGGAGTATCAAAAACAGCAGTAGTAAGTGTAGTAGCAAAAACAGTAGTAGTAGTAGTGATAGTTAAGCGTAGTAGTAGTAAGAGTAATGGTAGCAGCAGTTGTAGTTGGAATAGTAGTAGTGGCGTTAGTAGCATTATTAGTAATATTAGTAATAGTAATAGAAGCAGAAGTAGTAATAGCAATAGTAGTAGAGTTATTAATAGTAATAGTAATAGTAGTAGTAGTAGTAATAGTAATAGCAGTACTAATCGCAGTAACAGAGGTTGTAGCATAAGTATTAGCCTCCGTCAGCCATATTTGATTATTGATTTTGCAGTGCCCCAAGGGAATGTTATTTTGTCCTTTTATTTCGCCGTGTATTCTCTTTTTCTATGAATCTGTCTGCTTCTTTTTTGAGTTGTAGCTTTAGAGTGTGTTTCCAAAGATTGCGGTCTGCAACTGTGTCTTACAAGGCTGCAGTGTTTATGTTCAGAGTCTTCATGTCACGTGTACACGTCTATAAATCGGAGTTTTGGGCCTCCCAAAGTTCTTTTGCCATCTGTTAGTTCTCCATAAAGTATATCTTTTGGTATGCGGTCATCTTTCATACGTTGTAAGTGGCCAAGCCAGCGTAACCTACGTTGCTTGAGCAGCGTGTAGATGTTCATTAGGACTCTACAAGTGAGGGCCTCCACGTTTTTAACTGTGTCCCCCCCAGGTGATACTAAGAATACGACACTGAAAACGGACATGGAATGCATTTTTGCTACTCTCTTACTTTACATAAGTTGTCCATGATTCGCCGCCATATAAAAATGACACTAATAATGCAGGCGTTTCCTTTTTGTGTTGGCCTCTTTGAGAATTTCCCCTGCGGTTATTTTTGCTATCTAGGGAACTTTCAACATTCTTCTGAGAGATTCAATCTCTGTGGCCTCTAATTGTCTTTTCATTTGTTTGCCTTCTGTACATGATTCGCTTCCATAGGTCAGAATTGGTTCTACATAGCACCGATGAACTCTCTTTCTCACTTCTATTGACAAATATAAACAGACGAAATAGAAACTAAACTTATTCCTACTTTGATTCTCTTCTCTTCTTCCTTCCAGTTATCTGAAACTTTCAGGTCGTTCTGTTTATTCCCATTTTCTTAAGATCATTCCATGTCTTTCATTTCATGTTCATCTCTGTTTCTACCTGTCTTCTTCAAGAACATTTTGCCTTTCCTCTTTATCTCTTCCCCTGGGGATTCCAACAAGGACATGTCGTGTAACACTCTCAGTTCTCTTCAAAGTGTGTGTCTATCTAGAGCCAATATATTCGTCTCTTTGTCCACCGGTATTTGACTGGAGATCATCATCATGTGCCATAACGGTTGGCGTTGGCGATCAGGTTCTTCCTCAATCTTCTGTGCGGCGAGGAACCCCTGTGCACATGGCTGCCAGGGAAAAATATATTAACACGCAAAATTGAGTTTCTAGTCTCTAGGGGCTTCTATCTATCTATTGACCTTTCGAGCCGTAACCGGCCCATAGGGCGTAGACCAAGATACACCTTCTCCTATATGAATTTTTGTTCTAGCAGTTTTCTTTTAAAGATATTTTATCAAATCTCGCCATCTGTCTCTGTTCTGTGCAAGCAGTTCTATCTCATTGAGGGAGCCGATTCCTGCTGCTCTTGCCTCTCTCATCAATGTTCTTCTCAGTGTCTCCCTGGATCTTCCTCTTTTTTTCTTTTACCTGTTGTTTCCCATATGAGGGCTTGCTTTGCTATTCGATTATTATCTCTTCTCATCACATGTCCAACGTATGACCATCGTCTTTTCTTTATTACTGAAGATATTAGTGGTTGATTGGCGATTTCTAGGGGCTTCGTCAGAGATGAAATCTGGCGAACGCAACAACAACTTTAGACATAAGATTTTAGACTTTAAAATTTAGATTTTTTTTTTACATTTTAGAACGGACTGGCGTGACTGCAGGTGCGGCATTCCCATATCTGATCAGTTCTCGTCCCAGCAACCGATAAAATGTCGGTCCTGATCGTTCAGGCTAATGAACGTGTTAAGTTTAGATTTTAAAACAAAGGCGCCCGACTCACGATGCACACTACCGGGTTGATGTTTAGGCCGTATCAGGCAGCACGACCTTCATGCGCCGGTAACAAATCCATAAGGACGTTTTGATCAGCGAGCATTCCCCAAGAATCGCTGTCCAAACAAATAAAGTCAGGCCTCGACTTCAGTAAAACATTGGAAAGGACCGTAGTCCAACTCATCGGGATGTTGCTCTCTTTAATCAGTCCATGGGTAGCATATATCAACCGATTTAATCGATGGTGGGTTTATTTCTACTCGTTGGAATTAATACAGGAACTAAAGTTTCACTTTTTTTTCTTTCTCAACGTCAGAGCCAAGGCAACAATCACTTCTGCTGTTTCTCTTATTTGTTTCAAAGAGGACGCAGGTGCGATCTGTCATGATTTACAGCAGCCACAAAAACAAGTCAAACGAACCAGGAAGGAACAATAACAGTTTGTGAAAAAAGTGCAGCCAACAACAAACACCAGGGGATTTAAGTCAATGAAAGATAACGACAACAAACAGCAACGGTATATAAACAAATGAAAGGTTACGAAGACAAACAACAGCAGGATATAAACCAATGAAAGGTAACAACGATAAACAGCCCAGGGATATAAACCAATGAAGGTAACAACGATATAAACAGCCCAGGGATATAAACCAATAAAGGTAACAACGATAAACAGCCCAGGGATATAAACGAATGAAGGTAACAACGGCAAACAGCAACGGTATATAAACCAATAAAAGATAATAAAGACAAACAAGATACCAACGACAAGGATCTACGAACATACAACTTATTTTACTACAAAATAATAATAATAATAATAAAGAAAGCAACAATACATAAGAAAGACAAGCACAGCTAACAACAATGACAATAATGTTTTGATCACTGGGTAAGGCAGAAAGATCAAACCACAACACAAAGAGCCTTCAATAAACGTTGCTAGAACACCAGACCCGAGGACCAAAGACGAAAAAAATAGATTGGTTATATTCCCCCCTCGACGCTGAAATGCAAATAAGGACGGGAAAAAAAGGTAAAAACCAACGAGAACGACATACAAATCCAGCAAAAAGATACAACAACGACAAACAAGGCAACACAAGACAACTACCAAAAAAAAATACAACGTTTAACGTTGGTAAACAAACCAAACAAAAAAAAACCAATGAACAGAGTAGCAATAAGAAATAAAATCAAAAGAAAGAAATAGCACAAACAGGCAGAATGAAAGCAATAGCTGGTGTCTACTCACCAGCTGCTACTTCTGTGTTTGGACCTGGGAGAAGATCGACATTATTACTAGCAGAAAATCGACAACGATTACTTAATGAAATAAACATAAGCAAAAAATATGAATTAGGTATGAATATAAAAAAGACTAAAACTATGATCATAAACAAAGATAATGCTTAAAACCTACAAGTGGATATCAAAGTTGAAGGAATAGACCTGACGACAGTTCAGAGCTACAACTACCTGGGACATACTATAACCAGTGATGGAAAATGTACAACTGAAATAAACAAAAGAATAGGTATGACAAAAAGTAATTTTAATGTCATTAAGAGTGTACTGATATCAAAACAAATAACACCAGGACTAAAACTTTGAATAGAAAAATATTATATATTCTCAATATTCCTGTATTGTGTAGAAACACTGACATTTGGCAAGAAAACAGAACAGAAAATTTAAGCCTTTGAAATGTGGATTTATAGAGGAATATGTAGAATTGGGCTGAAAGAAAAGAAAACAAATGATTAAGTTTTAAAACAACTAAAGACTAAAAGAGAACTACTAAACACATTTAGAACAAGACAAATGGCATTTTTGGAGCATGTTAAAAGACACAAGAGCCTACTAAAAGTAATCTTGGAAGGAAAAATACAAGATAATAGAGGCAGATGCAGACCAAGACTAACATGGACGAGTCTTGGACATCATAAGATGGACAAGACAGCCTATGATAACTTGCACCATCAAAGCAAGAGACAGAGCGGTATGGCGCTCCATGGAAGCCAACCTTCCATGCGGAGACGACACTCGATAATGATGAGTATCTGATGATTACCTGTTTGTGCGGAACATCCAGGAAACGTCACAAACCAGATATAGACTACAGATATGCCGTACAGCTTGCAATAACAGTCCCTGGACATGGCCTGCTGCAGCAACAGATATGGGAAAGAACGATTTACAAAAATATTGTTTGTTAAAATAATTAACGTCAACTCATTCATAGCAATCATGTAGGTACTCGACCTTGCCAAAATTAAAGAAATGGATACGCTGCTATTTATTTAGACAGCTCGATGGTTACATATTTTTTCCATCCGCTCATCATTCGCCACAACCAACATGCATCTGGTTTGACTTTAATCCGTGTTTTCAACAAACTAAACTACATCTGCCTGAAGCAATGTGCGTCATTGCACATACATTCACTGTACGTTCACACATGACCAGGACAGTAGATCCATGCAAGAACTCACAGTCCGTCCGCTCACATACAGTCACTGACTACACACATGACCAGGACAGTAGACCCATGCAAGATCTCACAGTCCGTCCGCTCACATATACAATCACTGACTACACACATGACCAGGACAGTAGACCCATGCAAGATCTCACAGTCCGTCCGCTCACATATACAATCACTGACTACACACATGACCAGGACAGTAGACCCATGCAAGATCTCACAGTCCGTCCGCTCACATATACAATCACTGACTACACACATGACCAGGACAGTAGACCCATGCAAGATCTCACAGTCCGTCCGCTCACATATACAGTCACTGACTACACACATGACCAGGACAGTAGACCCATGCAAGATCTCACAGTCCGTCCGCTCACATATACAATCACTGACTAAACACATGACCAGGACAGTAGACCCATGCAAGATCTCAGAGTCCGTTTATCTCATTTACTTCGGATTTCCGGTCAAGAAGATGGAGATCATCCTTTGAAGGCCCTTTTAGAGAGTGTCATCACTAAGATAGTTTTTCGATTTTTTGACAATGTTTGGTGTTTTGACAATGTTTGGTGTTTTGACAATGTTTGGTGTTTTGACAATGTTTGGTGTTTTGTCAATGTTTGGTGTTTTGACAATGTTTGGGTTTTTGACAATGTTTGGTGTTTTGACAATGTTTGGGTTTTTGACAATGTTTGGTGTTTTGACAATGTTTGGGTTTTTGACAATGTTTGGTGTTTTGACAATGTTTGGTGTTTTGACAATTTTGGGTGTTTTGACAATGTTTGGTGTTTTGACAATGTTTGGGTTTTTGACAATGTTTGGTGTTTTGACAATGTTTGGGTTTTTGACAATGTTTGGGTTTTTGACAATGTTTGGGTTTTTGACAATGTTTGGGTTTTTGACAATGTTTGGTGTTTTGACAATGTTTGGGTTTTTGACAATGTTTGGTGTTTTGACAATGTTTGGTGTTTTGACAATTTTGGGTGTTTTGACAATTTTTTTTATTTTGACAATTATTGGTGTTTTGACAATTATTTGTGTTTTGACAATAGCTGGTGTTTTGAAAATGTTTGTGGTGTTTTACATTTATTTGCTGTTGTGACAAGTGTTGTATTTAAACAGGTTTTGGTATTTTGACAATGTCTAGTGTTTTGAAAATTGTTTGGATGTTTTGACAGTTTTTGGTGTTTTGACAATTTTTGGTTCGTTTATTTTAAATTTATTCTTCCGAATTAGTGTTGGAAGTGATAGTGATTATTCTCTTTTCGGTGATGTCGTTTGATATTGTAGCCTACGTAGCCGACGTGGCTGGTACTGTAGTTCGAAATTGCAATCGCCAGAGCCGACAAAACAACATGGCTGCCCTGTTTTTGCAGAGGCTAAATCAATCGCTTTAAACAGAGGCTAACGCAGTCACTTTAAACAGATACTAACGCATCACTTTAAACAGAGAATAACGCAGTCGCTTTAAACAGAGATTAACACAGTCGCTTTAAACAGAGATTAACACAGTCGCTTTAAGCAGAGACTACTACAGTCGCTTTAAACAGAGACTAACGCAGTCGCTTTAAACAGAGACTACTACAGTCACTTTAAACAGAGACTACTACAGTCGCTTTAAGCAGAGATTAACGCAGTCGCTTTAAACAGAGACTACTACAGTCACTTTAAACAGAGATTAACGCAGTCGCTTTAAACAGAGACTACTACAGTCGCTTTAAACAGAGACTACTACAGTCGCTTTAAACAGAGACTACTACAGTCGCTTTAAACAGAGACTACTACAGTCGCTTCAAACAGAGACTACTACAGTCGCTTTAAACAGAGACTACTAAAGTCACTTTAAACAGAGACTACTACAGTCACTTTAAACAGAGACTACTACAGTCACTTTAAACAGAGACTACTACAGTCACTTTAAACAGAGACTACTACAGTCGCTTTAAACAGAGATTAACACAGTCGCTTTAAACAGAGATTAACACAGTCGCTTTAAACAGAGACTACTACAGTCGCTTTAAACAGAGACTACTACAGTCACTTTAAACAGAGACTACTGCAGTCGCTTTAAACAGAGACTACTACAGTCGCTTTAAACAGAGACTACTACAGTCGCTTTAAACAGAGACTACTACAGTCACTTTAAACAGAGACTACTACAGTCGCTTTAAACAGAGACTACTACAGTCGCTTTAAACAGAGACTACTACAGTCGCTTTAAACAGAGATTAACACAGTCGCTTTAAACAGAGATTAACACAGTCACTTTAAACAGAGACTACTACAGTCGCTTTAAACAGAGACTACTACAGTCACTTTAAACAGAGACTACTACAGTCGCTTTAAACAGAGACTACTACAGTCGCTTTAAACAGAGATTAACACAGTCGCTTTAAACAGAGATTAACACAGTCGCTTTAAACAGAGACTACTACAGTCGCTTTAAACAGAGACTAACGCAGTCGCTTTAAACAGAGATTAACACAGTCGCTTTAAACAGAGACTACTACAGTCGCTTTAAACAGAGATTAACACAGTCGCTTTAAACAGAGACTACTACAGTCGCTTTAAACAGAGACTACTACAGTCACTTTAAACAGAGACTACTACAGTCACTTTAAACAGAGACTACTACAGTCGCTTTAAACAGAGACTTCTACAGTCACTTTAAACAGAGACTACTACAGTCACTTTAAACAGAGACTACTACAGTCACTTTAAACAGAGACTACTACAGTCACTTTAAACAGACACTACTACAGTCGCTTTAAACAGAGATTAACACAGTCGCTTTAAACAGAGATTAACACAGTCGCTTTAAGCAGAGACTACTACAGTCGCTTTAAACAGAGACTAACGCAGTCGCTTTAAACAGAGACTACTACAGTCACTTTAAACAGAGACTACTACAGTCGCTTTAAGCAGAGATTAACGCAGTCGCTTTAAACAGAGACTACTACAGTCACTTTAAACAGAGATTAACGCAGTCGCTTTAAACAGAGACTACTACAGTCGCTTTAAACAGAGACTACTACAGTCGCTTTAAACAGAGACTACTACAGTTGCTTTAAACAGAGACTACTACAGTCGCTTTAAACAGAGACTATCGCAGTCGCTTTAAACAGAGACTACTACAGTCGCTTTAAACAGAGACTAATGCAGTCACTTTAAACAGAGATTAACATAGTCGCTTTAAAGAGAGACTAACTCGTTCGTTTTAAAGAGAGACTAACGCGTTCGTTTTAAAGAGAGACTAACACAGTCGCTTTAAAGAGAGAATAACGCGTTCGTTTTAAAGAGAGACTAACGCAGTCGCTTTAAACAGAGACTAATGCAGTCGCTTTAAACAGAGACTAACGCAGTCGCTTTAAACATAGATTAACGGAGTTGCTTTAAAGAGAGACTAACGCAGTCGCTTTAAACAGAGACTAACGCAGTCGCTTTAAACAGAGATTAACGGAGTTGCTTTAAACAGAGATTAACGGAGTTACTTTAAACAGAGATTAAAGGAGTTGCTTTAAACAGAGACTAACGCAGTCGCTTTTAAACAGAGACTAACGCAGTCGCTTTAAACAGAGATTAACGGAGTTGCTTTAAACAGAGATTAACGGAGTTGCATTAAACAGAGATTAACGGAGTTGCTTTAAACAGAGACTAACGCAGTCGCTTTACAATTTCGGTTGCTTTGTTTGTTCTGTGTGTTTTCGAGGAAACTTGAGTAAGGAAGAGACTGTATCTCTCTATGCGATAAAAGTCGTTTAGAATTTGTCCCCGTTCAGTCTTTTAAGGCTACACTGTAGTCGACCTTGTCAATAGAATTTGCCAACACGCGTTTACAAGATCTATGTGGGAGGCGGCTACGGTAATTTCTCGATCGCAATGACACTGAATATTCTACTTATATCCCACAAGCTATAAGAAATAAATCTGTTCGAAATCACACACAAGAACATTTGAATGTCTTTTTACTACGGGCAATGAAATTCATTTATAACTTAAATTTGACTCCCATCAAAAATTGCATCGTGTTGCCAGCACAGTCACGCACCGGATGCCCGGTGTTTGCAATAAAACAAGTAGAGAAATTCAAGCATTTGGGCACAATGTTCACAGAAGATGGAAAACTAGACAGAGAAATTGACATGAGAATATAAAAAACAAATGCTGTCACATACCAGCTTTCACCATTGCTAAGACATCCAAACAATTCTATGCCAGCTAAACAACAAATGATAAACAGCATTTTCATACCAACTTTGTGCTATGAAAGTCAAATATGGACCCTATATAAATCACATTTAAGAAAGATCAATACATGTGAGATGCGATGCTTGAGAAAAGTAACAAACAACACAAGAAGAGATAGAATACCAAATGAAACCATAAGAAAAATGGTAGGAACAAAACCCTGCCAAGAATATATAGAACAACAACAACATAAATGGTTTGGCCACATGGTCAGAATGAATCCTCACCAAACACCATCAAGGGCGTTCTTTTCGAGAATGCATGGAAAAGACCAAGTGGAAGACCCAGAAGAAGATGGATAGATGCAGTGACAGAGACACGTAACAACAAAGGAAAATCACTAATTCAGACAGTTTGAGCAGCTCAAGAACGACAAATGATATAAACCACGACACCTTTCAGGTATCAGTAAAAAGAGAAAAGAAGAAAAAAGAAGAATAACACTGAAATAACTTTGTGAGAAGCCACTTGATGACGTAAACTTTGCTGATGATAATTGTTCATTCTTCAGTGTCCACAACGGCCATTTTGTTTACTGTTCCCTTTCAAATTGTGATTCACAAGAGTCACCGAATCCGGTCAGATCACAGAAGTGCTTTCTGTTTTGTCGAGATGTAAGGTTTGTTTAACGTTAAACACAGGACCCAAAGACGTTGGTGTGTTTACACACCTAGAAAAGATACCATTAACAAATCTACAACAGCAAAAAACACACAGAGAACAATAGCAGCTTGAAGTAGACTAAAATCCACTTATCGAGCATGCCTAGCTGGCAGTGTGCTCAAATACAGGTTCATCGTGGCAAGGCGCTATGTCACGGAACAACAAATCGACCCTATGTCGTGCTGTCCATTGTTCTCTGCATCTACTGTTCTTTGTTTGTCGATTCTTCAAAGTGATGTACAAATACAACTGTGTAATATATTTGTCTCTCTCACCGGAAGTGAACTTTCGTCAAGAATATTCTTCTATTTATGTTTAGTGACAATCTTTCAAGGAGAACATTTTGTAGGTGAAGTTTCACTTGCGAAGTGATCGATACAGGATATCGTTATGTGTTCTTTAATTTCACAAAGACTGTGCTACTCTTTTCAGTTTTACTTTGTCCTGATTAGCGATTGTCATGAATGCTATCCCCCTCCGTTATCATATATATTTGTTTACGTCAGCGAATGTTTTATTCTGTCACTGGGTTATCTTTCTCCTTTTTTCAGTTCAACATGAAATAGTTTCTTTCTTCGACTTTGATCGGGCAAGGAAATCACGTGTTAAGAACTACTAAATGTGATCTCTACAGCACGTATGTAGGTCATTCTTTATTTGATTATACTTTTGTGCCGAACACGGGGTAGAGGGCATAAGTCGTATAACATCGTAGGTTTAACAATTTTCGAAGACATTTGTTCTTAAAAGCGTGTAGTGATTAGTTAAGTAAGAAAACAATTGATAAATAATACAATTGTGCGCATGTTGCGTTCGATTCATGAATAACAAAAAATATGTTATTTTCTTAGCTGTTGAAGTTTGTATCTTTCTATTCGTGTGTATGTGTATCAAAAATCTATTTTAAAAATTATTAAATTAAAGTAAAGTACCCCCGTCACGACAAGTGGCGTATAGGGAATATGGTGTTAGTGACCATAAATTTTACAAACCTTTGGCACATGATTTTTGGGGTAATGTGGTCGGTATTACGCTCGTGCCGCTTTACTTTCCCAGAAAAAAATCCGGTACCCATTAATGGCTGGGTGAACTAGAAGCTGTCGGTTGAAATCGAAGCCTACCTCTTGTTCTTTGTAGTCCAGTTCACTAACCACTGAGCTATCGTGGCTCCCATCAAATATCTATACTTACAGTACTTTGCCGGAGAATACCGGTTGTTTGTTCAGTGTACGCGAAGTTTTCAGGTCTGAATTAATTTGTTTTCACGCGATAGAAAGAGTAGTTTTATTTGTTGAATTTTCTATCTTTTTGTTTAGAGACTGAAGTTAGTAGGGCCATCATCATCATGTGCTATACCGGTTGGCGTAGGCAGTCATGTCCTTCCATAGTTCTCCATCCACTGTATATCGTACCGCTTCTGTTGTTGACTGTTTTTCGTGCTGTGACACAATACTATCTTTTCTCTTTGTTGTCAGCGATCTCTCTTACCCTGTATGTTACCATTTCTAACCAAGTATTCCAACTATCGTCTTCTCATGATGCAAGCGTCAATTGTTGCTTTCTGAAAGTTTCTTAGGAGCTTTAATTTTGTGTTGATTAGAGGATGTCCTCGTTGATCTTTTTTAGCTTTTTTAGCTATACAGGGAAGTCTCAACATTCTTCTGAGAAATTCCATCTCTGAGGCCTCTAATCGGCTTTTCATTTATTTGTCTATTGTCCATGATTCTCTTCCATTCAGGAAATTCACGAAGTAACAGAGCGTAAGACAAGTCAAAGGCAAGATGTGCTTGTTATGTGCTGCATACTTAGTTACTTATCAGTGGAGTCTGTAGAAATGTTGTTTTACAGAAGAATAGTGAGAATACCATGAGCAGCTACGAAGAGTAATGAAGATTTTCTGAAAGGGCCAACGCAAAATGAGAGCTAATTTCCAATATTGGGTAGAAACAATCATAATTTTTTGGCCATGCAATAAGAAGGGAAAATCTGAAATATATTGTGACAGCTGGGAAAATTGAAGGACGAAGAGATAGAGGGAAGCAAAGAGAAAATATACCAGCCAGGCAAAACAGAATTGCTTGGCAGAAGGTCAACCACAGAAATGATAAATAACTGTCGAGATCGAAAGTTGTGGAGAGACATAATCACCTATGCCATCATGCATGTTACTTTATGATGATGATTTTTTATTTACTTACCAGAGTATAACTGACGTGATGTTTTAGTTGTTATGTTTTTTAGTTTGATCATAAACAGCTTCTAAGAAATAATGACATATTTTTCGTAATCACGTGATCACGATAACTTGGAACAAACACCGAGCAAAGTTGTGCAAGAAGAATTCGGTAATTCCCCACATGATCTGCTCTTGCACACCTTGTAGGCCAGGATTTTTTGAAAGCCAGAAAGGACTTCTCTGCAATGAGAATCGTGGTTGTGCAGCGTCGTCTTGTTTCTCTTATACAAGGAGATAGTAATGTCGGTGACTGAGTATCCGCTGGCTATCCTGACTATTAGCAAGGCGAACATAGAGCGATTGGAAAGGATACCATACGAGCCACTACGCATCACTCATGGGTGTTCTATAGCTCGTTTCAAATCATCTGCCCAACTTCAAAACGCTATTACTCTCTAACCGTTTGTTAAAAACTTTTGAAATTTTCCAAATGTTATTAGAATGCAAAAGACCCTTTAAATGTATATTTAACAAATATCTTGCAGCTGCAGTTTTCTTAAAGCGGCGATATTTCTTTGATGTTTGTCACAATTGTAAATTGTGAAGTCCTAAAGAATAGAAATTACCGTAGTTGCTGGTCTGTGATTAATTTTCACTAGGTAAAGGCGTGGCCGTAATGGGGAAATAACTGGATAAAACAAAACACCAGGAGAATTATTGTCTGCTCAGTTCGAGGACGAACGATAATATCAAGCTGTATGTCCAATTTTCATAGTTGTGTGGTCCTGAAAAGGACCGTTTGTTGAAATAATTTAAGGTAATATAGGGGCCAACATTGTGGGGGCTATATACTTTCATTCTGAATCAGACGAGTCTAAAAGATTAATAACTGTTTGGGGTTGAACATTCCACAAACCATCATTTTTCCAATATTCCTCTTCCTGTTTTAAGACGTGGTCTTCACATTTAGCCCAATAATCTTTGTCTATATTTAATAAAGCGAGATTAGCAAGAGTCTTTACATCGCATATTTTGAATGTTGTATTTTCATCTGCCACTTGTCCTTTTAATTTTGCCCAGATTAGTTCTATTGGATTTAAATGAGCATGGTAAGGTGGGTTATAAAATGTACATCAGGCTATAAAATCTTAAAATCTGAGGTGGAAAAGCTATAAAAACAATGAAAAGGGGAAAAGCAGCAGTACCTGAAAGCATACAGATAGAGATGATACAGGCACTTGAAGATTTTGGCATTGAAGTGATTACAGACATATGCAACGACATATACCACACAGGATACATACCAAATGAACTAAAAACATCAACTTTCATTGCATTGCCTAAAAAGAATGTTGCAGTTGAATGCAGTGACTTTAGAACAATAAGCCAAATGAGCAATGTTACAAAAATCTTGCTAAAAGTTATACAAGGAAGGATTCAGAATAAAATCAATACTGAATTAGATGAGCAGCAATTTGGATTTAGGAAAAATAGCGGGACAAAAGAAGCCATATTCTGCATGAGAACATTAATCGAAAAATACACAGAAGTAAACAAACCAATATATGCCTGCTTCATAGACTACACCAAAGCTTTTGATAGAGTACACCACAAACAACTTAGAGAATGCCTAAAAGAGATACATCTAGATGACATGGATATACGACTAATATGCAATCTATACTGGGAGCAAACAGCAATAATAAATAAAATATAACAAAGAGTTCTCTACATCCATTGATATAAAAAGAGGAGTAAGACAAGGATGCATCCTATCACCAAGCTTGTTCAATCTATACACTGAGCAAATCTTTAAAAACATCATAGAGATGCCAGGCCTACAAATTAATGGAAAGATAATCAATAACCTAAGATATGCTGACGATACTGTACTACTAGCAGAAAATCCTAAAGACCTACAACAATTACTTAATGAAATAAACACGACAAGCAAAAAATTTGGACTAGATATGAATATCAAAAAGACTAAAACTATGATCATAAACAAAGAAAATACTCAAAACCACAAGTGGATATCAAAATTGAAGGAATAGACCTTGAGACAGTTCAGAACTACAACTACCTTGGACATACTATAACCAGGGATGGAAAATATACAACTGAAATAAACAAAAGAATAGGAATGGCAAAAAGTAATTTTAATGTCATGAAGGACATACTAACATCAAAACAAATAACACCAGAGCTAAAACTAAGAATAGCAAAATGTTACATCTTCTCAATATTCCTATATGGTGCTGAAACATGGACATTAGACAAGAAAACAGAACAGAGAATTGAAGCCTTTGAAATGTGGATATATAGAAGAATAGGTAGAATTGGATGGAAGGAAAAGAAAACAAACGATGAAGTCTTAAAACAACTAAAAATGAAAAGAGAACTTCTGAACACAATTAGAACAAGACAAATGCGATTCTTGGACCATGTTAAAAGACACAACAGCCTACTGAAAGTAATCCTGGAGGGGAAAATACAAGGTAAAAGAGGCTGAGGCAGACCAAGATTAACATGGACGAGTAACATTAAAAGATGGACAAATCAACCGATGACAACCTGCACCATCAAAGCAAGAGATAGAGCAGAATGGCGCTCCATGGTAGCCAACCTTCGTTGCGGAGATGGCACTCAATGATGATGATGATGGTAAGGTGGCAGCCTCAAACTTATATGACCGTGCTCTTGGATAATCTTATCTATTTGAAAAATCTTTGTCCTCTGTTTTTGCTTTACTAGAGATAGTAATTCAGGTTTTAAGTACATGTTATTAAATTGTATGTGCTCCTTTGTGAGCCATATCTTAATATCATCTTTTGTACTGGATGACGTCGGGACTTTATCTTCAAGTGCAACAATGTTGTGGTACGCTGCATTGTCCATTATTAGGCAATATGGTCGATCTAGTGATGGGAGAACAGAATTTTCAATCCAATGTCTACATATGTGACCATTCATCTCAGAGTGATAATCCCGATTGTCTATGGATTTTGAAAGAAAAATGAGCTCTGCATTCTGTATTAGCCCATGTTGTCGACTACCTGCATGAGCAATTATCAAGCGCTGTCCTTTGCTGCTAGGTATTAATATCTTAATCTTTCCATCTGATGACTGCCATTCCCTTTGGTTAGTGTGGTGAGCATTGATCCATGTTTCATCCAAGTACACAATATCATAACCTTGCTTGCGCACCTCTTTTACTTCACGTAAGCACTTGCTTCTCATGATTACTATATGTGGCTTCTCACAGATGATGTTTCGTCCATTGGAATACTTTCTGAATGTAAAGCCTGCAGCTCTCACATTCCTCTATAATGTAGACTTTGATTTGCAATACTGTTGTTCTTTTTCAGCGATACTTTTAATTTTCTTATTGTAACAGTTTCATTCATACCCAACATTTTGCGAATTTCACTTTTAATAAGTTCACTGTCGAAATTATCCAACATTTTTGCTCTTCCTTGTGATTTTGTATATTTTGAACATTGACGGTCACGTGCTTGAATCCAGCGATTAAATGACCGTTTAGATAAATCCAAAATGTGTCTTGTCTTATTCTCAGGGTTTTCTAAAGAATGAAATAATCTTCCTCGTTTAGCCTCTTTGCAAAAATAGTCATACATTTTTATTGCGATGTTTTGTAAACTGCAGAATTTCATTTTAAGACTCATGATAAATGTTATTGTTCCACGTTTCCACCTATGAATGAACGGAAATGGAACACACAATGCCTCGTGTTTTCTACAAGTGTCTAATTGTGTCAGAAAGCCCACGTGGAAAGTGTGCAAAAACGTTAATTGTACCGTGTATGGATTTTTAATCGCTATTTTTAAATTAAAATACTGTAAACATTAAGTTTTGACTACATCAATGGGTCGTTATAAATTTATATAAATAAAATAAGCAACAATAATAACCAAATGTTTTTTTTTAATGAAATTAATTCCCTGTTGGGTTCTAATCATTATAACTTTGCATGCAAATTTTGAAACAAATTACAAAAAGAGATTAAAAAGACATCGATTTTAAAAGTTGGGCACATGATTTTAAACGAGCTATAGTGTTGCAGAGTGTAAAGCGATGCGCTACCTCGGAATGTCCCGCCATGTCAGACACAATAAGAATGTACAGAGCACTTCTTTATCTCCTGAGCAGAGAAGATACCTAACATAGGCTAAACTGTTTATTAATTTTTTTGCATAAAAGACGGCAGTTTAAGAAGAGGACAGTCATGGGTGAGGTCATCATCATCATCAAGTACCAGGCCTGCTGGCGTAGGTGATCATATCTCTCCATAACTTTCGATCTCGACAGTTATTTATCATTTCTGTTGTTGATGTTCTGCCAAGCCATTCTCTTAAGCTGTCTAGTATTTTTTTCTCTTTGCTCCCCTCTATCTCTTCGTCCCTCAATTTTTCCAGTTGTTACAATATATTCCAAACTTTGTACAATCTTGGATTCGGTAGGCTATGGATATTATTCAGTCGTGGACATCGAACATGGGGAAGAGTGGGTAAGGGTGCACAACAAAGGACAGAGAACATGGGGAAGAGTGGGTAAGGGTGCACATCACAGGACAGAGAACATGGGGAAGAGTGGGTAAGGGTGCACACCACAGGACAGAGAACATGGGGAAGAGTGGGTAAGGGTGCACAACAAAGGACATAGAACATGGGGAAGAGTGGGTAAGGGTGCACATCACAGGACAGAGAACATGGGGAAGAGTGGGTAAGGGTGCACATCACAGGACAGAGAACATGGGGAAGAGTGGGTAAGGGTGCACATCACAGTACAGAGAACATGGGGAAGAGTGGGTAAGGGTGCACATCACAGGACAGAGAACATGGGGAAGAGTGGGTAAGGGTGCACATCACAGGACAGAGAACATGGGGAAGAGTGGGTAAGGGTGCACATCACAGGACAGAGAACATGGGGAAGAGTGGGTAAGGGTGCACATCACAGGACAGAGAACATGGGGAAGAGTGGGTACGAGTGCACATCACAGGACAGAGAACATGGGGAAGAGTGGGTAAGGGTGCACATCACAGGACAGAGAACATGGTGAAGAGTGGGTACGAGTGCACATCACAGGACAGAGAACATGGGGAAGAGTGAGTAAGGGTGCACATCACAGGACAGAGAACATGGGGAAGAGTGGGTAAGGGTGCACATCACAGGACAGAGAACATGGGGAAGAGTGGGTAAGGGTGCACATCACAGGACATAGAACATGGTGAAGAGTGGGTACGAGTGCACATCACAGGACAGAGAACATGGGGAAGAGTGGGTAAGGGTGCACATCACAGGACAGAGAACATGGGGAAGAGTGGGTAAGGGTGCACATCACAGGACAGAGAACATGGGGAAGAGTGGGTAAGGGTGCACATCACAGGACAGAGAATGTATTCGGCAAAATGTCCAGGTCATTGAGGCAGTAATGCATTTTTTATTTTCGAAAACTCTTTCAAGAAGGGTCTGTTGTTCTACACAGACTGAGTTCATAGGATTTCTATGTTTGCTTGCGTTCGCCCGACGACTAAAGGTAGAGTATTCTAGTAGACTATAGAATTCATCTTTGTCTTCCGCCATTAAAAGGACGTTGAATGGGCGTTTCTCTGCGTTGTGTTGTGGTTTGCAGTATAACTGTGATATTTGCGCCTTTCGGCCCAACACATCCGACATCAGCACGACATTTTTGAGTACCGGGTTGTCTTCCCTCTTCGATCACTACTCGGTTGGCCAGACTAGACAGTTTAGTCTGTTACTAGAGGCACCGTGGAGAGATGGAGCAGGGTATGGATGGTTCTGGTTCACCGATCCTGGCGCAAGCCATCAGCTGTGAGTCGCTGACATATTCCAGCTTATGATTTCTGGACTATTCTTGGAGGCAGAGCTGCGAGGGAAGACTGGTGCATTGACAACAAGTGGTGTAACCATGGAAATTGTGGCTGTTACAAAAGCATTAGCTTTGCTTGAGACACATCCTTATGCTGATGTGTGTTTCCTCGGCAACTCAATAAGCATGTTCAGGAAAATCGGAACTGGCTGGCTCAACATCAACGGTTAGGGTCTCTTGGGGAGTCTGTTCCCAAATGTGAGCTTAATTTTGTTGCCAGGACAAGCAAGTGTAAGGACTAATGAGCCTGTGAACAGATTTGCCAGATTGAATGAGGGCGAGATTAGAAGAACAATGGGCCGCGATGACATTCTGAATACCCTAGGGGAGCTGCCGGAAAGCGCGACTCAAAAATTGACTCTCAAATTACAGCTACGGATAGACTGCACCTCAATGGGGAGGATTCAAGACGAAGGCCGTTATTGGGGATGAAACCAAAACACAATACCGGTGTTTTTGGTGGATACACTTAAGGAGATCAATATAGACGGAAATGTAAGCACTGATGGCTTGCCCAAGGGCATATGGATTACCTGTTGACTAAACACCTTAAAGTAAACACCCTGAACTAAACACCATCTGTCGAGATCTTGCATTCTCCGAGTGATCGTTTCATTTTATTTATAAATTTACGTTTTGTAAATGTCGCATGTGGACATTAGTAAATCCATTGCCCTGTTTAAATTGTAATTGTATTATCGTAATGTCAGACATTATAGTGAAAGAAAAAAAAATAAAGGACTCATCCTTAATAGTAAAAAGGTAGAAGTAATGGTAACAACAAAGAAAAGGACATCACCTCAGTGCAAAATAAAGACAAGTGGAACAATATTAAAACAGGTAAATTAATTTAAATATTTGGGAACTTTGTTAACCTCAGACGGAAGATGTACAAAAGAGGTGAGATGCAGAATGACTCAGGCAAAAGCAGCTTTCCAAAAAATGAGGAAAATACTATGCAATCCATTTTTGACAATTGAAACAAAAAAAGAGTTCTTAAGTGTTATGGAGAGTCAGTCTTAACATATGGATGTGAATCATGGACAATAGAACATCAAACAAGAAAATCACTGGAGTCTGTAGAAATTTGGTTTTACAGAAGAATGTTGAGAATACCATGGACAGCTAAAAAGAGTAATGAAAACGTTCAGAAAGAGCCAAAGCAAAAAGAGAGCTAATTTCCAATATTAGGAAGAAACAATCATCATTTTTTGGCCATGTAATGAGAAGGGAACAGATGGAATATATTGTTGTAACGGGGAAAATTGTGGGACGAAGAGATAGAGGGAAGCAAAGAGAAAAAAGTACCAGACACGATAAGAGAATGGCTTGGCAGAAGGTTAACAACAGAAATGATAAATAACTGTCGAGATTGAAAGTTGTGGAGAGACATTATCACATGGGCCAACAGGCCCGGTACTTGAACCTGATGATATATAATCGTATATCCGAGTTACAACATAGGACAATACCCTTGCGGTAGGACAGTAGAGTAGATTACCAGTGATCAGGCGAATGTTCTTTAACTTCTTCTTTCTTTCTTTCCTCATTTACATTTCAGTGTCAAGGGAGATACAATTTACGTTCTCATGCTCTTCTGTTCGCCTCTGCTTCTGTTATGTTTCCTTCATTCATTCATCCGTTCAATGAGTGCCGTCTCCGTATCGAAGGTTGCCTACCACAGAACGCCATTCAGCTCTGTCTCTTGTTTTGATGATGCAGGTTGTCATAGTCTGACTTATCCATCTTTTCATTTTACTAGTCCGTGATAGTCTTGGTCTGTCTCTGTCTCTTTTATCTTGTATTTTACCCTTCAAGATTACTTTTAGTAGGCTGTTGTGTCTTTAACATGCCCCCAAAATCTCATTTGTCTTGTTTGAACTGTATTTAGTAGTTCTCATTTTATTTTTAGTTGATATAAGACTTAATCTTTTGCTTACGTTTCCTTCCATCCAATTCCTCCTATTCTTCTATCAATCCACATTTCAAAAGCTTCAATTTTCTGTTCTGTTTTCTTGTCTAATGACCATGTTTCTCCACCATACATGAATATTGAGAAGATGTAACATTTTGCTATTATTAGTTTTAGCCCTGGTGTTATTTGTTTTGCTTTTAGTATGTTCTGCATGCCATTAAAATTACTTTTTGCCATTCCTACTCTTTTGTTTATTTCAGTTGTACATTTCCCATCATTGGTTATAGTATGTCCCAGGTAGTTGTAGTTCTAAACTGTCTACAGGTCTATTCCTTCGACTTTGATATAGACGTGTAGGTTTTGACTATTATCATTGTTTATGATCATAGTTTTAATCTTTTTGATATTCATATTTAGTCCACATTTTTTCCTTGTCATGTTTATTTAAGTAATTGTTGTAGATTTTTTGGATTTTCTGCTAGTAGAACAGTCTCATCAGCATATCTTAGGTTATTGATTATCTTTCCATTAATGTCTAGGCATGGCATCTCTATGATGTTTTTAAAGATTTGCTCAGTGTATAGATTGAACAAGCTTGGTGATAGGATGCATCCTTGTCTTACTCCTCTTTTTATATCAATGGGTGTAGATTTCTCTTTGTTATATTTTATTTTTGCTGTTTGCTTCCCGTATAAATTACATATTAGTCGTATGTCTGTGTCGTCTAGATTTATATCTTTTAGGCAGTCTATAAGTCGTTTATGGTATTATATATCAAAAGCTTTGATGCAGTCTATGAAGCAGTCATATATTGGTCTGTTTACCTCTGTGTACTGTGGATATTCTCTAGAAGTGTGGGCATTCTCTAGAATTGTGGGTATTCTCTAGGAGTCTGGGTATTCGATAGAAGCGTGTGTATTATCTTGAATTGTGGGTATTCTCTAGGAGTCTGGGTATTCGATAGAAGCGTGTGTATTATCTTGAATTGTGGGTATTCTCTAAAAGTGTCAGATTTAGACAGCTCGTTCATCACACCTATCGCTGATATTGTCTGTATCATACATCCATTCTTTCGTTTGTATTTCCTTTACAATATACACCATTGGACAAAATACTAATTACTTAATTGTCAGTGTAGAAACGAAACTCTCCAAATGAAGAACGAAGACAACTTCCACAAATGAACTGCCTTAGATCCTGACTGAATTTATTTCTTCTACCAAAACTAACCTTGTCACGTTTAAGGAATGCACTCATTGACACGTAAAACAAACACAGGCATTTTATTATCACAGTTACACTTTATTAATAGTCATTAATGGTGATCACAGACATAAATATGATTAAATCACAGACATATTCAACCAAATGGTATTGACTTGATTTGTTTATTTTACGTGTAAGAAGCCTTGGTGGTTGAGTGGTTAATGTGCTCGCTTTCTCATTTTAACCGAACTGAGTTCGGTTTCGATCGCCAGAAGTAGCAGATTTAAAAACAAAATAAGACTCCGAGGTTCAACCAGCCTCTAAAAATGGGTACCAGAGATTATTCTGGGAAGTAAAGGCGACCTGACGTGATACCGACCACATCACACAAAAATGTGCCGTGGTCATAAAATATATTGTCACTAACACCATATTGTTGTATAATTTATTTATCAATCTATTTCACAAGTTATTGGATAAAGAGATATAGCGAAGACGATGGCGCTGGATAAGACACTACTGCGGAAGCCAGCTGAGAGTATTACACAACAGGCACTTTTTGTAATCCGTAGGGAAAAGACAAAGAGGAAACCAATGAATTCTTGGAGAAGACGGATAGAAGCAGAGATGAAGATAATGGGGAAAACATGGAATGATCTTAAAAGAATGGCAAAAAACAGAACGACTTGGAGAATGTTTGTTGAAGACCTATGCTCCACAGGGAGCTTAAAAGGTAGAAGAAGTAAAAAAGAACACCATAATCCCAGTATACCTGGCAAGACGTGGAGGGAATCTTTATTTTACTTTTTATAGCGATGTCTGTAAGTCTAAATTATATAATTGTAATTATATTTTGTAAAGTAGATATTATATATTGTAAATTAGATATTTTATATTGTAAATTATATTATTATATATTGTAAATATATTGTAAATATGTATATATATAGTAAATTATATATTGTAAATTATACATTGTAAAAGATATATTGTAAATTATATTTACATATTGTAAATTATATATTGTAAATTATGTATTGTAAATTATATATTGTAAATTATGTATTGTAATTTATATATTGTAAATTATATAGTGTAAATTATAAATTGTAAATTATATATTGTAAATTATATAATAGCTAACATGGCTTTTTCATTGCTTTCGTAATGTTTGCGGGATAGGTTGACAGACTAGACTAAACCAGCAGCACAGTAAGAATATGGGTGTGTGTTCAAGTCACTTAGGCGTCTTTTATAACTCATCATTATCTTGTGCCGTGTGCACATCAAAAGTTGACTTCCTCCAGAGAACCTTTCCACACTGTCTCTTGCCCGTTTTTCCATGTTTCTATGTTTTCCTGTCAACTTCTTGCTATTCTTGTTATGGTTATGGAAGGCCCCGGTATCACTGCAAACGAAATACAATCCATAATTGCTCATCCGTCCGTGTCAGTGGAATCATCCGAATTACTATCTCATCTCCTAAACAAAGAGGAGTTGCTGTAGACCCCATCATAGCAGTCTCAGCACACGCCAAAAGACATCGGGCGAAACCGCACAGATAGTGAACACATCCAACAGTTTTTGTTGTCATACGATATCGTCGTAAACAATCGCAATATCGAAACACGATCAAAACGGATGAAACACACAGCTCACGGTGTGCACAGAGCACTTAACTCAGTAGCTCCTGCAACAAGCCGGATTGCTATTCTTAGTTCACGTCAGTCCATGTTTGTTTCGGCTTCGATTGCTTTGGATATTCCCACCCAAATTCTCTTTCATTACTTTATTACATCTCTTTTTAAAGGTGCGCATGACTGTGTAGCTAAAACCACCTTTTTGCTGGCTGAAAAGCCGACGTACAGTGTTCGAAACCCGCGGTAGACGGAAAGGATTTTTTTTTTAAATCGGGGGTGAAATAAAAACCCGGAGTCTCACACGTCGTGACGACTGCTTCGACTAAGCGGCCTTTATCCCACTGGTTCTATCACGAGGCCCCCGACATACACCAGCAATGGTAATATGTGCTGTAAAGATCATTTCTTTTTTTTTTGCGTTCGCCAGGTTTGACCTCTGACGAAGTCCATAGACACTAGGAACTGAATTTTTCGTGTTAATCCGTTTTTTCCTGGCAGCCGTGTGCACAGGGGTCCCTCGCCGCACAGGCAGATAACTCCGTCTTCGGAGGTACTCATATTTTTTACGTCTATGAGTAATTGACGTTTCACGCCAGCCTTCGCTGCTGAGACTAGGGCTGTTGCCGCAGAGAGAAATCAAAATAAAAATCCCGCAGCCAGGATTTGAACCACGCCCGTGCGCTGCCGGGCCCGAAAGGGAAGTAAAGAATAGCGGCGCTGTACCCTACCAGGCATGTTCGTAAGAGGCGAGAAAGGAGGGTTAGGCATGGGACTGGCTATCCCATACTGTAAAAAAATAAGCCGAAAAAACTTCACAAACATGAACAAGTCAAAGAAAGATAAAGTAAATCCGTCAACCAGGAAAGAGAAGGGCTCTCTGTCTAAGAGATGTATGACGCAATCCGGAGAAAGCCATAAGGAGTCCGGGTTGCCGACTCACCCTTTGTCTACCAGGAAATCATCCAGAATTGGCACCTGGAATGTTCGTACCCTTAATGAACAGGGAAAAGCGGCACAAGTGGCAGCAGAAATGAACAACTACAAGATAGATATTCTGGGAATGTGTGAAACAAGATGGCTGGGAGCGGAGAGAATAAAATTGAATACAGGGGAGATGATTTTATCATCAGGACACCAGGAACCAGGAGCACAACATAGCGAAGGGGTAGCTATAATGCTATCAAAGAATGCACAGAAGACACTAATAGAATGGGAGGCAGTGGGACCAAGACTGGTGAGAGCAACATTTAGAACAACCAAAAACAAATAAAATTACACATTATACAATGCTATGCACCAACTAACGATAAAGATGACTCAGTTAAAGATGATTTTTATAAACAGCTACAATGCCAGATGGATGCAAGACGAGCCAAGGATATTATAATCTTGATGGGAGACCTAAATGCTAAGGTAGGATCAGACAACAGAGGCTTTGAAGAGATTATGGGAAAACATGGACTTGGAGATATAAACGAGAATGGAGAGATATTTGTGAATTTCTGCGCCCTTAATCAAATGAGCCTAGGAGGAACAATATTCCAACATAAAAGAATACACAAAGCTACATGGGTGTCACCAGATCATAGAACGGAAAATCAAATTGATCACATATGTATTAATAATAAGTTTAAGTCATCCTTACAGGATGTAAAAGTATATAGAGGGGCAGATATAGCTTCTGATCATCATCTTCTGTTAGCCAAACTTAAAATTAAATTATAAAGGTATACTACAACGAATAAGGGCAGAACGTATTTCAATGTAGGGTTTCTTAAAGAACAAGGAATTAAAGATAAATTCGCAGTCACAATATCAAACAAATACCAAGTCCTCCAACAACTAGAAAATACTATAAATATAGAAGATCATTGGAAACAGGTAAAAAATATATGGAAAGAGACATGCGAAGAAACACTGGGGAAAAGAGAACGCCAGAATAAGGCATGGATGACAGCAGAGACCCTGGATAAAATTAAAGAAAGAAAGAACAAGAAAGCAGACATAAATAAAAGCAAAACAAGAAGTAATAAAGCCAAGACACAGGAAGCTTACACAGAGGTGAATAAAGAAGTGAGAAGATGCATTAAAAGGGATAAGAGGAAATATATAGATGAATTAGCTAAAGAGGCAGAAGAAGCAGCAAATAAAGGGAATATGAAAGAACTGTACAACAGCACAAAGAAATTAGGTGGAAAATACAAACAGATCAACGCCTTTATCAAAGATAAGAAAGGAAATCTGCTTAGTAATATAAAGGAACAAATGGAGAGATGGAAGGAGCACTTTGAAGAACTTTTGAACAGACCTGGCTCAAATAATCCTCCAGATATACTACCAGCAGAAGAAGAATTACACGTTAACTGCGGAAAACCAAGCAAAGAAGAAATAATGAAAGCCATCAAACTGTTAAAAGATGGTAAAGCCACAGGACCAGATGAAATTCCTTCGGAAGCCATCAAAGCAGATATTATCACCTCTACCAAGATGTTACATAATCTATTGGATAAAATTTGGGAGAGGGAAGAAATACCTAAAGACTGGAGAGAAGGTTATATGATCAAACTACCAAAGAAAGGAAGTTTACAGGAGTGCACAAATTATAGGGGAATTATGCTACTATCAGTGCCAGGAAAAATATTAGGCAGAATCATTCTGGAGAGACTAAAAGAGGCTATAGAGAAACACTTGAGAGATGAACAAGCAGGTTTTAGGAAGAACAGATCATGTGCTGATCAAATAACTACTCTACGTATAATAGTTGAACAAAGTTTAGAACTAAAATCCCCACTTTATATTGGATTCATAGATTACGAAAAGGCATTTGATAGTTTAGACAGAAGAATGCTTTGGAAGTTGCTGAGTCATTATGGAATCCCCATAAAGTTTATTAACCTGATAAAAACAATGTATGAAGGAACAAAATGTAGTGTGGTGCATGAAGGACAGCTTACAGAAGCATTTGAAATAAGAACAGGAGTAAGGCAAGGATGCCTTCTGTCTCCATTTCTCTTTCTACTGGCCATAGATTGGATTATGAAAATAACTCAAAACAACAGAAATGGGATCCAGTGGTCACTGACCAAACAACTTGATGATTTAGACTTTGCTGATGACATAGCTCTCCTATCACACAGCCACCAACAGATGCAAGATAAAATGAGTATATTAGATGAGAGATCACAACAGCTAGGACTAAAGATTAATAGAGATAAGACCAACATTATGAGAATTAATGCAGTTGGCAATAACCAAATAAAACTAGGAGAAATACCTCTACTAGACGTACAATCTTATATATATCTGGGCAGTAATATAGATAAAGAGGGAGGAACAGAAAACGATACCAAAATAAGGATATCAAAAGCAAGAGGAGCTTTCATTGCACTGGGAAACATATGGAAATCCAAAGAAATTAGGCTAAATACAAAAATACAAATTTTCAACTCCAATGTTAAGTCGGTTCTATTATATGGCTGTGAAACATGGAGAATAACAAAATTGACAATCACGAAGGTACAGACTTTCATTAATGGATGCTTGCGCAGAATAAAGGGATGGAAATGGCAGGACAAAGTCACAAACGTGGAATTATGGAAATGTACCGGTCAAATACCAGTGGATAAAGAAATACAGCGAAGACGATGGCGATGGATAGGACACACACTACGGAAACCAACTGAGAGTATTACACAACAGGCCCTTTTTTGGAATCCCCAGGGGAAAAGACAAAGAGGAAGACCAAGGAATTCTTGGAGAAGACAGATTGAAGCAGAGATGAAGATGATGGGGAAGACATGGAATGATCTTAAAAGAATTGCAAAAAACAGAACGACTTGGAAAGTGTTTGTTGAAGACCTATGCTCCACTGGGAGCTAAAAGGTAGAAGAAGAGGATTTGAACCTACAACCTCTCACTCTTGAGGCAATGGTCTTGCCTCGAGACCAACCAGTCCCCCAACTTTTGTTTTATTGCATCTCTTTATGTTTCCTTAAACATCTTGCTCGAATTGTTTAAAATAATTCCTTCTTTATTTCTGGCTGTTTCAAAACTGCCTTATTTGTTTTCTTCTCTGAGCCCTCAATTGATTGATAGATCTACATTTCAGGACTTCAATTTTCTTAATCTCCCTTTGCACCCAACAAAACGGTATGGTTATAAATAGTTCCCCATATAATAATATTTATGTATTATTATTTGTACCTGGTTATAAATAGACAAGTAGACTAGTACACAATAAATATAGTTATATGTTTTAAAAATGGTTTAAACGCATAAACATAACCTTTTGTTTGTTTGTTAACTGAATACATTTATTTTAAAAAAAAATAAGTAATTCAATGAATAGTTGAAAAGATTTACATAAATTGTAGTGGACGGATTTATATTTATTTATATTTATATATATTTATATAAGTAGTCAAAAAAGGGTTGAAGTCAACGGTCACAGAATAAACAATTTGTGATAAGAGGGTGGTATATACACAGGACAAATCTGAAACAAGTGCTAAGCGTCAAGCATTTGGTCACAATAATGACATCAGATTGAAGATGCACCACCGAAATAAAGTAGAAGAGCTCAGGTCAAAATATCATTTCATAAAATAAAAAAAAGTTTTGTGCAACAAGTTTGTGTCAATAGAAGTTAGAACGAGAGTGATATATAGAGCCAATTCTGTTCCTTGGAAGCGAATGATGGACACAAGATAAATAAATGATTGGTTATTGGTTGTTGGTTATGGAAGGCCTCGGTATCACTGCAAACGAATTAAAATCCATAATTAAAAAGAAAGGTAACTGTAGTCCCCTTTGTAGCAGTCTCAGCACACGCCAAAAGACATAAGGCGAAACCGCGCAGAAAGTGAACACAGCCAACTGTTCCCTGTCATACGATATCATCATTCATCGTAAACAAGCGGGATATCGAAACATGAACAAAACGGATGAGACACACAGCTCACGGTGTGCACAGATCACTTAACGCAGTAGCTCCTGCAACAAGCCGGACTTGGAATATGAGGAAACTGCAAGAAGGAACACTTTTCAGACATAGCCTTCAACGGTTCCTGCCGCCTATCCACCATATACCATGGAAAAATAAATGAAAAGACTATTAAAGGCCAAGGATATAGGATTTCTCAGAAGAATGTTGAGAGTTCCCTGGATAGCTAAAGTGACCAACGAAGAAACTCTCAAAGAGATCAACACAAAGAGGTGTCTTTTAAAAAACATCACAACGAAACTATCGACATTTTTCGAGCACAACATGAGAAGATAAAAGTTGTGATTGTTGGTTACAACTGGCAAAATAGAGGGAAAGAGATCGCGAACGACAAGGAGAGAAGATACTAGATAGCTTGGTGTCATGGCATGGAAAACAATCAGCAACATAATTGATAGGATACACGGTGGATAGATGGTTGTGGAAGGCCATGATCGCCTTCTCCAGCCGGTATACCTCAACCTGGTCCTGACAACCCTGGACTTGACAACCTTGGATCTGACAACCCTAGACTTGAAAACCCTGGGTTGACAACCCTGGACTTGACACCCTGGACTTGACAACCCTGGGCCTGACAACCCTGGACTTGACACCCTGGACTTGACACCCTGGACCTGACAACTCTGGACTTGACACCCTGGACTTGACACCCTAGACCTGACAACCCTGGACTTGACACCCTGGACTTGACAACCCTGTGCCTGACAACCCTGGACTTGACACCCTGGACTTGACAACCCTGGACTTGACAACCCTGGACTTGAAAAACCTGGACCTGACAACCCTGGAATTGACAACCCTGGACTTGACAACCCTGGACTTGACAACCCTGGACTTGACACCCTGGACCTGACAACCCTGGACTTGACACCCTGGACTTGACACCCTGGACTTGACAACCCTGGGCCTGACAACCCTGGACTTGACAACCCTGGACCTGACAACCCTGGACTTTACAACCCTGGGCCTGACAACCCTGGACTTGACATCCTGGACTTGACAACTCTGGGCCTGACAACCCTGGACTTGACACCCAGGACTTGACAACCCTGGGCCTGACAACCCTGGACTTGACACCCTGGACTTGACACCCTGGACTTGACACCCTCGACTTGACAACCCTGGACTTGACAACCCTGGATTTGACACCCTGGACTTTACACCCTGGGCCTGACAACCCTGGACTTGACACCCTGGACTTGACAACCTGGACTTGACAACCCTGGGCCTGACAACCCTGGACTTGACAACCCAGGACTTGACACCCAGGACTTGACAACCCTGGGCCTGACAACCCTGGACTTGACACCCTGGACTTGACACCCTGGACTTGACACCCTGGACTTGACAACCCTGGACTTGACAACCCTGGATTTGACACCCTGGACTTGACACCCTGGGCCTGACAACCCTGGACTTGACACCCTGGACTTGACACCCTGGACTTGACAACCCTGGGCCTGACAACCCTGGACTTGACACCCTGGACTTGACACCCTGGACTTGACAACCCTGGGCCTGACAACCCTGGACTTGACACCCTGTACTTAACAACCCTAGACCTGACAACCCTGGACTTGACAACCCTGGACTTCACACCCTGGACTTGACAACCCTGGATTTGACACCCTGGACTTGACACCCTGGGCCTGACAACCCTGGACTTGACACCCTGGACTTGACAACCTGGACTTGACAACCCTGGGCCTGACAACCCTGGACTTGACAACCCAGGACTTGACACCCAGGACTTGACAACCCTGGACTTGACAACCCTGGACTTGACACCCTGGACTTGACACCCTGGACTTGACACCCTGGACTTGACACCCTGGACTTGACAACCCTGGACTTGACAACCCTGGATTTGACACCCTGGACTTGACACCCTGGGCCTGACAACCCTGGACTTGACACCCTGGACTTGACACCCTGGACTTGACAACCCTGGGCCTGACAACCCTGGACTTGACACCCTGGACTTGACACCCTGGACTTGACAACCCTGGGCCTGACAACCCTGGACTTGACACCCTGTACTTAACAACCCTAGGCCTGACAACCCTGGACTTGACAACCCTGGACTTCACACCCTGGACTTGACAACCCTGGGCCTGACAACCCTGGACTTGAAAACCCTGGGCCTGACAACCCTGGACTTGACACCCTGGGCCTGACAACACTGGACTTGACACCCTGGACTTGACAACCCTGGGCCTGACAACCCTGGACTTGACACCCAAACTTGACAACCCTGGGCCTGACAACCCTGGACTTGACACCCTGGACTTGACAACCATGGGCCTGACAACCCTGGACTTGAGAACCCAGGGCCTGACAACCCTGGACTTGAAAATCCTGGGCCTGACAACCCTGAACCTGACAACCTTGGACCTGACAACCCTGGACTTGTTAACACTGGACTTGACAACCCTGGACCTGACAACCCTGGACCTGACAATCCTGGATCTGACAACTCTAGGCTGGACAACATTGGGCTTGACAACCCTAGACCTAACAACCCTGGGCTTGACAACCCTGGGATACAAAATGTTAGGTTAAAGTTTAAAGGCATTTCTGGACCAGATTATCGCAGCTTTCTGCATACCATATATAATATAGCTATCTATTGGAGTCTTGATAGTCTGTCTGTTAGTTGCAAGCAATCATAGTAGGTCAGTAGCTTGGTAAACTAATTGATGTTGTTATTGCTGAACAGCTTCTCTCGTCGCTAAAACTACCAATATTGGATAGACAGATGCGACCGCAGAATGAACAAGACGCATTCGTGGTACCTGGATTCATATTTTTTCTCCAGCGCATTTTGTCTTCTGAATTTGATTTCAACGCTGCCTCGAATATTGATGTGCCTTTGCTTTTATTCTTGTTTTCCGTGTGCTACGATCTGCATCCAGATATCTTCCTAGTTTCTTTCAGAGAATTCACTAACGGAAACCCTGCAAACACAGCTATTAGTACAGTGTTAATTATATCTTCACAACGATTTATATTCTTCTCCGTCTCTGATCATGACTCTGTCAGAGTAGGACTGCGAGAGTAGAAAAATAAATGAAAAGACTATTAAAGGCCAAGGATATAGGATTTCTCAGAAGAATGTTGAGAGTTCCCTGGATAGCTAAAGTGACCAACGAAGAAACTCTCAAAGAGATCAACACAAAGAGGTGTCTTTTAAAAACATCACAACGAAACTATCGACATTTTTCGAGCACAACATGAGAAGATAAAAGTTGTGATTGTTGGTTACAACTGGCAAAATAGAGGGAAAGAGATCGCGAACGACAAGGAGAGAAGATACTAGATAGCTTGGTGTCATGGCATGGAAAACAATCAGCAACATAATTGATAGGATACACGGTGGATAGATGGTTGTGGAAGGCCATGATCGCCTTCTCCAGCCGGTATACCTCAACCTGGTCCTGACAACCCTGGACTTGACAACCTTGGATCTGACAACCCTAGACTTGAAAACCCTGGGTTGACAACCCTGGACTTGACACCCTGGACTTGACAACCCTGGACTTGACACCTGGACTTGACACCCTGGACTTGACACCCTGGACTTGACACCCTGGACTTGACAACCCTGGACTTGACAACCCTGGATTTGACACCCTGGACTTGACACCCTGGGCCTGACAACCCTGGACTTGACACCCTGGGCCTGACAACCCTGGACTTGACACCCTGCAAACACATGCTATTAGTACAGTGTTAATTATATCTTCACAACGATTTATATTCTTCTCCGTCTCTGATCATGACTCTGTCAGAGTAGGACTGCGGACTCTCTCACGAAGGCAGCTGTCTGTTTAAGTGATTTGGTTGCCCCGTATAGTTTCTCTGCCAGGGAGGTGGATGTGGGCCACATTGTCCTTCTCAGGTCTGTGTCATCATCATCATCATTGAGTGCCGTCTCCGCAACGAAGGTTGGCTACCATGGAGCGCCATTTTGCTCTATCTCTTGCTTTGATGGTGCAGGTTGTCATCGGTTGATTTGTCCATCTTTTGATGTTACTCGTCCATGTTAATATTGGTCTGCCTCTGCCTCTTTTACCTTGTATTTTCCCTCCAGGATCACTTTCAGTAGGCTGTTGTGTCTTTTAACATGGCCTAAGAATCGCATTTGTCTTGTTCTAATTGTGTTCAGAAGTTCTCTTTTCATTTTTAGTTGTTTTAAGACTTTGTCATTTGTTTTCTTTTCCTTCCATCCAATTCTACCTATTCTTCTATATATCCACATTTCAAACAGGTCTGTGTACTGGGGGCAATCCTGTAGAACATGTTTTGTTGTCATGTTGTCCAGTGTACAGTGGCACTGGCTGGTAGTACCAATTTTGAGTTTGGTGAACATGTGATTTCTCATTCTATTGTGGCCAGTGCGTAGGCGAAGTATGATGACTTGATCCCTCCTTGATAGTTGGAGAAATCCGTCCCTCTCGTTATACTTTGGGTGTTCTCGTTTTCAATTTTTAAGATACTGGCCTTTGATGATTGATTTGGCTTCATTGTAGCTGACCAGAAGGTTCTCCTGTGGTAATCTCCCTCCCTCTTTAGCTAATTTGTCTGCGCGTTCGTTTCCGTGTATATTACAGCGTGATGGTATCTACAGGATGACCACACTCTGGAAGTTATATTCTTCACGGGGAAGAGGCAGTGCGGTTATTGTCCCGAGACACATGAATAACAAAACCATAAATACATAATTTTAGAAATTGTAACGCTAATTTACAGTTTAAAAGGGTAAATAAAACAGAATGTTATATATGAAAAAAAAAATAAAAAAAGGGACGGATAACTGTTGAAATAACACTAGCTGTGGCCAAATTTACTTCAAATTGATTATGTCCCTTGCAGCAACCGCAATGTAACCGCCAACAAGAACAGCACCACTGCGGATACTTCGGAAATCCTGGAGCTTCCTGGAATAGAGTTGCAACCTGTCATAACGAGCACTAGAGGAGATGTGAGAACTAGAAGATGGAAGCAGAGCTGATGTTTAAGCTGTAGAATAATTAATTATGCCAGGGTTATCAAAACCACAGTGTGAAGATATAATGATAATGATTATAATAATATTATTATTATTATAGCTTAAAACATAATAGTTTTTGAAGAAACAGAAATTCAATTACATCTACTTGAAAAAAGAATGTAAAATGAATAACATGAAAATAAGCGTAAAAAATATAAGTTGTATCAATATCTATCTATTGTTCTTTCGAGCCAAAGACGGCACATAGGGCAGAACCACAATCTCAAAAGCAGAAACCTTGCATGCCAAAATGGCACATATTGCAGAGATCACTGCTTCTAAAATCTATGGCTCTGTTTCCATAACAATACTTTTTACAATGACAGCTTGTCAAGCCAGCGATCAATCTCCTTAGTCGCCTCTTACGACATGCCTGGAAGGTCATAGTGTCACTATTCTTTACTTCCCTCATAATGAAGCACCGGTAACACACGGTGTATCATTAGGAAGACCAAAAAAAAAGACATTAAACATAAATATAGAACATCTTGTTATAAAACAAGTAACAAACTTTAAATGTCTGGAAACAACATTTTTTTCAAGATGGTAAACTAGATAAAGAAATAGATATTCGGTGCCAGAAGGCAAACCAAGTATTGCGAGGGTTCTGGAACGTGCGGCTGAGTGAGTGCACGTGAGTCTAGTCCATCCACAGCATCGACGTTCAGCGACCATATCAATCATGACGACAGTCATCATTCAGATGAAGCCCAAAAGACAACAACGAAGGAGGAAAACTAGAAAAGGTAAAAGAGGTGGTATGAGATTGTCGAAGTGTGGGAGGATAGCCCTAAAGTATGTGCCCGTCTCATATTAGAAGTGTATCTAAGAGAGATAATAATATCTGAGAGATAAGATCAGAAATGAAGAACTGAGAAAAATAAAACTAGGAATAGCCCCCGCCATAGAATATATAAGGAAACAACAGATAAAATAGTTTGGCCACGTGACAAGACATAAAGATCAAAACACAACACAACGGGCCTTCAGCAAAAGTTGTGAGAACAAAACACCCAAGTGTCGACCACGAAAAAGATGGATTGATGATATATTAGAAGCACTGGGAAACATAACAGCAGCAGAGACGAACAGAAGAGCAACAGACCGCAAATTATATCTCCCCTCGACGCTGAAAGGCAGATGAGGAAGGAAAGAAGAAGAGGAAGAAATCAATGTCGACCCATTCTTAATAAGCTACTGTGCGGAGCCGATATAATGATTTTGCAAGTAACACTTTTGGTGATAGGACAGTTAATGCCCCTGGATTTCATTATTTCTACAATAGAAGACACATTGGGTAGGCCATCCTTGTGCAAGACAACATGGTAGCAGCTGAGGTTGATATGTCTGCATGGGACAATGGAGAATTGCAGGTACATGCGGTTAGTATGGAGACCCCAGTTCCTTTCGCGATTGTAAATGTGTACGCCTGTAATGGGAAGGTGGACACACAACAATGGCAGAATCTCTTCGCATTCGAGGAGGAGAACGTCATTTTCTGCGGAGACTTTAATGCTAGAGGAAACCAGTGGGGTAACGTCATAACCAACAAGCAGGGAGAAGACCTAGAGAACGTACTGATGTCGGCCGATATGATGTGCTTGGATAATGGAAGGGCAACCAGAATGGCCACTCGAATAGATGATTATGATAGTGTCATAGAACTGGCACTGGTATATTTTGTTCTTTGTTTGTTTTTCTGTTGTTGATTTTTCTTGAAGCACCGAACCTGGCGCAAGCCATCAGCTTTGATCATCATCATCAAGTACCGGGCCTAGTGGCGCAGGTGATCATGTCTCTCCAAAACTTTCGATCTCGGCAGCTATTTATCATTTCTGTTGTTGACCTTCTGCCAAGCCATTCTCTTAAGCTGTCTGTTATTTTTTTCTCTTTGCTTCCCTCTATCTCGTCGTTCCTCAATTTTTCCAGTTGTTACAATATATTCCAGTTGTTCTCTTCACATTACATGGCCAAAAAATGATGATGGTTTCTTCCTAATATTGGAAATTAGCTTTCTTTTTGCTTTGACCTCTCTCATAACATCTTCATTAATCTTCTTAGCTGTCCATGGTATTCTCAACATTATTCTGTAAAACCAGATTTCTACAGACTCCAGTGATTTTCTTGTCTGTTGTCCTATTGTCCATGACTCGCATCCGTATGTTAAGACTGGCTCTATCAGCTTTGATAGCTAGCACATTTGTTGATGTCATACGCCTTCCTTCCTATGACCTTCTTGCTTCCCTATACTGCGTCAAGTATATTGAATGTAAATCTAATACTATAGCTTGTTTCATAAGTCGTGCCCAACTTTTAAAATCAATATCTTTTAAACCGCTTTTTGTAATTTTTTCAAAATTTGCATGTAAAGTTATAATGATTACAACCCAACAGGGAATTAATTTCATTAAAAACAAACATTTGGTTATTATTATTGCTTATTTGATTTATATAAATTTATAACGACCCATTGATGTAGTCAAAACTTAGTGTTTACAGTATTTAAGTTAAAAATAGCGATTACAAATCTATACACGGTCAAATTTACGATTTTGCACGCTTTAAACGTGAGCTGTCTGACACAATTAGACACTTTTAGAAAACACGAGAAATTGTGTGTTCCATTTCCGTTCATCCATAGGTGTAGACGTGGAACGCTAACATTTATCATGAGTCTTAAAATGAAATTCTGCAGTTTACAAAACATCGCAATAAAAATGTATGACTATTTTTGCAAAGAGGCTAAACGAGGAAGATTATTTCATTCTTTAGAAAACCCTGAGAATAGGACAAGACACATTTTGGATTTATCTAAACGGTCATTTCATCGCTGGATTCAAGCACGTGACCGTCAATGTTCAAAATATACAAAATCACAAGGAAGAGCAAAAATGTTGGATAATTTCGACAGGGAACTTATTAGAAGTGAAATTCGCAAAATGTTGGGTATGAATGAAACTGTTACAATAAGAAAATTAAAAGTATCGCTGAAAAAGAACAACAGTATTGCAATATCAAAGTCTACATTATGGAGGAATGTGAGAGCTGCAGGCTTTACATTCAGAAAGTATTCCAATGGACGAAACATCATCTGTGAGAAGCCACATATAGTAGTCATGAGAAGCAAGTACTTACGTGAAGTAAAAGAGGTGCGCAAGCAAGGTTATGATATTGTGTACTTGGATGAAACATGGATCAATGCTCACCACACTAACCAAAGGGAATAGCAGTCATCAGATGGAAAGATTAAGGGATTAATACCTAGCAGCAAAGGACAGCGCTTGATAATTGCTCATGCAGGTAGTCGACATCATGGACTAATACAGAATGCAGAGCTCATTTTTCTTTCAAAATCCATAGACAATCGGGATTATCACTCTGAGATGAATGGTCACATATTTAGACATTGGTTTGAAAATTCTGTTCTCCCATCACTAGATCGACCATCTTGCCTAATAATGGACAATGCAGCGTACCACAACATTGTTGCACTTGAAGATAAAGTCCCGACGTCATCCAGTACAAAAGATGCTATTAAGATATGGCTCACAAAGGAGCACATACAATTTAATAACACGTACTTAAAACCTGAATTACTATCTCTAGTAAAGCAAAAACAGAGGACAAAGATTTTTCAAATAGATAAGATTATCCAAGAGCACGGTCATATAAGTTTGAGGCTGCCACCTTACCATGCTCATTTAAATCCAATAGAACTAATCTGGGCAAAATTAAAAGGACAAGTGGCAGATGAAAATACAACATTCAAAATATGCGATGTAAAGACTCTTGCTAATCTCGCTTTATTAAATATAGACAAAGATTATTGGGCTAAATGTGAAGACCACGTCTTAAAACAGGAAGAGGAATATTGGAAAAATGATGGTTTGTGGAATGTTCAACCCCAAACAGTTATTAATCTTTTAGACTCGTCTGATTCAGAATGAAAGTATATAGCCCCCACAATGTTGGCCCCTATATTACCTTAAATTATTTCAACAAACGGTCCTTTTCAGGACCACACAACTATGAAAATTGGGCATACAGGTATACCTTGATATTATCGTCCGTCCTCGAACTGAGCAGACAATAATTATCCTGGTGTTTTGTTTTATCCAGTTATTTCCCCATTACGGCCACGCCTTTACCTAGTGAAAATTAATCGTAGACCAGCAACTACGGTAATTTCTATTCTTTAGGGCTTCACAATTTACAATTTTGACAAACATCAAAGAAATATCGCCGCTTTAAGAAAACTGCAGCTGCAAGATATTTGTTAAATATACATTTAAAGGGTCTTTTGCATTCTAATAACATTTGGAAAATTTCAAAAGTATTTAACAAACGGTTAGAGAGTAATAGTGTTTTGAAGTTGGGCATTTGTTTTGAAACGAGCTATAGCATATAACACTGCTAAGGTAGAATCTGTTTTAGCATATCTTGTACACTTTCCCAACAAAAAGTTCTCGTTCTTAACTGTTATGTAGTCAATCTTAACATATGGATGTGAATCATGGGCAATATGACAACAAACAAGAAAATCACTGGCGTCTGTAGAAATAGCGTTTTACAGAGGAATGCTGAGAATACCATGGACAGCTAAGAAGAGTAATGAAGACATTCTGAAAGAGGCCAAAGAAAAAAGAGAGCTATTTTCCAATATTAGAAAGAAAGAGACATTTTTGGGACATGTAATGAGAAGAGAACAACTGGGATATATTGTGACAACTGGGGATTTTGAGGGACGAAGAGATAGAGGGAATCAAAGAGAAAAGATAGCAGAAAACATATATCCTGACAGGAAAAAACGGTACTTACCGCAGCGGGGGTACGATTGTACTTCTTCCATGACAGCATCCAAAACTTGTGATTTCTTCTTGCAATGTTTGTTCAGGCATTCCAAGTAGTCAAACATTTTGCTACCAAATTGAGATGAAATAATTCAATTATCTTTCTGCTTAACCCTTGTTCGTATCTCTCTATTTGTCTGTCTTGTTCTCTGTCTATCACTCTATCACTCTATATTTCAATCCGTGTATCTATCGGTCATTATTTCTGTCAGTGCCACTGCCTGTCTATTTATCTGTCTGTCTACCCGTCTGTATATTTTTCTGTCTGACTTTTGTTCTATCTTTCTATCTTCAGTTCTCATTTTGTTCTATATCTCTTTCTTGCAGATCAGTTTACAAAAAAAACCTTTTATCTGTTCGTTGGTTTACACAACTTAACTAGAGATAGACCCGCGCTTTGTTAAGAGAATTGTCTACGGAATTTACGGCGAGTGTTTTTGTTTGCGTCCGACACATTCCCCTGGCGAAGTCCATAGAACATAGCAACTGAATTTTCCTTGTTAATCCGTTTCCTCTGACAGCCGTATGCACAGGTGTCCCTCGCCGCACAGGCAGATAACTTCTCCTTCAGAGATACTCATTTTTATTTTGTCAATGAGTAACTGACGTTTCAAACCAGGGCTCGCTGCTGAGACCCGTGGTGGATGCCGCAGAGAAATATCACAAATAAAAATCGAAACTGATTCAGCGGGGATTTGAACTTGCAACCTCTCTATCTCGAGACCAAACATTTAAAGTATTTTAAGGCAATGTAGGATAACCACTTTAACAAATCAATGTTATATATATATATATATATATATATGCACACATATTTAGACACACATAAAGTGTATGCACACACAAGTAAAAATGTCAACAAAATAGAAGTAACAATTCAAAGATCTATTAATCATTTAGTGAGTACTGACCAATGAATAGAAATATCTAAGTTTAAGAAGGACTCACAAACCTAAAAGAAAAAATGCAAATATTACATAAAGTGAATAACAGTGTTGCAAGAACGGATAACTCGAGAGAAGAATGTGACAACAAAGGACTCGCCAAAATGCTTTTTTTTCCCCCGAAGTTATCTGAAGTTTAATTTCCAGAGTTTCGAATGACAAAGAAAGCAAATTTGTATGTTAAAATCTTGCATTATTTATGAAATATGATAACAATGAAACATAAAAGAGAAGTTAATCATTTAATGTAAATGTATATAACCAGATAAATATTTGCAGTGAAGAATATATTAAAACACAAAGAAGAACTGACTCCGCATGATCAAGCAACGCTTCTAAATCCAATCTACCGGTAAACCAGCGAGTAAGGAACCAGAAGAAAAAAAAAGACATTCAAAACATCCGACACTACTTGCAAGGGAAGAATCGGTAAATTATGCAAGCATCGCATGTTATATATATATAGTGACGTCATCTATTTTGACTCGGTGAAGGTTTCAAATATAAAAATAATATAAACCCTGACACTAGAAGGGGTGCATTGAAGAAATACACTCTCGCAATTTAAGTTTTAATGTTAACAGCTCATCAAATACAACCATAATTATTTGAAAAAAAATAATTCTATTATAAAAGATGATAATTGTGTTAATGTATAAAGAGGGGTGTACATACAGTCATTAAGAAAAGACTTGTGCAACGTATAGACCTCAAGATATTAAAATAATACTTTAGTATTTGTGAATGAAAGTTCCCTGGACAGATAAAAAGACCAATGAGGAAGTTCTCAAAGAGGCCAACACAAAAAGGGAGCTCTTAAAAAACATCAGAAAGAGGCAATCAACATTTTTTGGGCACATCATGAGAAGAGGAAAGTTGGAATACTTGGTTACAACTGGTAAAATAAAAGGAAAGAGAGATCGCGGACGACAAAGAGAGAAAATACTGGATAGCTTGGTGTCATGGCATGGAAAACAGTCAACAATAGAACTGATACGATGCACTGTAGATAGAAGATTGTGGAGGGACATGATCGCCTACGCCAACCGGCAGGGTACATGATGATGATTAGTATTTGTACATTTCTTTGTAGCGTAAATAATATTGATCAATATTACATTATTTATACACTTGTTATGTCATATTCACTTATATTCCCACATTGTATGTGTGAGATAATCTTACGATAACATAATGATTAGATTTTTTGTTTTTCAACAAAGGAATCACTGCTTGACAAGCTGTAGGAATTAGTCTCTTTACATCGCCAATGTACCCATGGGGCCTGTTTTTTCTAAAATTATTCACTCGCTTTTATTATCTGTTTATAACGTCATTCACTCGCTCTTATTATCTATTTCTACAATAAAAGTATCATTCTGCTCATATAATATACTCCCTTATAATGTACATGTTGCACCCGTCCATTTATAACATCAATTTCTGAGTACATGTATATTTTCATTGCATCGAATTGTCTTATTCATTTGTTCATCAAATTATATCGTCTTTACACTAATGATGCAATCCAAGGAAAGTAGAGAGATACATGTTGTTCCTGATGCGGCGTATTCGTTATAAAAACAAATAAATAAAGAGGTGTGTCACCCGTGGTGTATAAGGAAATATGGTGTTAGTGTCCATATTCTTGTTTATAACTTTGGTACATTATCTTTGTCTTAACGTTGTCAGTATTATGCCCGTGCTGCTTTAACTTCCCAGAAAAAATCAGGTACCCATTTAAGACTGTGTGTTTAAACCGTTCACGTGTAACAAAATAATACAATACAACATTACAACATTACAACAATATCTCATTACATCATTACAACAATACAACATTACACCAATACAACAATACAACATTACAAAAATACAACATTATACCAATACAGCAAAACAACATAACAACATAACAACAATACACCATTACATCATTACAAAGTTATAACATTACACCATTATAACAATATAGCAATACACCAATACAACATTACAACAATCCAAAAATATAGCAATACAACATTACTACATTACAACAATACAACATTACAACAATACAGCATTACAACAATATAGCAATATAGCAATACAACGTTACATCATTACAACAGTACAACATTGCAAAATTACAACAATACAACATTACAACATTACAACAATACAACATTACAACAATTCAACATTACAACAATTCAACATTACAACATTACAACAATACAACATTACAACGATACAACAATACAACAAATTACAACAATACAACATTACAACGATACAACATTACAACAATACAACATTACAACGTTACAACATTGCAACCATACAACACTGCATCATTACAACAATACAACAATACAACACTACACAAATACAACATTACAACAATGCAAAAATACAACAATACAACATTAAAACAATACAACAATATAACATTACAATAATACAAAAATACAACATTACAACAATACAACAATACAACAATGCAAAATTACAAAATTACAACAATAAAACGATACACCAATTAAAGAACAAAACATTACAACACTACAACAATAAAACATTATAACAATACAACAAGACAACAATACAGCATTACAACAATATAACAAGACAACAATGCAACAATATAGCATTACAACAATACAACAAGACAACAGTACAACAATACGAAAATACAACAATGCAACATTACCACCCAAACAAGTACCCTGCATATCTTGACCGACTTACTTGCACAGATCCAGCATATGTCTGATCACGGGGTCTATCAGCGGCCTTGAACATTTGGTCTTGCTGGTACAAGTGGACTCCTCTACCACTTTGGCCATACACACTATTATACCGGCCACCTCATCAGCGATGTCATCTGTTGAAGTAGGTAACGATGATGATGTTGTATCCATGAGGAAACTTATTTTTGTTAGGTTGTGGTTTAAGAGAATAGTACAGGCCACAGTAACAATTTCAGAACATAATAAACATCTTGCCCAACAGGTCTATGTTATTGGAAGTGAGAAAAGAGAGTCAGGCTGTGCTATAAGGAACCAATTCTGATCTGCTTCCTGAACAACTAAAAAGACCAACAAAAATAAAAGAGCTCCTAAAATCATGCCAAACAAACAATCGACATTTTTCTGGCATATCATATGAAGAATGAGGTTTGGGACACCTGATTGCAACTGGTAAAATACAAGGATAGAGAAACCGTGGACAACAAAGGGTGAAGATAATAGACAGGTTAGTAACCAGGGACGGAAAGCAATCAACAAGAGATTTGATAGAACGCGGACAGAACATTGCAGACGGACATGATGGTCTACGCCAACCGGTGTGGCACATGATGATAATGATGATGTATTTGATTAAATATAACATTCAAGATAAATGTCACTTCAGGATACAACAAGTAAGCGGGATATGTGATACGTCGATTGTGAAGGGGCTCACAATATAATGGTTTTGGCCACAAATCTCAAACCTTTGGTCTGGGAATGACCATTCTGTAAGTAACCGTGAAAGGAAAAAGAATATGAGGTAAGCAGGGAAAGAAATGGGGAGATAATAGCAAAGAATGGTCAGGCTTCGGCTGTGCAGACTCTTAAACATTAACAAAGACAGACTATGGGATGCTGGTAGCAGTGGTGAGACAAGCGAAAAGGGAGTGGCAGTATTATGTTATACATGTATGTATGGCCTTTGGTTTCTTCATTTACGGTTGGTAACAAGCAATCATGATAAATCAGTAGTTTGATAAAAATTATAGCGTCTAATGCTGATTGCTGCTTTGCTGAACATCTTCTCTCGTGCCTGAATCTGGCAATATTGGATGGACAGATTCGGGCACATAACAAACAAGATGTATTCATGGTGCCTGGCATTGTCTCCTTTCTCCGGCGCTTTTTGTCTTCTGAATATGATATCAGCACTGACTCAAAAGATGATGTGCCTTTTCAATTTTTCCTCCATGTGCTACGATCTGCAGACAGATTTTCCCAGTTTCTTTCGCTGATAGAGAATTCTCTCAAGCAAGCCCTGCATACATCGTTATATCTTAGCACGGGTCTGCCGTTTAGTCTCTTTCCATCCTTAAGTTCGGCAAACAATATTTCTTTGGTAATACGATTGTTTGCAATTCTTATTACATGACTCAGACACCTTATGGATGATAGTTTGGTACGTTGTAAGACATTAGAGTTAGTTTCTTTGTCCTGCCATTTCATGTTCATGATCTTTTAAAGACAACGCCCATGAAAGCAATTTAACCTTTTCTCCTGCCCTGCATAGGTAGTCAAAGTTTCTGATCCATATAGAAGTGTATTAAGCACGCAACTTTGGTAAATTTGAATCTTAGTCCTGAGTGTTAATTTGGTGTTGGTCCATGCTCATTCTTTAAGTTTACCAAACATGGAAGCTGTCTTTACGATTCTGGAATTTATTTCTTCTTCAAGGGATACAGAGGTTGTGACTATAGCCCCGATATAGGTGAATTTTCTCACAGATTCAAGGATACGTTCCTCCAGTTGATGAAAGCGCTTTAGAACAATTCTTACTCATGCCTCTTCAGTTATACTCAGGGGGGAGATAACCTATAGCTGTTACAATCACCCTTGTCACATTTATATTTATATAACGTTACAATCTTGGCATCTTTCATGTCCTGGGGTATATCGCCACTTCTCCAGAATTGGACAAGGAGTTTGTGGAGGTGGGGCAGGAGTCTTCAAGATTATCCTCGAGTTTTTCGGCTCGGATGGTGTCGTTACCGGAAACTTTTCCACTTGAGAGTTCGTGGATGACATCATGAAGTTCCTCCTCAGTGGGCCTATTGTCCAGTTCAGTCAGCACTGAGTATTTTGGGAGCAGCTGGTCTGTAATAATGAAGATAAGTAATCACACGAGCTGAAGTCATTTGCCATCTTAGTACAGTGCTGTTGATTTGACATAACTCTAACATTGTCGAGTCTTGTTTGTATGTTTTTGTCTCTATTTCCCTTAAATACACAAACACTAAGGGTTAATCAATGCTCTCAATCAATCATCAGTGCCCTCAATCAATCATTAATGCCCTCCGAGATGTGGGAAGGGTACAGGACATCGACAACCATGAGTCCATTTAACCCCTTCAGAAGATGGGAGTTGAGATGGGCACAGCCAGAAACGAGAAACTTAGTGGCCGTGTAAGAAGACTTATCAACCAACATAGAACTGGAGTTGTCAGTCGCTGGACACTGAGGGAATTGCTGAGGAGGGGATCTGAGCACCTATGGACATGTTCGGAGTGCAATGATGATGACCCGCAAATAACTCAATAACACTAAAGGTTACTTCAATTTGTCATTGGCCCTAAGAAGTGCATATCCTCTTCTTCTTCCTCATTGACTACTTCTTCTTCCTATTCTCTTCCTTTAGCTCCCTGTGAAACACAGGACTTCAATAAAAACTTTCCAAGCCGTCCTGTTTCTTTCCCTTTTTTTTATGATCATTCCATGTCTTCTCCTCTTCGATTCTGCATCCTTGAATTTAATAGTGTTATATAAACAAGAAACACTAACTATGATATATATATACATTATGTTATATAAAATATAAAACACTAACTATAATATATATATATACATTATGTTATATATATACAAAATACCACTAACTATGATATATATATACATTATGGTATATAAAATATAAAACACTAACTATACTATCTATCTATTGACCTTTCGAGCCGTAACCGGCCCATAGGGCGTAGACCAAGATACACCTTCTCCTATATGAATTTTTGTTCTAGCAGTTTTCTTTTAAAGATATTTTATCAAATCTCGCCATCTGTCTCTGTTCTGTGCAAGCAGTTCTATCTCATTGAGGGAGCCGATTCCTGCTGCTCTTGCCTCTCTCATCAATGTTCTTTAAGTGTCTCCCTGGGTCTTCCTCTTTTTCTTTTACCTGTTGTTTCCCATATGAGGGCTTGCTTTGCTATTCGATTATTATCTCTTCTCATCACATGTCCAACGTATGACCATCGTCTTTTCTTTATTACTGAAGATATTAGTGGTTGATTGGCGATTTCTCTAATTTCCTCGTTTGTTTTGAATTCGTTCCATTCTATACCAAGTATTTTCCTTAGACATTTATTTTCGAATGCGTTCAACTTTGTTTCTATATCTCTTGTTGTTTTCCAGCTTTCACACGCATACGTAAGGGTTGATAGTACATTTGATTTGAATAGCCTAAGTTTTGTGTTTGTGCTAATGAGTTTTGATTTCCACAACTTTTCAAGGCTTAATTGAAAGTCTTCCATGTTTTGTATTGTATACTATACTATATATATATACATTATGTTATATATACAAAATGCCACTAACTATGGTATATATATATATATATATATATATATATATATATATATGTGTGTGTGTGTTATATATAAAATAAACACTAATTATGATATATATATATTTATATTATATACATTTTAACGCTTTATACCATTAGATTTCCACGGCAAGATCTCGTTCTTCCCTTTATGAGTCTCCTGATAGGGCGAGCAGAGATATCTGGTCGGAACAGAATCGGTCTTGCTAGTTCGTGTTGTTGTGGTTGTGTAGGATGAGACGATAGAGTTTGAAGATGTTGACGTGTTCGCATTCATAGTTGTTAGACTTGAATTTGATTTTATCACACTTGATTGAGTTGTTGTGGAATTTGATGTTATCATAATTGATGGTGTGTTTATTGTTGGAGTACTAGTACTCAATGTTGTGTTTATTGTTGGAGTACTAGTACTTGATTTTGTGTTTATTGTTGGAGTACTAGTACTCGATGTTGTGTTTGTTGATGGAGTGCTAGTACTCGATGTTGTGTTTGTTGATGGAGTGCTAGTACTCGATGTTGTGCTTGTTGCTGGAGTACTAGTACTCGATGTTGTGTTTGTTGCTGGAGTACTAGTACTCGATGTTGTGTTTGTTGCTGGAGTACTAGTACTCGATATTGTGTTTGTTGCTGGAGTACTAGTACTCGATATTGTGTTTGTTGATGGAGTACTAGTACTCGATATTGTGTTTGTTGATGGAGTACTAGTATTCGATATTGTGTTTGTTGTTGCAGTACTAGAACTTGATGTTGTGTTTATAGTTGAAGCAGTAGAACTTGATGTTGTGTTTATTGTTGGAGCAGTAGAACTTGATGTTGTGTTTATTGTTGAAGCAGTAGAACTTGATGTTGTGTTTATTGTTGGAGCAGTAGAACTTGATGTTGTGTTTATAGTTGAAGCAGTAGAACTTGATGTTGTGTTTATAGTTGGAGCAGTAGAACTTGATGTTGTGTTTATTGTTGGAGCAGTAGAACTTGATGTTGTGTTTATAGTTGGAGCAGTAGAACTTGATGTTGTGTTTATTGTTGGAGCAGTAGAACTTGGTGTTGTGTTTATTGTTGGAGCAGTAGAACTTGATGTTGTGTTTATTGTTGGAGCAGTAGAACTTGATGTTGTGTTTATTGTTGGAGCAGTAGAACTTGATGTTGTGTTTATTGTTGGAGCAGTAGAACTTGATGTTGTGTTTATTGTTGGAGCAGTAGAACTTGATGTTGTGTTTATTGTTGGAGCAGTAGAACTTGATGTTGTGTTTATTGTTGGAGCAGTAGAACTTGATGTTGTGTTTATTGTTGGAGCAGTAGAACTTGATGTTGTGTTTATTGTTGGAGCAGTAGAACTTGATGTTGTGTTTATTGTTGGAGCAGTAGAACTTGATGTTGTGTTTATTGTTGGAGCAGTAGAACTTGATGTTGTGTTTATAGTTGGAGCAGTAGAACTTGATGTTGTGTTTATTGTTGGATCAGTAGAACTTGATGTTGTGTTTATTGTTGGATCAGTAGAACTTGATGTTGTGTTTATAGTTGGAGCAGTAGAACTTGATGTTGTGTTTATTGTTGGAGCAGTAGAACTTGATGTTGTGTTTATTGTTGGAGCAGTAGAACTTGGTGTTGTGTTTATTGTTTGAGTAGTATAAGTTGATGTTGGGTTTATTGATTGAGTAGTATAAGTTAATGTTGGGTTTATTGATTGAGTAGTATAAGTTGAATTTGGGTTTATTGTTGGAGTAGTAGAATATTCTGTCTCCAAAGTTGATGTGGTCTCAATAGTTTCTGTAGTTTCAAAATTTGGTATAGTCTGATTAAATTGGGTAGTCGCAAAGGTTGATGTGATCACATTTGATAACGTTGACGTAGCAGATGGGTTTAATGATGCTGTTGTTACACCTTTTACAGCTGAGTTACTCCCACGACCTAGAAATGATCAGAATTAATCAGATTTGTCAGTGCAAATAAGAGTGTAGTAAAGTATGAAGCATTGTGCTATACGGTATGAACGATTGTGTTCGAGAGTATGAAGGATTGTATTGGAGCGTAGGAAAGCTTGTGTTCTACGGTAATAGAGATTGTGTTGTAGAGTATGAGAGATTGTGTTGTAAGGTATGGCGGATTGTGTTATAGAGTATGAAGGATTGTGTTGTGGAGTATGTAGGATTGTGTTGTAGAGTGTGAAGGATTGTGTTGTAGATTATGAAGGATTGTTTTTGTAGAGTATGAAGGATTGCGTTCTACGATATGAAGGATTGTGTTGTAGATTATGAAGGATTGTATTTGTAGAGTATGAAGGATTGTGTTCTACGGTATAAAGGATTGTGTTGTAGGGTGTGAAGGATTGTGTTGTAGAGTATGAAGGATTGTGTTGTAAAGAATGAAGGTTTGTGTTCTATGGTATGAAGGATTGTTTTGTAGAATATGAGGTAGTGTGTTGTAGAGTGTGAATGATTGAATTGTAGCGTATGAAGAATTGTGTTCTATGATGTATAGGATTATATTGTAGAGAATGAAGGATTGTGTTGTAGAGTTTGGAGCATTGCGTTGTAGAGTACGATGGATTGTGTTGGTGTACACTATGAAGGATTAATTGTGTTGTACAGTATGAAGGATTGTGTTGTACGGTAAGAAAGATTGTGTTGTACTGTTGTACAGTATGAAGGATTGTGTTGTACAGTATTACGTTTTGTGTTACACAGTATGGAGGATTGTGTTGTATAGTATTAAGTTTTGTGTTGTACAGTATGAAGGATTGTGTTGTACAGTATTAAGTTTTGTGTTGGACAGTATGAAGGATTGTGTTGGACAGTATGAAGGATTGTGTTGTTCAGTATGGACGATCATGTTGTAGATTATGAAGGATTGTTTTTGTAGAGTATGAATGATTGTGTTGTACAGTATATATGGAAATTAACGTGGAAGATATAATGAATGTATACGAATTGTGATTTCCTGATTCACACATGACATATAAAGCATAATTCTTGTCCATCCTATATACATTATTATTTCTTGTTCTTCTTTTCTTCATCATTTTAATCTCAGCGTTGAAGGGAGATATAATTTGCAATCTTTTTCTCGTCTGTTTGCCTCTAATACTGTTACGTTTTCTAGCTTTTCCACTATTACACAAATCCATCGTTTTCGTGGTCGACCCTTGTGTCTAGTATTCTCGCAATGTTTATTGAAGGCTCATTGTGTTGTGATTTGAATCTCTGCTATTTCTACAAACTAAAATTAATTCTCTCAATGTGTGATCGTCACTTGTGTGTACGATACTGTTCTTCAGGGTTAGGTGGTCTAGAGGTACAACATCGGGCTTAGGACAGGAATGACACGGGTTCAAAGCCCACCAGAAGCGGTGGCGATTTTAACAAAAATAGGAAGCAATGTATCTGTGGGGTTTATTTTATGACGCTACTCAACCTGATCTCTTCCAATGTCTAGCCTTCTCGGATAACATCAATAAACAGGAGGTCCCGTATGCACTCGCGCACGTTAAAGATCCCACGGTAGTCAAAATGGAAAAGACTAGGTAAAAAATTGCAACTGTCCGATCGATCCTTTTGAAAAAAAGAAACAGAATATCGACAAAACTGTAGACGGCAGACAACAACAACAGAACATCAACATAACTAAAGATGGTAGACAACTAAATCATAACATCAACATAACTAAAGACGACAGATAACTAAAACAGAACATCGACATAACTATAGACGTCAGAGAATTAAAACAAGCAGAGTAATTTAAATACCTAGGGAATCTAGTGACAAACGACAATTCACAAACAGCAGAAATAGACTCAAGATGCAAAAAAACGCTTGTTAAGTAATTGGACAGCTATCACTACTACTGTCCAACAAGGAAATAACTTATAGGCAAAACTGGCACTCTACAATATAATCTTCATCCCAACATTGTGTTAACAAAGCCAGTCCTGGACCCTAGATGCAAGAACAATAAGATTAATAGCCACAACGGTTATGAAATGTGTTAGACGAATGACAGGAAACAGCCTGAGAGACAAGATCAGAAATGAAAAAAAAACTGTTGAAAAAGATTGGAATAAACCCAGCCATAGATTATATAAAGACACAACAGATAAAATGGTTTGGCCACTGTATAAGGCAGAATGATCAAAACATAACACCACGAGCCTTCAATAAACGTTGCGAGAACACCAGACCCAAAGGCCGACCACGAAAAAGATGGATTGGCGGATTATTATAAACACTAGGAAACATAACAGCATCAGAGGCGTACAGAAGAGCAAGAGATCAGAATATATATTTCTATATCTCCCCTCGACGCTGAAAGGCAAGTGAGGAAGGAAAGAATAAGATCGATATTTTAAGAGGAAAAATAAATGATAGCACTGATCCCATTACGCAAATTATGTATCTTCGATTGAATGGTTACCACCAGCCGACACTCTATACTCAACAAAAGCAGTTGAAGAAACTCTGGCATAAGCACATCCTGTCAATACTTCATGAGTCGGGATATGTGTCTTTTTTCTTTTTGTTCCTATTTCTTATCTTGATTCTCCTCCAGATTTAGCATGCTCCCACATCGTGGATTTACGTTTATTTTTTTTTTGTTTTGCTTCTTTGCAGCGAGGGTATGAAAAGCGTAAAGTAAAGTAAAGTACCCCAGTCACGCCAAGTGGCGTATAGGGAAATATGGTGTTAGTGACCCTATATTTTACAGACCTTCAGCACATGATTTTTGGGGTAATGTGGTCAGTATTACGCCCGTGCTGCTTTACTTTCCCAGAAAAAAATCCGGTACCCATTTAAGGCTGGGTGAACCCGGAAGCCGTCGGTTGGGATCGAACCCTACCCCTTGTCCGTGGTAGTCCAGTTCACTAACCACTGAGCTATCGCGGCTCCCTATGAAAAGCGTAGTCATCATAAATGTTTTTGTCAGCATTGTTATGGTATGTAACAGGTTTTACCACCACCTTTAGACATAGCTACCAATTGTTATTGCTCGGTAATAGGTGAGTGGGTAGATGAGTAACTTCGAAACTAACGATGTGTGAACACGTAAGTGAGTTAATTATAGAGTGAGTGAGTTATTTATTGCTTAAATGAATGCATGAAGAAATGAATTCACGAATTACTAAGTGGGTAATTACAAAAATAATTGTGGGTGTTAGTATAATAGTTTGAAATTAACAAAACAGTTAATGGGTGAACCAGTGAGTGGGTTGTTGATTGAATGCATAAACAAATGAAACTATTTCCCCAAGGATGCCAACGAATGAAAACAACTCGCTTGTAAACATATCACACGAATGTGGCTTTAGCACAGAACTACAGCACACAAGGAACATAAAAATGTGTTGACGTAATGCCACGAGTTGATGCGGGCAGGGTCCCCTTTAACTCATTGATGTGGCGGGTCGTAAGGGCTTTCTTGACATTCCCGGCTCTTACTGGAGAAGTTGGAGTTCGTCTATCCCAGGCTATGATGGGAAACTACTAGTCCAGCCCAAAGGTACTGCAATACTGGGTCCTCTATATCAGTAACAGCCACCACTACAGGGAACACGGCAATCTTAGCTTCTGTTAGCCCAGCCTGTTTTGACGCAGACTGTTACCAGGGGAGACCACGAGGAGGTAGATCTGCTAGGTCTTGGTCAGCTGATGGTGTGCCGACCCTGCTATTGCGAACACCGGTCGCATGCGCTTCTACTCCCCCAGAACATAACAAGAAGAAACAATGTAACATAACCACAGGATTGAGGCGTGAAGGTATAGAAACAATTCAACATAACCACAGGATTGAGGCGTGAAGGTATAGAAACAATTCAACATAACCACAGGATTGAGGCGTGAAGGTATAGAAACAATTCAACATAACCACAGGATTGAGGCGTGAAGGTATAGAAACAATACAACGTAACCACAGGATTGAGGCGTGAAGGTATAGAAACAATTCAGGACAACAACCGGCCTGAAACATGAATATGCAGAAATAATATAACACAAGCCAGGAACATAAATAAGCTGAATCAATACAACATAACAATGCAGAAACATAAATTAGCAGAAATAATACAACACAACAAGCCAGAGGCATAAATTAGCAGAAATAATACAACACAACAAGCCAGAGGCATAAATTAGCAGAAATAATAGTCCACAACAAGCCAGAGGCATAAATTAGCAGAAATAATACAACACAACAAGCCAGAGGCATAAATTAGCAGAAATAATACAACACAAGTCATTAACATGAATTAGCAGAAATAATACAACACAACAAGCCAGAGGCATAAATTAGCAGAAATAATAGTCCACAACAAGCCAGAGGCATAAATTAGCAGAAATAATACAACACAACAAGCCAGAGGCATAAATTAGCAGAAATAATACAACACAAGTCATTAACATGAATTAGCAGAAATAAACAACACAACAAGTCATAAACATGAATTAGCAGAAATAAACAACACAACAAGTCATAAACATGAATTAGCAGAAATAAACAACACAACAAGTCATAAACATGAATTAGCAGAAATAAACAACACAACAAGTCATAAACATGAAGTAGCAGTAAAAACAGACCAAGAAGATAACGAGCAGAAACACTTCAAATTACAATCCGCGACCTACGTTAAACACAACAGAACTTGTGTAGGGAAAATACTAACAAAGACACACAGAATGATAGCTTGTATGCTTGAATTCTCTTACCGAGGAATAACACGGTCAGTAAGGCTGTAACAAAAGATAGAAGAACATGTTAAATATTGAAACATTTTGCTATGAGCACATGAGGACATTACTATAATTATAGATAAAATATATGCGATTCAATCTTTATATTCATATAATTTCACTTTTATGTGACGCCTGATAGATTAAGTACCCGATTTAATAGGATTAAAGCAATATTGAAAGCAGCAGAGAAACATGATATGGGATACATAAGTATAAAGACAGATACGACAGGATAGAAGATAGACCAAACAAATGTAAAGATAGGTGTGGAATAACATACAGATAAAGATGATTATAATAACAAATTCACGCGAAGAAGGAATGGTATGCAGTAAAGCAAAATTAAAGGATAAATGTAAAAAAAAAACATGCAGACAGACAAATAGGTGATTAGGCAGACATACCGACAAAGAGACTTAACGAACATGGAGTACAATGATTAAATGTGACATGGAGATAGGCTATAACCTTCACACATACAAAAAGAGTATAATCTTCCCACATACAGACAGGCTACAATCTTCACACACAAATATAGACTATAATCTTCCCACATACATATATTCTATAATCTTCCAACACACAGACAGGCTGTAATCTTCCCACATACATATAGATTATAATATTCCCATTCAAATAGGTTATAATCTTCCCATATACTAATAACTTGTAATTTTCCCATATGTATAGATTGTAATCTTCCCACATACTAATAAGTTGTAATTTTCCCATATAGATATATTACAATCTTCCCACATAAAGATAAGTTATAATCTTCCCACATATAGATAGACTATAATCTTCCCACATGCAGGTAGATTATAATCTTCCACATACAGATAGCTTATAATCTTCCACATACAGATAAGTTATTATCTTCCCACATACAAATAGGTTATAATCTTCCCATTCAGTCAAGTAATAATCTTCCAACATACAGGTAGGTCATAATCTTCCCACATACAGATATGTTATAATCTTCCCACATACATATAGGCTATAATTTTCCCACACAGAGAGATTATAATCTTTCGTATTCGTGTATCATGGAGTAATATCGAGATGATTGTAATTAAATAATAATTTTATTTCTCAAACATCATCATCATCATCGTGTGCCCTCTCCGCAACGAGGGTTGGCTATCATGGATCGCCATTCTACTCTGTTTCTTGCTTTGATGGTGCAGGCTGACATAGATTGACTTGTCCATCTTTTGATGTTACTCGTCCATGTTAGTCTTGGTCTGCCTCTGCCTCTTTTGCTTTGTATTTTTCCTTCCAATATTACTTTTAGTAGGCTGTTGTGTCTTTTAACATGCCCCAACAATTTCATTTGTCTTGTCTTAATTGTGTTCAGCAGTTCTCTTTTTATTTTCAGCTGTTTTAAAACTTCATCGTTTGTTATCTTTTGTTTCCATCCAATTCTACCTATTCTTCTATAAATCCACATTTCAAAGGCTTCGATTTTCTGTTCTGTTTTCTTGTCTAATGTCCATGTTTCTGCACCATACAGGAATATTGAGAAGATGTAACATTTTGCCATTGTTAGTTTCAGCACTGCTTATATTTGTTTTGTTGTTAGTATATTTTTCATGGCATTAAAATTACTTTTTGCCATACCTATTCTTTTGTTTATTTCAGTTTTGTATTTTCCATCATTGGTTATAGTATGTTCCAGGTAGTTGTAACTCTGGACTGTCTCCAGATGTGTTCCCTCAACTGTGATATTTAATTGTAGGTCTTGAGAATTTTCTTTGTTTATGATCATAGTTTTAGTATTTTTGATATTCATTTCTAGTCCATATTTTTTGCTTGTTGTGTTTATCACATTAAGCAATTGTTGTAGGTCTTTATGATTTTCTGCTAGTAGAACAGTATCATCAGCATATCTTAAGTTATTGATTATCTTTCCATTAATGTGTAGGCCTGGCATCTCTGAGATGTTTTTAAAGATTTGCTCAGTGTATAGATTGAACAAGCTTGGTGATAGGATTTTCCTCAAACAATGATACTCAATTGATAACGTTCCCTATATGTCAACATTTATATCATCATCATGAGTGCCTTCTCCGCAACGAAAGTTGGCTACCATGGATCGCCATTCTACTCTGTTTCTTGCTTTGATGGTGCAAGTTGTCATAGATTGACTTGTCCATCTTTTGATGCTACTCGTCCATGTTAGTCTTGGTCTGCCTCTGCCTCTTTTACCTTGTATTTTTCCTTCCAATATTACTTTTAGTAGGCTGTTGTGTCTTTTAACATGCCCCAAAAATTTCATTTGTCTTGTCTTAATTGTATTTAGCAATCCTCTTTTTATTTTCAGTTGTCTTAAAACTTCCTCGTTTGTTATCTTTTATTTCAATCCAATTCTACCTATTCTATAAATCCACATTTCAAAGGCTTCAATATTCTGTTCTTTCTTGTCTAATGTCCATGTTTCTGCACCATACAGGAATATTGAGAAGATGTAACATTTTGCCATTCTTAGTTTCAGCCCTGCTGATATTTGTTTTGTTGTTAGTATATTTTTCATGGCATTAAAATTACTTTTTGCCATACCTATTTGTTTCTCTATCTATCTATTGACCTTTCGAGCCGTTGCCGGCCCATAGGGCGTAGACTAAGATCCACCTTCTCATATTTGAATGTTTGTTCTAGCAGTTTTCTTTTAAAGATACTATTTGTATATACCAACATTTATATCAACACATGATAATTCACAACATCAAAGTCACACAACCTTACCTATTGCTATATATCTTGCCATGCTTATCTCGTGCTCCTGTGTTAAGACAAAGAAGAAAAAACACAGCATTAGTAAAAGAATGTGTACCACGTTACTCTGATTAATACTCATTTTGCAGCCCGTCGTTAAAGGGCCTTAGTGTCGTAGTTTCCGTCTTTTACAGCTAAATAGGTCCCTGCTCCTTTTTTTTTTTACTGCAAATTGTATAAGTTAGCACGACATATTGGTCGTACGGCTTGGAGAGTGTTTGTTGAAGATCTGTGATCAACAGAGAGTTGGAAGGAAGAAGAAGAAGTCGACATAGTTAGGTTTTCATAACTTCCTTCTTTAATCAACCCCAGCTTCATCTAGATTAGCGGTCTCAAAATTTCTTTTACCGAAGACCTCCATTGAATATGTTTTGTAGTCGCGGACATTAGACATGTTTTGTAGTCATGGACACCAATTAAATATGTTTTGTAGTCGCGGACTCCATTAAACATGTTTTGTAGTCATGGACACCAATTAAATATGTTTTGTAGCTGCGGACCCCATTAAACATGTTTTGTAGTCATGGACACCAATTAAATATGTTTTGTAGTCGCGGACCCCCATTAAACATGTTTTGTAGTCGCGGACCAAAATTAATTATGTTTTGTAGTCGCGGACCCCCATTAAACATGTTTTCTAGTCGCGGACCTCCATTAAATATGTTTTGTAGACACAGACCCCCATTAAATACGTTTGGTAGTAGCGGACCCTCATGATTCAACTTCAACACAAGATTTAAAACAAATTTTAAAGTTACCTCAAGACTTAACAGATTTTGAAACCGTTCCTTTATTCGTTCTCTCATTCCATGGAGCTACAAAATGCCATACTATTCGTCAAGCTTTCGCAAACACCCTGCGACAGCACCACGAACCACAGTTTGGGAAATGCTGACTAGATACTAGTTTGTATTGATGAACATCACAGGATGTGGAGTAAGATCGGCGTCAGATCTAGCTCAGTGGGCTTAACTTCAACAGCCAGTTATAAGTCGTTGGTGGCTTTCAGTTTGTGCGTTGTATGGTACCCTGGTCTTGCTTGCTTAGCCGAGTTGTTTCTTGACTTTTCATTCATTCATTGGGTGATATCTCCGCATCGAAGGTTGGCTACCATTGAGCGCCATTCTGCTCTCTCTCTTGCTTTGATAGTGTAGGTTGTCATCATAGACTGACTTGTCCATCATTTGATGTTACTCGTCCATGTTAGTCTTGATCTGCCTCTGCCTCTTTTAACGTGTATTTTGTCTTCCAATATTACTTTTAGTAGGATGATGTGTCCTTTAACATGCCACAAACATCTCATTTGTCTTGTTTGAATTGTGTTTATTAGTTCTCTTTTCATTTTTAGTTGTTTTAAGTCACCGTCGTTTGTTTTCTTTTCTTTCCACCCAATTTCTAGTTCTTGCCATTTTGGCAGTTTCACTCATTGTTACAACTAACAATGCATCGTTTCTTTCATGTCTGTCCATCTTACTTTGGGTTGCCTCTTTCTCTTCTCTTTTCTTCTCATATACGCTTTGTATGGTCAGGAATCACACGGCATTCTTTTTAGATGGACAAACCAGTTTATTTGTTGTTTCTGTGTGTAGCTTACGATTGGTTCAATGCCTACTCTTTCTCTTATAATATGATGTCTGATTCTGTTATTTCTGTTTATTCCGAGCTTTTTTTTTTTTTTTTTTTACAGAAATCACATCTCTGTGTTGACAGGTTTTCCGTTATGTTTAGACGTAGGTGACCTAGGTAATGTGTAATTGAATATATTCTGTATAAGATGTTGCTTCGTGGTAATATGTATTGCTATGTGTTGAAGTTTTGGGGAGAACTGTCCCAATATTTTCCTTGTCGCATTGTACATCTATTTCTTTATCAATGTCAGTATTCATCGATCGACGTGGTTGTAGTTGTCTCTTAACTGGATCGTGTACAGGATTGATGACAATATATAGAACATTAGTGATCAGGATTAATGACAATATATAGAACATTAGTGATCAGGATTAATGACAATATATAGAACATTAGTGTGCAGAATTGATGACAATATATAGAACATTAGTGTGAAGAAATGATGACAATAACAAGAACATTAGTGTGCAGGATTGATGACAATATATAGAACATTAGTGATCAGGATTAATGACAATATATAGAACATTAGTGTGCAGGATTGATGACAATATATAGAACATTAGTGTGAAGAATTGATGACAATAACAAGAACATTAGTGTGCAGGATTGATGACAATATATAGAACATTAGTGTGCAGGATTGATGACAATATATAGAACATTAGTGTGCAGGATTTATGACAATATATAGAACATTAGTGTGCAGGATTTATGACAATATATAGAACATTAGTGTGCAGGATTGATTACAATAACAAGAACATTAGTGTGCAGGATTGATGACAATATATAGAACATTAGTGTGCAGGATTGATGACAATATATAGAACATTAGTGTGCAGGATTGATGACAATATATAGAACATTTGTGTGCAGGATTGATGACAATATATAGAACATTAGTGTGCAGGATTGATGACAATATATAGAACATTAGTGTGCAGGGTTGATGACAATAACAAGAACAATAGTGTGAATGATTGATGACAATAACAAGAACATTAGTGTGCAGGATTTGATGACAATAACAAGAACAATAGTGTGAATGATTGATGACAATAACAAGAACATTAGTGTGAATGATTGATGACAATAACAAGAACATTAGTGTGCAGGATTGATGACAATAACAAGAACATTAGTGTGAATGATTGATGACAATAACAAGAACATTAGTGTGCAGGTTTGATGACAATAACAAGAACATTAGTGTGAATGATTGATGACAATAACAAGAACAATAGTGTGCAGGATTGATGACAATAACAAGAACATTAGTGTGCAGGATTTGATGACAATAACAAGAACATTAGTGTGCAGGGTTGATGACAATAACAAGAACAATAGTGTGAATGATTGATTACAATAACAAGAACATTAGTGTGAAGGATTGATGACAATAACAAGAACATTAGTGTGCAGGTTTGATGACAATAACACGAACATTAGTGTGCAGGTTTGATGACAATAACAAGAATAATAGTGTGCAGGATTGATGACAATAACAAGAACATTAGTGTGCAGGTTTGATGACAATAACAAGAACATTAGTGTGAATGATTGATGACAATAACAAGAACATTAGTGTGAATGATTGATGACAATAACAAGAACATTAGTGTGCAGGTTTGATGACAATAACAAGAACATTAGTGTGCAGGTTTGATGACAATAACAAGAACATTAGTGTGAGGGATTGATGACAATAACAAGAACAATAGTGTGCAGGGTTGATGACAATAACACGAACATTAGTGTGAAGGATTGATGACAATAACAAGAACAATAGTGTGCAGGGTTGATGACAATAACAAGAACAATAGTGTGAATGATTGATGACAATAACACGAACAATAGTGTGAATGATTGATGACAATAACAAGAACAATAGTGTGAAGGATTGATGACAATAACAAGAACAATAGTGTGCAGGGTTGATGACAATAACAAGAACAATAGTGTGAATGATTGATGACAATAACAAGAACATTAGTGTGCAGGATTGATGACAATAACAAGAACATTAGTGTGAAGTATTGATGACAATAACAAGAACATTAGTGTGAATGATTGATGACAATAACAAGAACATTAGTGTGAGGGATTGATGACAATAACAAGAACAATAGTGTGAATGATTGATGACAATAACAAGAACAATAGTGTGCAGGGTTGATGACAATAACAAGAACAATAGTGTGAATGATTGATGACAATAACAAGAACAATAGTGTGCAGGGTTGATGACAATAACAAGAACAATAGTGTGAATGATTGATGACAATAACAAGAACAATAGTGTGCAGGGTTGATGACAATAACAAGAACATTAGTGTGAATGATTGATGACAATAACAAGAACAATAGTGTGCAGGGTTGATGACAATAACAAGAACAATAGTGTGAATGATTGATGACAATAACAAGAACATTAGTGTGCAGGATTTGATGACAATAACACGAACATTAGTGTGAATGATTGATTACAATAACAAGAACATTAGTGTGAAGGATTGATGACAATAACAAGAACATTAGTGTGCAGGTTTGATGACAATAACAAGAACAATAGTGTGCAGGATTGATGACAATAACAAGAACATTAGTGTGCAGGTTTGATGACAATAACAAGAACATTAGTGTGCAGGTTTGATGACAATAACAAGAACATTAGTGTGCAGGTTTGATGACAATAACAAGAACATTAGTGTGCAGGTTTGATGACAATAACAAGAACATTAGTGTGCAGGATTGATGACAATAACAAGAACAATAGTGTGCAGGATTGATGACAATAACAAGAACAATAGTGTGAATTATTGATGACAATAACAAGAACATTAGTGTGCAGGATTGATGACAATAACAAGAACAATAATGTGCAGGATTGATGACAATAACAAGAACAATAGTGTGCAGGTTTGATGACAATAACAAGAACAATAGTGTGCAGGATTGATGATAGTAACAAGAACAATAGTGTGCAGGATTGATGACAATAACAAGAACATTAGTGTGCAGGTTTGATGACAATAACAAGAACATTAGTGTGCAGGTTTGATGACAATAACAAGAACATTAGTGTGCAGGTTTGATGACAATAACAAGAACATTAGTGTGCAGGTTTGATGACAATAACAAGAACATTAGTGTGCAGGATTGATGACAATAACAAGAACATTAGTGTGCAGGATTGATGACAATAACAAGAAAATTAGTGTGCAGGATTGATGACAATAACAAGAACAATAGTGTGCAGGATTGATGATAGTAACAAGAACAATAGTGTGCAGGATTGATGACAATAACAAGAACATTAGTGTGCAGGATTGATGACAATAACACGAACATTAGTGTGAATGATTGATTACAATAACAAGAACATTAGTGTGAGGGATTGATGACAATAACACGAACATTAGTGTGCAGGATTGATGACAATAACACGAACATTAGTGTGCAGGATTGATGACAATAACACGAACATTAGTGTGAATGATTGATGACAATAACACGAACATTAGTGTGAATGATTGATTACAATAACAAGAACATTAGTGTGAGGGATTGATGACAATAACACGAACATTAGTGTGCAGGATTGATGACAATATCACGAACATTAGTGTGCAGGATTGATGACAATAACACGAACATTAGTGTGCAGGATTGATGACAATAACACGAACATTAGTGTGAATGATTGATGACAATAACAAGAACATTAGTGTGAGGGATTGATGACAATAACAAGAACAATAGTGTGCAGGATTGATGACAATAACAAGAACAATAGTGTGCAGGATTGATGACAATAACAAGAACATTAGTGTGCAGGATTGATGACAATAACAAGAACATTAGTGTGAATGATTGATGACAATAACAAGAACATTAGTGTGCAGGATTGATGACAATAACAAGAACATTAGTGTGAATGATTGATGACAATAACAAGAACATTAGTGTGCAGGATTGATGACAATAACAAGAACATTAGTGTGAATGATTGATGACAATAACAAGAACAATAGTGTGCAGGATTGATGACAATAACAAGAACAATAGTGTGCAGGATTGATGACAATAACAAGAACATTAGTGTGAATGATTGATGACAATAACAAGAACATTAGTGTGAATGATTGATGACAATAACAAGAACAATAGTGTGCAGGATTGATGACAATAACAAGAACATTAGTGTGAGGGATTGATGACAATAACAAGAACAATAGTGTGAATGATTGATGACAATAACAAGAACATTAGTGTGCAGGATTGATGACAATAACACGAACATTAGTGTGCAGGATTGATGACAATAACACGAACATTAGTGTGCAGGATTGATGACAATAACACGAACATTAGTGTGAATGATTGATGACAATAACAAGAACATTAGTGTGAATGATTGATGACAATAACAAGAACATTAGTGTGAATGATTGATGACAATAACACGAACATTAGTGTGAATGATTGATGACAATACCAAGAACATTAGTGTGAGGTATTGATGACAATAACAAGAACATTAGTGTGCAGGATTGATGACAATAACAAGAACAATAGTGTGAATGATTGATGACAATAACAAGAACATTAGTGTGAATGATTGATGACAATAACACGAACATTAGTGTGAATGATTGATGACAATAACACGAACATTAGTGTGAATGATTGATGACAATAACAAGAACATTAGTGTGAATGATTGATGACAATAACACGAACATTAGTGTGAATGATTGATGACAATAACAAGAACATTAGTGTGAATGATTGATGACAATAACAAGAACATTAGTGTGCAGGATTGATGACAATAACAAGAACATTAGTGTGAATGATTGATGACAATAATACGAACATTAGTGTGAATGATTGATGACAATAACACGAACATTAGTGTGAATGATTGATGACAATAACAAGAACATTAGTGTGAATGATTGATGACAATAACAAGAACATTAGTGTGAATGATTGATGACAATAACAAGAACATTAGTGTGAATGATTGATGACAATAACAAGAACATTAGTGTGCAGATTTGATGACAATAACAAGAACAATAGTGTGCAGGTTTGATGACAATAACAAGAACATTAGTGTGAATGATTGATGACAATAACACGAACATTAGTGTGCAGGTTTGATGACAATAACAAGAACAATAGTGTGCAGGATTGATGACAATAACAAGAACATTAGTGTGCAGGATTTGATGACAATAACAAGAACATTAGTGTGCAGGATTGATGACAATAACAAGAACATTAGTGTGCAGGTTTGATGACAATAACAAGAACATTAGTGTGCAGGTTTGATGACAATAACAAGAACATTAGTGTGCAGGATTGATGACAATAACAAGAACATTAGTGTGCAGGATGGATGACAATAACAAGAACATTAGTGTGCAGGATTGATGACAATAACAAGAACAATAGTGTGCAGGATTGATGACAATAACAAAAACATTAGTGTGCAGGATTGATGATAGTAACAAGAACAATAGTGTGCAGGATTGATGACAATAACAAGAACATTAGTGTGCAGGATTGATGACAATAACAAGAACAATAGTGTGCAGGATTGATGACAATAACAAGAACATTAGTGTGCAGGTTTGATGACAATAACAAGAACATTAGTGTGCGTCTTTTAATATTTGTATACGCGGATTACTAACTCCGACACGATTTCTGAATTCGAATTTTCATTTTACGGTAGTTAGCAGTTTGCATTCCCCGTTTAATGAGAAAAATTCGTTAAACGAAAACAACAGTAGAATCAACAATTGCTGCAACTCTGAGTCACGTTAACATTCTCTAACAGTCGCTATCTAGGAGTACTGAAGGGGAGATAACGCTGTTATTGAAGTGCCCTTACTTGTCAACCGTAGCCAGGACAACAACTTGTTGATGAAGTAAAAGGTTCTGACTTAATCTGTAGTACTCTTCAGTGGTTATGTCTATAACGTTTAAGGGCTTGACAGGAACTAGTTTCATGTATCATTTATCTCGTCTACCGAATTTGCCTGAATACATCTATCTATCTATCTATCTATCTATCTATCTATCTATCTATCTATCTATCTATCTATCTATCTATCTATCTATCTATCTATCTATCTATCTATCTATCTATCTATCTATCTATCTATCTATCTATTGACCTTTCGAGCCGTAGCCGGCCCATAGGGCGTAAACCAAGATACTCCTTCTCTTATCTGAATTTTTGTTCTAGCAGTTTTCAATTCTTTTAAAGATATTTTATCAAATCTCGCCATTTGTCTCTGTTCTGTGCAAGCAGCTCTATCTCATTGAGGGAGCTGATTCCGGCTGCTCTTGCCTCTCTCATCAATGTTCTTCTCAGTGTCTCTCTGGGTCTTCCTCATTTCCTCTTACCTGTTGTTTCCCACATGAGAGTTTGCTTTGCTATTCGGTTATTATCTCTTCTCATCACATGTCCAACATATGACCATCGTCTTTTCTTTATTACTGAAGATATTAGTGGTTGATTGGCGATTTCTCTAATTTCCTCGTTTGTTTTGAATTACATTTGTTGGTCCTGAATACATATTAGTTTATTATTCTCATTATTATAATTTAGTTTAATTGTGTGTACTTTGATTGGAATGTTGCATTCATTGCACATCGGACAAATTATATCGGATGATAAATAAGTGATCAGACCTCTTCTGAAGTATATTCCCCAACATGTAGCACTGAAAGATGTCGGTGTTGTGTTGGTTCACAAGCCTTCCATGCATCGCAGTCGTCTGGCATCCCAGACCTTGACGTGATATTCGAGCAGTCTGTTCACGGCTGCGGTTTCATGGATTAATTTTTAGTCATTTTTTTTTCGTCCATCGTCCTTGATGGAATTCATAATGTTATCGCAATCCATCGTCCTTGAGGGAATTCATAATGTTATCGCAGTCCATCGTCCTTGAGGGAATTCATAATGTTATCGCAGTCCATCGTCCTTGAGGGAATTCATAATGTTATCGCAATCCATCGTCCTTGAGGGAATTCATAATGTTATAGCAATCCATCGTCCTTGAGGGAATTCATAATGTTATCGCAGTCCATCGTCCTTGAGGGAATTCATAATGTTATCGCAATCCATTGTCATTGAGTGCATTCATAATGTCACACGCAGTCCATTGCCCTTGAGGACATTCATCATTTTACCACAGTCCATTGCCTTTGAGGGCATTAATAATGTCTGTGCAGTCCATTACCCTTGAGGGCATTCATAATGTCATTGCAGTCCATTGTCCTTGAGGGTATTCATAATGTTATCGTAGTCCATTATCCTTGAGGGTATTCATAATGTCATTGCAGTCCATTGTCCTTGAGGGTATTCATAATGTTAACAAAGTCCATTGTCCTTGAGGGTATTCAAAATGTCAGTGCAGTCCATTGTCATTGAAGGCATTCATAATGTCAGTGCAGTCCATTGTCCTTGAGGGTATTCAAAATATCAGTGCAGTCCATTGTCATTGAAGGCATTCATAATGTCAGTTCAGTCCATTGTCCTTGAGGGCATTCATAATGTCAGTGCAGTCCATTGTCATTGAAGGCATTCATAATGTCAGTGCAGTCCATTGTCCTTGAGGGCATTCATAATGTCAGTGCAGTCCATTGTCATTGAAGGCATTCATAATGTCAGTGCAGTCCATTGTCATTGAAGGCATTCATAATGTCAGTGCAGTCCATTGTCCTTGAGGGCATTCATAATGTCTGTGCATTCAATTGTCCTTGAGGTTATTCCTAATGTTATCGCAGTCCATTGTCCTTGAGGGCATTCATAGTGTTATCGCAGTCCATTGTCCTTGAGGGCATTCATAATGTCAGTGCATTCCATTGTCCTTGAGGGTATTCATAATGTCAACGCAGTCCATTGTCCCTGAGGGTATTCATAATGTTACCGCAGTCCATTGTCCTTGAGGGCATTCATAATGTCCGTGCATTCAATTGTCCTTGAGGTTATTCCTAATGTTATCGCAGTCCATTGTCCGTGAGGTTATTCCTAATGTTATCGCAGTCCATTGTCCTTGAGGTTATTCATAATGTTATCGCAGTCCATTGTCCTTGAGGTTATTCCTAATGTTATCGCAGCCCATTGTCCTTGAGGTTATTCATAATGTTATCGCAGTCCATTGTCCTTGAGGGCATTCATAATGTTATCGCAGTCCATTGTCCTTAAGGGTATTCATAATGTTATCGCAGCCCATTGTCCTTGGGGCATTCATAATGTTATCACAGTCCATTGTCCTTGAGGGTATTCATAAAGTTATTGCAGCCCATTGTCCTTGGGGGCATTCATAATGTTACTGCAGTCCATTGTCCTTGGGGGCATTCATAATGTTACCACAGTCATTTGTCCTTGAGGGTATTCATAATGTTACCGCAGTCCATTGTCCTTGGGGGTATTCATAATGTTACCGCAGTCCATTGTCCTTGGGGGCATTCATAATGTTATCGCAGTCCATTGTCCTTGGGGGCATTCATAATGTTATCGCAGTCCATTGGCCTTGAGGTCATTCATAATGTTACCACAGTCCATTGTCCTTGAGGGTATTCATAATGTTAACGCAGTCCATTGTCCTTGAGGGAATTCATAATGTTACCGCAGTACATTGTCCTTGGGGGCATTCATAATGTTATCGCAGTCCATTGGCCTCGAGGTCATTCATAATGTTACCGCAGTCCATTGGCCTTGATGGTATTCATAATGTTACCGCAGTTCATTGTCCTTGGGCTTGTTCATAGTGTTATCGCAGTCCATTGTCCTTGGGGGCATTCATAATGTTACCGCAGTCCATTGTCCTTGGGCTCGTTCATAATGTTATCGCAGTCCATTGTCCTTGGGGGCATTCATAATGTTACCGCAGTCCATTGTCCTTGGGGGCATTCATAATGTCAACGCAGTCCATTGTCCTTGAGGCCATTCATAATGTCAACGCAGTCCATTGTCCTTGAGGCCATTCATAATGTCAACGCAGTCTATTGCCCTTGAGGTCATTCATAATGTCAACGCAGTCCATTGCCCTTCCACGCTCAACATCAGCTAAGTAGGCAAATCTGTCTCTTATCTCTATTTTCAAACGTTTACAAACTGTAAAACATTTTGAGTCTTTTTGGTGCCTTTTTAAATTTTTTCGCTCCTATTTGATCTACCCATTTGGAATAGAAATCCAGAAAATAAGACTCATTTTTACTAGCCTTTAAGAACATAAGATACAGATCAAATTAACACGAGAAAGAAGTTTCTGAAATAAACTACGTGGAAGACCACTACAATCTCCTGCTAACAATGATTGTTGTATTTCGTTCATAGGGATGGAAGGGGTGGCTGTCTCATCGCAATGTGCAGTCTTCAAGCATGACAAGCTAATCATCGGAGAAATTTCTCCAACTATGAAATGAAAATAAGAAAAATAATGTATTATTGAATGTCTTATCAGAGAATCATAAAGGCCTTAAGTTAATGTATCGGTATTAGTTTCCGCTTGAAAATCAAAGCATTCACAAATAGGAAAAGAATAAAATAGGTCTTGCCTTCATCTTTCTCTTACACAATAATACGTATGGAATCCTTCAACACATAAAGGCATATGTTGTAAGTGCTAATGTTATAATTACCAGCTGCAGAGTTTATGTGATGCGGTTGGTATCGTGCCGAGATATTAATTTCCCAGAAAATGAAGTGAGAACTTGATAAACATTGTATTATACAGGTTAATGTTGCCTTGGCAGTTTAACGATGTGAGTAGGACCAGACTGTTACAATTTATAATATTAGGAAGAAACAATCATTTGTTGGCCATGTAATGAGAAGAATATACATTCCATATGTGATTTCTACGTCATGTTCTTGGTATCACCTGGAAGAATAATATGACAAACGCTGAAGTCATGACTTACACAGGCCTCCCGAATATCTACACGCTGCTCAAACAACGTATGCTACGCTAGCTCGGCCATGTACACCGTATGAAAGATGGCCGCGTACCGAAAATTATACTCTACGGACAACGGGCAAATGGTAGAAGAATCAGAGGGCGCCCAAAACTTCGATTTGTAGATGTGTGTAAACGCGACATGAAGACTCTGAACATAAACCCTGCAGCCTGGGAAGACATAGCTGCAGACCACAATCTCTGGAAACACACTCTGGTTCACCTCAAACAAGAAGCAGACAGATTCATATATAAAGAGAATACACGACGAAAGAAAAGAAAAGAAAAAAATAACATTTCTAGGGGCGCTGAAAAATCCATAGTCAACTATGACTGACGGAGACTACTAATGAGAAGGGAACAGCTGGAATATATTGTAACAACTGGGATAATTGAGGGACGAAGAGATAGAGAGAAGCAAAGAGAAAAGATACCAGACAGCTTAAGAGAATTGCTTGGCAGAAGGTCAACAACAGAAATGATGAATAACTGTCGAGATCGAAAGCTGAGGAGAGACATGATCACCTACGCCAGCAGACCCGGTACGTGATGATGATGATGTAACAATTTACTTTATAGCTGGGGTACATTTGTGTCATAGGACTGCCCCTACTGCGGTGACGTCAGACCAATCTAAAGATAGAAATATATTATTGTACCAGTATAAGCCTTGCAGTGTGTTCTGCAATACGGACATAGATGTGTTGAGAATTGATCTGTATATGGAGGATATAACTGTGTTGAGCTTGACTTGCAAAGTGATCGCTTCACGTTGACGACAAGCCGATCTTGTGCCCTTGGTGGTCTTACTTCGACAAGCAGAACGATAAAGCAACGATGTTCTCTAGAACACCAGGACTGTCATGGTCAACAATGTTCTCTAGAACACCAGGACTGTCATGGTTAATAATGTTCTCAAGAACACCAGGACTGTCATGGTCAACAATGCTCTCTAGAACACCAGGACTGTCATGGTCAACAATGTTCTTTAGAACACCAGGACTGTCATGGTTAATAATGTTCTCAAGAACACCAGGACTGTCATGGTCAACAATGCTCTCTAGAACACCAGGACTGCCATGGTCAACAATGTTCTCTAGAACACAATGACTGTCATGGTCGACAATGCTCTCTAGAACATGATGACTGTCATGGTCAACAATGTTCTCTAGAACACCAGGACTGTCATGGTCAACAATGTTCTCTAGAACACATGGACTGTCATGGTCAACAAGGTTCTCTAGAACACATGGACTGTCATAGTCAACAATGTTCTCTACAACACCAGGACTACCATGGTCAAGAATGTTCTCTAGAACACCACGACTGTCATGGTCAACAATGTTCTCTAGAACACCAGTACTGTCATGGTCAACAATGCTCCCTAGAACACCATGACTGTCATGGTCAACAATGTTCTCTAGAACACCAGGACTACCATGGTCAACAATGTTCTCTAGAACACCAGGACTATAATGGTCAACAACGTTCTCTAGAATACCAGGACTGTCAAGGTCAACAACGTTCTCTAGAATACCAGGACTGTCACGGTCAACAATATTCTTTAGATTACCAGGACTGTCATGGTCAACAACGTTCTCTAGAACACCAGGACTATAATGGTCAACAACGTTCTCTAGAGTACCAGGACTGTCAAGGTCAACAATATTCTCTAGAACACCATGACTGTCATGGTCAACAATGTTCTCTAGAACACATGGACTGTCATGGTCAAGATTGTTCTCTAGAACACATGGACTGTCATGGTCAACAATGTTCTCTACAACACCAGGACTACCATGGTCAACAATGTTCTCTAGAACACCACGACTGTCTGGTCAACAATGTTCTCTAGAACACCAGTACTGTCATGGTCAACAATGCTCTCTAGAACACCATGACTGTCATGGTCAACAATGTTCTCTAGAACACCAGGACTACCATGGTCAACAATGTTCTCTAGAACACCAGGACTATAATGGTCAACAACGTTCTCTAGAATACCAGGACTGTCAAGGTCAACAACGTTCTCTAGAATACCAGGACTGTCACGGTCAACAATATTCTTTAGATTACCAGGACTGTCATGGTCGACAATGTTCTCTAGAACGCATGGACTGTCATTGACAACAATGTTCTGTGGAACACCAGGACTACCATGGTCAACAACGTTCTCTAGAACACCAGGACTATAATGGTCAACAACGTTCTCTAGAACACCAGGACTGTCATGGTCAACAATGTTCTCTAGAACACCAGGACTGTCATTGACAACAATGTTCTCTACAACACATGGACTGTCATTGACAACAATGTTCACTAGAACACCAGGACTGTCAAGGTCAACAATGTTCTCTAGAACACATGGACTGTCATTGACAACAATGTTCTCTAGAACATATGGACTGTCATTGACAACAATGTTCTCTAGAACAAATGGACTGTCATTGAAAAACAATGTTCTCTAGAACACATGGACTGTTATTGATAACAATATTCTCTAGAAGACATGGACTGTCATTGACAACAATGTTCGCTAGAACACATGGGCTGTCATTGACAACAATGTTCTCTAGAACACATGGACTGTCATTGACAACAATGTTCTCTAGATCACATGGACTGTCATTGACAACAATGTTCTCTAGAACATATGGACAGTCATTGACAACAATGTTCTCTAGATCACATGGACTGTCATTGACAACAATGTACTCTAGATCACATGGACTGTCATTGACAACAATGTTCTCTATAACATATGGACTGTCATGGTCAACAATGTTCTCTAGATCACATGGACTGTCATTGACAACAATGTTCTCTAGAACATGTGGACTGTCATTGACAACAATGTTCTCTAGAACATGTGGACTGTCATGGTCAACAATGTTCTCTAGATAATATGGACTGTCATTGACAACAATGTTCTCTAGAACATGTGGACTGTCATTGACAACAATGTTCTCTAGAACATGTGGACTGTCATGGTCAACAATGTTCTCTAGAACACCATTACTACCATGGACAACAATGTTCTCTAGAACACATGGACTATAATGGTCAACAACGTTCTCTAGAATACCAGGACTGTCAAGGTCAACAACGTTCTCTAGAACACCAGGACTATAATGGTCAACAAAGTTCTCTAGAGTACCAGGACTGTCAAGGTCAACAATATTCTCTAGAACACCATGACTGTCATGGTCGACAAAGTTCTCTAAAACGCATGGACTGTCATTGAGAACAATGTTCTGTGGAACACCAGGACTGTCATGGTCAACAACGAGCTCTAAAACACATGGACTGTCATTGACAACAATGTTCTCTAGAACACCAGGACTGTCATGATCAACAATGTTCTCCAGGACTACCATGGTCAACAATGTTCTCTAGAACACCAGGACTATAATGGTCAACAACGTTCTCTAGTTTGCCAGGACTGTCAAGGTCAACAACGTTCTCTAGAATACCAGGACTGTCACGGTCAACAATATTCTTTAGATTACCAGGACTGTCATGGTCGACAATGTTCTCTAGAACGCATGGACTGTCATTGACAACAATGTTCTGTGGAACATCAGGACTGTCATGGTCAACAACATTCTCTAGAACACCAGGACTATAATGGTCAACAACGTTCTCTAGAGTACCAGTACTGTCAAGGTCAACAATATTCTCTAGATCACCAGGACTGTCATGGTCGACAATGTTCTCTAGAACGCATGGACTGTCATTGACAACAATGTTCTGTGGAACACCAGGACTGTCATGGTCAACAACGAGCTCTAAAACACATGGACTGTCATTGACAACAATGTTCTCTAGAACACCAGGACTGCCATGGTCAACAATGTTCTCTAGAACACCAGGACTGTCATTGACAACAATGTTCTCTACAACACATGGACTGTCATTGACAACAATGTTCACTAGAAAACCAGGACTGTCGTGGTCAACAATGTTCTCTAGAACACATGGACTGTCATTGACAACAATGTTCTCTAGAACATATGGACTGTCATTGACAACAATGTTCTCTATAACATATGGACTGTCATTGAAAACAATGTTCTCTAGAACACATGGACTGTCATTGATAACAATATTCTCTAGAAGACATGGACTGTCATTGACAACAATGTTCTCTAGAACACATGGGCTGTCATTGACAAGAATGTTCTCTAGAACACATGGACTGTCATTGACAACAATGTTCTCTAGATCACATGGACTGTCATTGACAACAATATTCTCTAGAACATATGGACAGTCATTGACAACAATGTTCTCTAGATCACATGAACTGTCATTGACAACAATGTTCTCTAGATCACATGGACTGTCATTGACAACAATGTTCTCTATAACATATGAACTGTCATTGACAATAATGTTCTCTAAATCACATGGTCTGTCATTGACAACAATGTTCTCTAGATCACATGGACTGTCATTGAGAACAATGTTCTCTAGAACATATGGACTGTCATGGTCAACAATGTTCACATGGACTGTCATTGACAACAATGTTCTCTAGAACACATGGACTGTCATTGACAACAATGTTCTCTAGATCACATGGACTGTCATTGACAACAATGTTCTCTAGAACATATGGACAGTCATTGACAACAATGTTCTCTAGATCACATGGACTGTCATTGACAACAATGTTCTCTAGAACATGTGGACTGTCATGGTCAACAATGTTCTCTAGAACACCATTACTACCATGGTCAACAATGTTCTCTAGAACACATGGACTATAAAGGTCAACAACGTTCTCTAGAATACCAGGACTGTCAAGTTCAACAACGTTATCTAGATTACCAGGACTGTCAAGGTCAACAATATTCTTTAGATCACCAGGACTGTCATGGTCGACAATGTTCTCTAGAACGCATGGACTGTCATTGACAACAATGTTCTGTGGAACACCAGGACTGTCATTGACAACAATGTTCTCTACAACACATGGACTGTCATTGACAATAATGTTCTCTATAACATATGGACTGTCATTGACAACAATGTTCTCTAGAACATATGGACTGTCATTGACAACAATGTTCTCTAGAACATATGGACTGTCATTGACAACAATGTTCTCTAGAACATATGGACTGTCATTGCAAACAATGTTCTCTAGAACACATGGACTGTCATTGATAACAATATTCTCTAGAACACATGGACTGTCATTGACAACAATGTTCTCTAGAACACATGGGCTGTCATTGACAACAATGTTCTCTAGAACACATGGACTGTCATTGACAACAATATTCTCTAGATCACATGGACTTTCATTGACAACAATGTTCTCTAGAACATATGGACTGTCATTGACAACAATGTTCTCTAGATCTCATGGACTGTCATTGACAACAATGTTCTCTAGATCAAATGGACTGTCATTGACAACAATGTTCTCTATAACATATGGACTGTCATTGAGAACAATGTTCTCTAGAACATATGGACTGTCATGGTCAACAATGTTCTCTAGATCACATGAACTGTCATTGACAACAATGTTCTCTAGAACATGTGGACTGTCATTGACAACAATGTTCTCTAGAACATGTGGACTATCATGGTCAACAATGTTCTCTAGATCATATGGACTGTCATTGACAACAATGTTCTCTAGATCATGTGGACTGTCATTGACAACAATGTTCTCTAGATCATGTGGACTGTCATGGTCAACAATGTTCTCTAGGTCACATGGACTGTCATTGACAACAATGTTCTCTAGATCATATGGACTGTCATTGACAACAATGTTCTCTAGAACACCAGGACTATTATGGTCAAATAATCTCTAGAACACCAGCATTGTGATTGTCAACAATGTTCTTTTCTATAAGCTCTTAAGAGAGACAGCAGTAGAATCATAATAAAATACGTCACTAACCTCGGTGTCGAATAATATATAAATAGAGTATAGAGGTCACATTCATATACGCGTTTATATATGTTATCTTTCTTCTTCTACATTTCAGCTCCCTGTGGAGCATAAGTCTTCAACAAACACTTTCAGCTCCCTGTGTAGCATAGGTCTTCAGCAAACACATTACGATCCCTGCGTAACATAGGTCTTCAACAAACTCATTGAGCTCCCTGTGTAGCATAGGTCTTCAACAACCACATTAAGCTCTTTGTGTAGCATAGGTCTTCAACAAACACATTAATCTCCCTCTGTAATATAGGTTTACAAAAAACACATTAAGCTCTTTGTGTAACATAGGTCTTCAACAAACACATTAAGCTCCATGTGTAACATAGGTCTTCAACAAACACATTAAGCTCCCTGTGTAGCATAGGTCTTCAAAAACACTTTCAGCTCCCTGTGAAGCGTAGGTCTTCAACAAATACTTTCCATGTCTTCCCCATCATCTTTATCTCTGCTTCAATTTCTCTTCTTCAAGCATATGTTGGTCTCCCTATATTTTTACGAATTGCGTCATTCATGTCTTAGACCGACAACTGTTATAATTCCTGAAAGAAGATTTGCTGTTTTTGTTTTCTTTGACTTGTCCTTGTTTGTGAAGCTTTTACCGCTCTTATGGTTACAGCTTAGGCAGACAGAAGTAGAGATGAAGATGATGGGGAAGACATGGAAGGATCTTAAAAGAATGGCAAGAAATAGAACGACTTGGAAAGTGTTTGTTGAAGACCTATGCTGAACAGGGAGCTGAAAGTGTATGTTGAAGACCTATGCTCCACAGGGAGCTGAAAGTGCTTGTTGAAGACCTATGCTCCACAGGTAGCTGAAAGCGTTTGTTGAAGACCTATGTTCCACAGGGACGTGAAAGTGTATGTTGAAGACCTATGTTCCACAGAGAGCTGAAAGTGTTTGTTGAAGACCTATGCTCTACAGGGAGCTGTAAGTGTATGTTGAACACCTATGCTGAACAGGGAGCTGAAAGTGTATGTTGAAGACCTATGCTCCACAGGGAGCTGAAAGTGCTTGTTGAAGATCTATGCTCCACAGGGAGCTGAAAGTGTATGTTGAAGACCTATGCTCCATTGGGACCTGAAAGTATTTGTTGAAGACCTATGCTCCACAGGTAGCTGAAAGTGTTTGTTGAAGACCTATGCTCCACAGGGACCTGAAAGTATTTGTTGAAGACCTATGCTCCACATGGAGCTGAAAGTGTTTGTTGAAGACCTATGCTCCACAGGGACCTGAAAGTATTTGTTGAAGCCATTTGATCCACAGGTAGCTGAAAGTAAATGTTGAAGAAATATGCTCCACTGGGACATGAAAGTATTTGTTGAAGACCTATGCTCCACAGGTAGCTGAAAGTGTTTGTTGAAGACCTACGCTCCACAGGGACCTGAAAGTGTATGTTGAAGACCTATGTTCCACAGAGAGCTGAAAGTGTTTGTTGAAGCCATATGCTCCACAGGTAGCTGAAAGTGTTTGTTGAAGACCTATGCTCCACAGGGACCTGAAAGTGTATGTTGAAGACCTATGTTCCACAGAGAGCTGAAAGTGTTTGTTGAAGACATATGCTCTACAGGGAGCTTTAAGTGTATGTTGAAGACCTATGCTGAACAGGGAGCTGAAAGTGTATGTTGAAGACCTATGCTCCACAGGGAGCTGAAAGTGTATGTTGAAGACCTATGCTCCACTGGGACCTGAAAGTATTTGTTGAAGACCTATGCTCCACAGGTAGCTGAATGTGTTTGTTGAAGACCTATGCTCCCCTGGGACCTGAAAGTATTTGTTGAAGACCTATGCTCCACATGGAGCTGAAAGTGTTTGTTGAAGACCTATGCTCCACAGGGACCTGAAAGTATTTGTTGAAGCCATATGCTCCACAGGTAGCTGAAAGTATATGTTGAAGACCTGTGCTCCACTGGGACCTGAAAGTATTTGTTGAAGACCTATGCTCCACAAGTAGTTGAAAGTGTTTGTTGAAGACCTATGCTCCACAGGGACCTGAAAGTATTTGTTGAAGACCTATGCTCCACATGGAGCTGAAAGTGTTTGTTGAAGACCTATGCTCCACAGGGACCTGAAAGTATTTGTTGAAGACATATGCTCCACATGTAGCTGAAAGTGTTTGTTGAAGACCTATGCTCCAATGGGACCTGAAAGTATTTATTGAAGCCATATGCTCCACAGGCAGCTGAAAGTGTTTGTTGAAGACCTATGCTCCACAGGGAGCTCATTACATGGTAAATAAAAAAATCTTATTGTTTCTTCCTAATATTGGAAATTAGCTCTCTTTTTGCTTTAGCCTCTTTCAGAACGTTTTCATTACTTTTCTTAGCTGTCCATGGTATTCTCAATATTCTTCTGTAAAATCACGTACTTATAACATATTAACCTGAATTAACATGAAGGATCTTTTAAGTAAAAGTTTTACACAAGAATGTCATAAAGTAAATTAGATACGTGTAACAGGTTAAATTGATCTGTCCAGGAACATAGGGAGATTGGTGAATAGTCGTTCAGGCTTTGAAATAACTGAGACATTTAACAAGGCAATTCTCTTGTCTGTTGTCCTATTGGTGGATGTACAACAGAGGGGAGATGATAGATGTACAACAGACGGGAGAAGGTAGATGTAAAACAGAGGGGAGATGATAGATGTACAACAGAGGTGAGATGGTAGATGTACAACAGACGGGAGTGGTAGATGTACAACAGACGGGAGAAGGTAGATGTACAACAGAGGGGAGATGGTAGATGTACAACAGACGGGAGATGATAGATGTAAAACAGAGGGGAGATGATAGATGTACAACAGACGGGAGATGATAGATGTAAAACAGAGGGAGATGATAGATGTACAACAGACGGGAGATGATAGATGTAAAACAGAGGGGAGATGATAGATGTAAAACAGAGGGGAGATGATAGATGTACAACAGAGGTGAGATGATAGATGTACAACAGACGGGAGATGATAGATGTACAACAGAGGTGAGATGATAGATGTACAACAGACGGGAGATGATAGATGTACAACAGACGGGAGATGATAGATGTACAACAGACGGGAGATGATAGATGTACAACAGAGGTGAGATGATAGATGTACAACAGAGGTGAGATGATAGATGTACAACAGAGGTGAGATGATAGATGTACAACAGAGGTGAGATGATAGATGTACAACAGAGGTGAGATGATAGATGTACAACAGACGGGAGATGATAGATGTACAACAGACGGGAGATGATAGATGTAAAACAGAGGGAGATGATAGATGTAAAACAGAGGGGAGATGGTAGATGTACAACAGAGGTGAGATGATAGATGTACAACAGACGGGAGATGATAGATGTACAACAGAGGTGAGATGATAGATGTACAACAGACGGGAGATGATAGATGTACAACAGACGGGAGATGATAGATGTAAAACAGAGGGGAGATGATAGATGTACAACAGACGGGAGATGGTAGATGTAAAACAGAGGGGAGATGATAGATGTACAACAGAGGTGAGATGGTAGATGTACAACAGACGGGAGATGATAGATGTACAACAGACGGGAGATGATAGATGTAAAACAGAGGGGAGATGATAGATGTACAACAGACGGGAGATGGTAGATGTAAAACAGAGGGGAGATGATAGATGTACAACAGAGGTGAGATGGTAGATGTACAACAGACGGGAGATGATAGATGTACAACAGAGGTGAGATGATAGATGTAAAACAGAGGTGAGATGATAGATGTACAACAGACGGGAGATGATAGATGTACAACAGAGGTGAGATGATAGATGTACAACAGACGGGAGATGATAGATGTACAACAGAGGTGAGATGATAGATGTACAACAGACGGGAGATGATAGATGTAAAACAGAGGGGAGATGATAGATGTACAACAGACGGGAGATGATAGATGTAAAACAGAGGGGAGATGATAGATGTAAAACAGAGGGGAGATGATAGATGTACAACAGAGGTGAGATGATAGATGTACAACAGACGGGAGATGATAGATGTACAACAGAGGTGAGATGATAGATGTACAACAGACGGGAGATGATAGATGTACAACAGACGGGAGATGATAGATGTACAACAGACGGGAGATGATAGATGTACAACAGACGGGAGATGATAGATGTAAAACAGAGGGGAGATGATAGATGTACAACAGACGGGAGATGATAGATGTAAAACAGAGGGGAGATGATAGATGTAAAACAGAGGGGAGATGATAGATGTACAACAGACGGGAGATGATAGATGTAAAACAGAGGGGAGATGATAGATGTACAACAGACGGGAGATGATAGATGTACAACAGACGGGAGATGATAGATGTAAAACAGAGGGGAGATGATAGATGTACAACAGACGGGAGATGATAGATGTACAACAGAGGTGAGATGATAGATGTACAACAGACGGGAGATGATAGATGTAAAACAGAGGGGAGATGATAGATGTACAACAGACGGGAGATGATAGATGTAAAACAGAGGGGAGATGGTAGATGTATAATAGAGGGGAGATTGTAGATGTACAACAGAAGTGAGATGGTAGATGTACAACAGAGGGGAGATGGTAGATGTATAACAGAGGGGAGATGGTAGATGTACAACAGAGGGGGATGGTAGATGCACAGTAGAGGTGAGATGGTAGATGTACAGCACATGTGAGATGGTAGATGTACAACAAAGGTGAGACGGTAGATGTACAAAAGAGGTGAGATGCAGAATGGCTCCGGCTAAAGCAGCTTCCCAAATAATGAGAAAAATACAGTGCAATCCACTTTTGACAATATAAACAAGAAAAATAGTTCTTAAATATTATGTTGAGCCTGTCTTACATATGGATGTGAATCATGAACAATAAGAAAACAGACAAGAAAATTACTGGAGACTGTACTATATATAATATAATAATACAATAAAAACACATATGTTTGGAGAGAACAATAATGGGAGGCATAGGTAGTTCCTGCACGCAAATATTAAGCTACATACAAAAACAACAAATCAATTGACTTGCCCATCTAGAAAGAACGCATGCGATTTCTTACCACACAAAGCATATATTAAAAGAGGAGAAGGCAGAAGAGCAAGACGCAGAGTGAGGTGAACAGACAACATCAAAGAAACGTTACAATAACATCAACCGACTAAAGCGGTCAATGGAGTAAACCAGAACTTTGCATCTCCCTCGACACCCGAACGGGTACAAGAAGAACTGAAGAGATCTCGGTCTTCCTCTTAATCTGGCGTTTTCGTAGCGTTTGTTTATGACTGTTTGAGTCATTGTTAGTTATTTTTGTCTTGTTATGTGGCCGAACCAATATATCTGTTATTTCTTTATGTATTCAATGGCTGGTTCAATTTCGAGTTTCTTCCTCAGGTCGGTGTTTCTTACTCTGTCCCTTAAGCTGTTTCCTGTCATTCTTCTGACACATTTCATTTCTGTGGTCGTTATCTTTCTTATTGTTCTAGAGCCCAGCATCCAATTATGGCACTGATAGCACAGAGTTGGTAGAAAAATTTATTTGTATATTGCCCTTTTTGCTTCCGTAATTATTGTTTTTCAACAGTGTTGATACTTGGCCTATAACTTGGCATGCTTTGTTACACTTTATATATCTATCTCTGTCGCTTGGTTATTGTATTGTGTTAACGTGCTACCCAGATATTTAAAATTGTCTACTTGTTTCAGAGCTGTATTATCTATTATGATGTTCAGTTTTTCTTTTTCTCGCTATTGCCAATACTTCGGTTTTGTTTATGTTGATCTTCATGTTATATTGTTTACAAGTGTTGTTTAGCCTATTGATATGTTCTTGCAGGTCCTCAGTTGTTTCATGTATTAGAACTTGGTCGTCTGCAAATATTATTTCATTTATTTCTTCCTCTCTTCTGCGGTTTTCTGGTACGTATATTTCGTTCTCTTTTGTGTTATCGCTTGTTATCATTCGTGTTGGTATACTTCCTTTGCAGTTGTATCTATATGTTAATTTCTTTGTTCTGTTGGGGACTCTGTAGAGATATTTTTTTTTGCAAGATCTGTTTATGGTACGTCTACATTTTGGAGATATATATTACTTTTACATTTTACAAATAACAATGATACCAATTGTGCCTATCAAAGCCTAAAATTTTTTTTTTAATATTTCTTCCCATGCATACTCTTCTACTGAGACAATACTTACATTGTAGACATGCATGATGATCTATTGAGACATCACTTACTTTGTAGACATGCATGATGATCTATTGAGACATCACTTACATTGTAGACATGCATGATGATCTATTGAGACATCACTTACATTGTAGACATGCATGATGATCTATTGAGACATCACTTACATTGTAGACATGCATGATGATCTATTGAGACATCACTTACATTGTAGACATGCATGATGATCTATTGAGACATTACTTACTTTGTAGACATGCATGATGATCTATTGAGATATCACTTACTGTGTACACATGCATGATGATCTATTGAGACATCACTTACTTTGTAGACATGCATGATGATCTATTGAGACATCACTTACATTGTAGACATGCATGATGATCTACTTAGTCATCACTTACATTGTAGACATGCTCAATAATCTACTGAGACATCACTTATATTTATGGACATGCACAATAATCTACTGAGACATCACTTATATTATGGACATGCACAATAATATACTGAGACATCACTTATATTATGGCCATGCACAATAATATACTGAGACATCACTTATATTATGGCCATGCATGATAATCTACTGAGACATCACTTATATTATAGTCGTGCACAATAATCTACTGAGACATCACTTATATTATGGACATGCATGGTAATCTACTGAGACATCACTTATATTATGGACAGGCGTGATAATCTACTGAGACATCACTTATATTATGGACATGCATGATAATCTACTGAGACATCACTTATATTATGGACATGCACAATAATCTACTGAGACTTCACTTATATTAAGGACATGCATGACAATCTACTGAGACATCACTTATATTATGGACATGCATGATAATCTACTGGGACATCACTTATATTATGGACATGCACAATAATCTACTGAGACATAACTTATATTATGGACATGCACAATAATCTACTAAGACATCACTTATATTATGGACATGCACAATAATCTACTAAGACATCACTTATATTATGGACATGCATGATAATCTACTGAGACATCACTTACATCATGTACATGCACAATAATCTACTAAGACATCACTTACATTATGGTCGTGCATAATAATCTACTGAGACATCACTTATATTATGGATATGCACAATAATCTACTGAGACATCACTTACATCATGAACATGCACAATAATCTACTGAGACATCACTTATATTATGAACATGCACATTAATCTACTGAGACAACACTTATATTATGGACGTGCACAATAATCTACTGAGACATCACTTATATTATGGACATGCACAATAATCTACTGAGACATCACTTATATTATGGACGTGCACAATAATCTACTGAGACATCACTTATATTATGGACATGCACAATAATCTACGTCTTTAGCTACATAACTAATGAGGAAATATAACATAACAAAGTTACAATTGTATCATATACACTCACAAACATTAATTAATAATTGTGTTGAAGAGTGCATTTGTTGTATTTATCATAAAATATAATATTGCACAGTAAATGTAAGCAACTAAAAATGTGCACATGACCATTCACAATTTAAATGAACGTATTATGTTACCTAATCTTGTTAGTTTGTATCTCCACAAAGATCTCTAGTAGGAACGTCTCAAAGACAGTGACAGTGCATGTAATTTGACCTCAGCTTAAGTTGACTTTGTAATAGTATTTCTTTTCTCTTTTTAATTGACTTCAATGACAGATAGGGACATAGTAAGGTCAAAGATAACACTGGTGGGAAGATCCGAGGGTCGTTCTGTGAAATCGTTATCGTCTTCGACCGAAAAATAACAGTTTTGTTATCATCTTAAACCAACATAACGTCCACTATTTTTGATGAGTTAGATGACAGGGCTGAAAGACTGATGCCTTGGTTGCTATGGTTACTGGAACAACACGGAAGTAACGTTGGAGTTACTCCATGCTTGCACACGTTACTACAAAAAGGGACATGTTTTTGACGATCAAAACACACGTAGACCAATCTCTATTTGTGTTTCTATCTTTCATTTAATATCTTCATCCCCCACCCCACTCATCGTTTTGTTTGTTGTAAACATATATTTCTCAATTACAACTGTTTATCAGTGATATATTAGTTGTTCATTTGATTATATTTTTATATATGATCTGTATATTTTTTTAATGTATGGTCTGTATATTTTAAAAATATATAATCTGTATATTTTGTTTTATATATGATATGCATATTTTTTTTTAATGTATGATCTGCATATTTTTTTAATACATGATCTGTATATTTTGTTGTATATATGATATGCATATTTTTTTTTAATATATGATCTGTATATTTTTTAAAATATATGATCTGTATATTTTGTTTTATATATGATATGTATATTTTTTAATGTATGATTTTGACATTTTTTTTATATATGATCTGTATATGTTGTTTTATATATGATATGTATATTTTTTTTACATATCTGTATACAGCTATTCTATGTTGATTTCAGTTGGTTAGAAACGAATTGTTCATCCAATTTTAATGAAAATTGTGGAGAATGTTCCCTTATTTACATCAGGAAGTGTCTTGTAATGTACATTTTAAAATGCTTCTTCATGTACACAAATATCTACTAATATGTCACTAACATGTCATTAATATATCACTAATATGTAATTTCCCGTGTGTTACCGGAGCCTCATTATGAGGGAAGTAAAGAATAGTGACACTGTGACCGCCCAGGCATGTTGTAAGAGGCGACTAAGTAGGTTGATCGATGGCTTGACAAGCTGTCATTGTAAAAAGTATTGTTATGGAAACAGCACCATAGATTTTAGAAGCAGTGATCTCTGCAATATTTGCCACTTTGGCACGCAAGGTTTATGTTTTTGAGATTGTGGTTCTGCCCTATGTGTCGTCTTCGGCTCGAAAGGACAATAGATAGATAGAATATGTAATTAATATGTAACTAACATGTAATTAATATGTCACTAACATGTAATTAATATGTCACTGACATGTAATTAATATGTCACTGACATGTAATTAATATGTCACTGACATGTAATTAATATGTCACTAACATATAATTAATATGTCACTGACATGCAATTAATATGTCACTAACATGTAATTAATAGGTCACTAACATGTAATTAATATGCCACTGACATGTAATTAATCTGTCACTAACATGTAATTAATATGTCACTGACATGTAATTAATATGTCACTGACATGGTATTAATATGTCACTGACATGTAATTAATATGCCACTAACATGTAATTAATATGTAATTAATATGTCAATAATATTACACTAATAAAAAATGCATTTAAGTTACAAATTTTACTTTTTTTGTTCCGTGTCACAAAATGGAATCCCTCATTTATAACACCAGTTTTAAAAGCAAGAAAGATGTAGTAACATAAATTTATCTTTAATCGAAAGTGCTGCAAAATAGTTCAGGTTAAAAATATAACAGCATAAAGAGGGAAGAATTAAAAATACTATGGCCACGTCAAAAAACACAGGGGGTTGGATAAAACAATAATTGATGACAGGGTTCCGGGGCCACGACACTGGAGCAGAATATAAAATTGTTGGTTTCATAAAATAAAATACATTGAGCATGATAACAGATGAGGTGGAAGATCTGGCTAGAGACCGAGATTCTTTCTGACGGGATGTGGTGAATGTAGCGTTCTGTGGGAGATCTGGCTAGAGACATAGATTCTTTCTGACGGGCTGTGGTGAATGTAACGTTCTGTGGGAGATCTGGTGAATGCAGCGTTCTGTGGGAGATCTGGCTAGAGACAGAGATTCTTTCTGACGGGCTGTGGTGAATGTAGCGTTCTATGGGAGATCTGGCTAGAGACAGAGATTCTTTCTGACGGGCTGTGGTGAATGTAACGCTCTGTGAGAGATCTGACTAGAGACAGAGCTTCTTTCTGAAGGGCTGTGGTGAATGTAACGCTCTGTGGGAGATCTGACTAGAGACAGAGATGCTTTCAGACGGTCTGTGGTGACTGCAACGTTCTGTGGGGGATCTGGTGAATGCAACGTTCTGTGAGAGATCTGGCTAGAGACAGAGATTCTTTAAGACGGGTGATGGTGAATGCTGCGTTCTGCAATGGCCACGAGACCTGATAATTAGGCCATAGCAATCACTTATTCTTTCTCTCTATCTCCTTCTCTCTGTGAATGTGTGTTTATATCATTTGCAGCTGGAATCCTCAAATTCTATGAGACCTCCCACACATTGTGACCTGCTACAATACATCACATTCCAAACTAGGTCCAGAGGAAAACAAATGCGGAGAATATATTAGGAAGCGGGTAGGACAACCACATGACAAGAGTCAGGTTCATGGAGTGCATCATCTTGCTGTAGAATTTGTTTGTGCACGGGAAACTAATTGCCGGAGACAAATAATAATAAATAAATATTATTAAATAGAGAAACTTCCGAGGCGATAATAGGGAATCATAGAAGGAAAAGGTATGTGTTAGCACTCGGAAAAAATGACAAATAAACAACAACAGAAAAAAATAAAGAACAATTTATGGTCCGAAGCAGGATCGAACCCGTACTCCATGACACTGCTCCTTGCCACGAGAAGCCGAACGCTTGGTACACTGCCACTCAGCTAATTTAAAATTATAGTCCGTTCAGAAATTCATAACCACACTTGAATTAGCTTTACGTGATAACCGTTTGTTATTTTGCTTTCAACTTTTGCATGTAATCTTATAATATTGATGTCGTTATAGAAATATTTTTTGCTCTGAGAAATTTGATCTAGTTTAAAAGTTTTCTTCTTTAGGCTATATTAAATTCACCCTGTTCGAATTTGACACCATTTTAGGATATATACATTAATTTGTTGCGGTCGTTCACGTAAAATAGTTTGGCTATTGCAGAAACACTAAGTTCAGGAAAATCCCGTGCACAAAACTGAATTGTTATTGAACGACATGACGCACCACGGCCTGGGCATTAATTACCTAAGTGAAGGCGTATCTTTATTAATTTTGTGAAGACTCAGTAGACAATTTGTTGACTTTAAATACCAACATTTATATCTAAATTACAATGAGTTTGAAATGCAAATTTATAACTATGCAAAAGGTTACTGTTTTACTATATCAGCACTTCCTTAGGGAATTCAAGATGGGACAAAGTGCCTACTGCATCAAATACAAAAGAGCAAATTAGGACATGGCTTGCGAATGAAAATGTCAAATTTGACGACACATATTTAAAACCCGAATTGTTACAACTTGTGAAGAATACGAATAAGAAAAAGGTGTACCATGTTGACAAAATCATTGAGAAATACGGCCACACTAATTGTAACCAATTGAATTCATGTTTGCAAATACACATAACGAACAACACCCACAATTAAGCACTATGTAGATACGCTTCTATAGTCCGTTCAGATTCGTTTGCCTAGACATTAATTTATTTTTTTCAAAAACTTATTGTTCATTTGCATTGATCTTTTGAAGTTAGGTTTAGAATACTAATGTCGCTATAAAAATATTTTTTTATCAAAGAAATGTGATCCAGTTTCAAAGATGCCTTATTTAACCTATATTAAAAAAAAGTTAATCGATATTATAAACACCGGCGGGATTATGTAGATGCTTACATCTCACAGCTGATTCTTTAACATATAGGCATGACCTTCACGGCTGAATGCGCACCGTCCTAAAATAGTTATGTTTCCACTATAAATTTTTATAAAGAAATGTTACATATGAAATTTCCCGTTTAGCACAAAATGACATTTTAGCCGAAACCGGAAATTATGTGACGTCAAAATCACGGCCGTAGACTCGAGTTCGAGTCATAATTCAGAGGCAAATCTCAATATTTACAGAAAGGAGGCGGCACTATCCATATTATCTTCTGCAAGTCTATGTGAGAATGAATATAAAGGCAAAATATTTTACTGAGCATAACATTGCTATGAAGATTTATCAATACTTCTGCAGAGAGCGTAAAAAGGGACATCTTTATTGTTCTTTATCAAACCCTGAGAAGAGAACAATGCATATTTTAGGTTTGTGTAAACGTTCATTTGATCGAATAGTTAAAGGAAGCGGATATTTATTGCCAACAAATGCAAGAAAGCAAGGAAGGAAAGAAACGTTAGACAGTTTTGATAAGGACCTAGTAAAAAGAGAAATATGTCGAATGTTTGATATAAACGAAGAAGTGACACTTAGAAAGTTGAAGCTTTGGCTGAAAACTAACAACGACATTGAAATATCAAAAACTTCATTATGGAAAATATTAAGAAGTGCAGGCTTCACCTTTAGAAAGTATGCTGGTGGAAAAAACATTATTTGTGAGAAGCCACATCTAGTAGCTCTTAGAAGCAAGTATTTACGTGAAGTGAAGGAAATGCGCGAAAATGATTATGATATTGTTTATTTAGATGAAACTTGGATCAACGCTCATCATACAAATGAAAAGGAATGGCAGTTAGCAGATGGAAGTATTAAAAGATCAGTACCAAGCAGTAAAGGGCAACGTTTGATAGTTGCACATGCAGGTAGCAGACATAATGGGTTGTTGCAGAATGCTCATCTCGTTTTCATTTCAAAATCCATAGACAATAGAGACTACCACTCCGAAATGAATGGGCACATATTTAAAGACTGGATCGAGAAAAGTATCCTTCCAATATTAGATCGACCTTCTTGTCTGATAATGGACAATGCTTCATACCATAACGTAGTTAACGTAGAAGATAGAATCCCAACATCATCAAGTACAAAAGATGCAATCAAAACGTGGCTCATAAAAGAACACATACAAGTTAACGACAGCTACTTGAAACCCGAATTGCTTAGCCTTGTAAAACAGACACAACGTACAAAGATATTTAAAATAGACAAGTTAATTCAAGAACATGGCCATAGATGTTTGAGACTACCTCCATATCATGCACACTTAAATCCTATAGAACTAGTTTGGGCAAAAGTTAAAGGACACGTAGCATATACAAATAAAACTTTCAAATTATGCGATGTTGAGACACTTACAAATCAGGCTCTATCAAATATAAATAAAGACTACTGGGTAAAATGTGAGGATCATGTGTTACGACAAGAAGAGGAATATTGGAAAAAGGATGGTTTGTTGTTTGTTCAGCCGAAAGCAGTAATCGACCTATTTGACTCGTCTGATTCTGAATGATCATTACTCTGATTAAGTCTACAGATAAATAGTTTGATTTGCAAAATTTCCTAGTTGATTTGTTAAACAGTTTATTGTTCAAGACCACCCAAGCAATCAAAAATATGTTATAAGCAAACCAACAACCGTTACTTTGAATGGAAGCCTGCTTGAGTCAGTACAGAAGTTCAGCTATCTTGGATCCACTATTACAGCCACACTTTCCTTAGATGAGGAACTAAATGTACGTATTTGAAAGGCAGCGATAACATTTGGGAAACTCACACCAAGAGCATGGAACTATATCAAATTGACTCTACGAACAAAAGTTCTATATATAATTTAAAATTTGTATACTTGCCACCCAGTAAAATTTTATGGACACGCCTATGGGTCATCGTTGCACTAGATTACTGTAAAACATTTTGATTAGGGTCAAAATAATAGTTACATGGGCAAAGATCAAAGGAATTCGCCGCTTTAAGAAAACCGTTATAGCTAGACATCGAGTAACACATATGTTCTCGTGACATGGACATTTTAACACCGTATGCCAAAAATCATGTGAAATCATCAAGAACTTTTTGAATTATAAATCATAACATCTCGGCAAACGATTCTGAACGGACTATAGCTATTGTGAGCAGTGTCTTACACGAAACTAATCGCCCGTCTCTTTATATAACGTTCTCTGTCTATATCTCTACGTCTCTCTCTGTTTCTCATTGTCTTTTTCTCGGTATCTCTTTCGTTATCCCTCACTGTCTCTTTCTCTGTGTATTTCTCTTTATCTCGCCCTCTCTCTATCTCTTTCTTTGTCTCTCTGTCTCTATCTCTGTTTTTCTCAGTCTCTCTGAATTCAACTTCTCTTTCTATGTCTTTCTCTCTTTATCTTTATCTGTCTCTCTCTGACTCTCTATCACTCTCTCTTTACGCCTCAATGTGTTTCTCGTTTACTCTGTATCACTCTTTATCTCCCACTCTCTCTATCTCTTTCTATGTCTCTCTCTTTCTCTCTCTGTGTCTATCTCTATGTGTCTCTCTGTTTCTCATTGTCTTTTTCTCTGTCTTTCTCTCTCACCGTCTCTCTTTTTTCTCTGTATCTCTCTTTATCTCTCTCTCTCTCTCCGTCGTTCCGCTATCGCTCCTGCCATCTATATAATTCTGGGAATAAATATTACTACGGAGAAACCATTTGAAGGTTTGCTTATCAAAAGGTGATAGTGCTCGCTGTAGTGGTTATTATTAGAAACATTTCACTGGTGTCAGTTTGTCGTAAGTCCCCTGGACTGTGATCTCTTTGTTTTGTGCTACCGTTGGGTTCGTTCATACAGGGGACAGCATCGGAAGTTCTTTTAGTTGAAGATTTCAAGTAACCAGCTTTAATGTCATGAAAAATATACAAGTCGATATCAAAGTTGAGGGAATAGATCTGGAGCCAGTTCAGAGCTGCAACTAACCTGGACATAACTATAACCAATGATGGAAAGTGTACAAGTGAAATAAACAAAAGAATAAGGAATTGGAAAAAGTAATTTTAATGTCATGCAAATATACTAATATCAAGATAAATAACACTAGGGCTAAAACTAAGAATAGCAAAATGTATCTCAGTATTCCTGTATGTTGCAATAACATGGCCATTAGACCCCAAAAAATATAACAGAAAATGTGAAACCTTTACAATGTGGATTTATAGAAGAACTGGATGGAAAGAAAAGAAATCAAATGGTTAAGTCTTAAAACAACTAAAAATGAAAAGAGAACTATTAAACACAATAGAAACAAGACAAATGAGAGTCTTGGTGCATGTTAAAGACACAGAAGACTACTAAAGTAATCCACGAAGCGAAAATACAAGGTAAAAGAGGCAGAGGCAGGCTAAGGTTAACATGGACGAGTAACATCAAAAGATGGACAAGTCGGCCTATGACAAACTGCACCATCGAAGCAAGGGCAGAGCAGAATGGCGCTCCATGGTAGCCAACCTTCGATGCAGAGACGTCACTCAATGATGATGAATGTAGCAGCGGAAGAACAGCTTTTCTTACAAAAAAACTTAAAGTGTCTGTGGTTTTGTTCAACTGAGACGTTTTGTTTGCTTAGTCGGAACTGCGCCTGGGCATGTCCTGTTCTCAACTCCAAGATAAGATTTAATACGTCTTGTTTTTAAGACTTTGTTGAAATATCATGTTTATTTGATTGGTGCATGTCGAGGAGTAAAGTATGGGCGGTCGTTATCGCAGAGTAAGTTGGGAGAGAGAATTGCTTTGTAAGTTCGTCTAGTATGGACCGAAATAAAGTTTAATTTATCAATGAACCGACTTCTAAATTTAGCTAACCCTAAATGAGTGCAAGAGATGTTTTCAGCGACAGAAGGTAGTGTATATTTTGACAGAGATGAGATGCAGAATGGCTCAGGCCAAAGCAGCTTTCCCAAAAATTAGAAAGATGCAATCCATTTTTGAAAATTGAAGCAAGAAAAAGTGTTCTTAAATGTTATGTACAGTCAGTCTTAACATATGGATGTGAATGATGGACAATAGGACAACAGACTAGAAAATCACTGGAGGCTGTAGAAATGTGGTTTTACAGAAGAATGTTGAGAATACCATGGACGGCTAAGAAGAGTAATGAAGAGGTTCTGATAGAGGCCAAAGCAAAAACGTTAATTCCCAATGTTTGGAAAAAGAATCATCATTTTTCTCCCCATGTAATAAGAATGGAACAGCTGGAAAAATTGAGGGACGAAGAGATAGAGGGATGCAAAGAGAAAATATACCAGACAGCTTAAGAGAATGGCTTGGCAGAAGATCAACAACAGAAATGATAAATAACTGTCGAGATCGAAAGTTGTGGAGAGACATGATCACCTATGCCAGCAGGCATGACACTTGATGATGATTCCCACACAATTACTCTTCCGTTTCCTTGCTCCATCTATCTCTTTATCATGTTACTTGCTATTTCTGTCTGTCTCCTTGTTTCTGTCTGTCTTCTTATTTCTGTCTCTATACCACTGTAACTGCGGCGATGTCCTATTGTAAATCTCGTTTCTGCCCAGCCTTTTCCGGATGTGTAGAGAGCAGCGATAGCTCAATGGTTGTTGAACTGAACGACAACGGACAACAGGTTGGGTTCGATCCTGATCGGTGTCTTCCGGATTCACCCAACCTTAAATGAGTTATCGGATTTTTTTCTGGGAAAGTAAATCGACAAGGGCGATATACAGAATACATTACCCCCAAATCATGTTCTGAAGGTGTGTAAAAAGTATGGTCATTAACGCCATATTCCCTACACGTCACGTGGCGTGACGGGGGCTCGTTACTGTTTATCTGCCTCTCTTATTGTTTGGTCCAACCATTTCCTACTGTGTTACTGTTATTCAATCTATCTCTTTGACGCTCAAGCTTTGTTTTCTCTTCCACTTCTCTCACTCTGTAATGGTAACGTAATAGTGAACCAGGAGATTGTGGAAAGTGTGCAAAGCATGGAAATATAACATAGGTACATGAAGTGTTCAAGATGGTGCGGTCTGGACGTTTCTAGAAGGGGGAAAAGAGGTGACGTATTTGTGTAGGAACTAGGAGACAACGTAAAGTTAGAGTGGCAGAATTTGATTGGCTGAGTGAGGGAGCTTGGGATAGCAAATAGGGGGATATATAAGCATGGGAGCACACTCAACATACAGCGGAACAGTCAGGACAGAGTAGTTCATAGTCAAGTATTTAAAAGTAGTCAGCAGTCAGTCTCTCCTTAGTTAATCCAGCTGTGTCATGGTATTCTACAGATATGATAGATTAAATTGTGACCATTTGGAGAATGAATGGAATAAACTTCACAATGTTGTGAAGATCTTGCTATGTTTTCGTCAAGTGGAGGTCTGATCTTGAGTGTGGTGACACTGGAACAACTATCTCTCTCTCTCTCTCTCTCTCACACTCTCTCTCTCTGCCACTGTGCTTCGACCCTTTCTCTATGCTTCGCTCCCTTTATTCCCCTAAATATCCTTTAACGTAAAAAAAAGAAAAGTACCCCCGTCACGCCAAGTGGCGAATAGGGAATATGGTGTTAGTGACCATAAATTTTACAGACCTTCAGCACATGATATTTGGGGTAATGTGGTCGGTATTACGCCCGTGCCGCTTTACTTTCCCAGAAAAAAATTCGGTACCTATTAATGGCTGGGTGAACCAGAAGCCGTCGGTTTGGATCGAACCCTACCTCTTGTCCTTTGTAGTCAAGTTCACTAACCAATGAGCTATCGCGGCTGCATCCTTTATCGTAGTCCTATTAATAATGGCTGATATGACCTTACATATACTGTGTTGAATATGTATAGTTTGCTCCTTATACCTGATGAAGCCATTTGACGAAACGTTGTAATTTGTCTTGTCCTTCTGTCAGTTTCGCTGATCAATACGATTTTATGTTGATTTTCTTTGACATATCAACTACTCTAAAGTCTTGAGACTTGTCCAGTGTAAGCAACAGTCAATCCAAGCTGATCTGTAATATCTTGTCCCAACCTTCTCTCTTCGTCTCCTTCCTTCTCCTGAAACTATTCCCTTTGTAATTATCTTCTCTAGGCTATTGTGTTTAGCTACGTAGTTAATTGTTTTATTTTTATGTACTTTATCAACCAATTTTGTGGAATTGTAAGTTCTTGCAAAATGTTTGTTCATTTTCCAGTCAATAGTGTTCTATGTGTTCTTCGGTAACACTGATATTATAAGTGTTGTTCTGTAACACTGGTATTATAAGGATTATTCTGTAACACTGGTTTTCTAAGAGTTCTTCTGTACCATTGGTATTATAAGTGTTCTTCTATAACAAAGGTATTCTAAGTTTTTTTCTATAACAAAGGTATTCTAAGTGTTCTTCTATAACAAATGTATTCTAAGTGTTCTTCTATAACAAAGGTATTCTAAGTGTTCTTCTATAACAAAGGTATTCTAAGTTTTCTTCTATAACAAAGGTATTCTAAGTTTCTATAATACATTTATTCTAAGTTTTCTTCAGTAACACTGGCATTCTTCTAAGTGTTCTTCTGTAACACTCGTATTCTAAGTGTTTTTCTGTAACACTGGTATTTCAAGGGTTCTAAACAATGACATTCTAAGAGTTCTTCTGTAACAATGGTAATCTAAGTATTCTTCTGTAACACTGGTATTCTAAGTATTATTCTGTAACAATGGTATTCAAGTGTTCTTCTGTAACACTGGTATTCCAATTGTTCGTCTGTAACACTGGTATTCCAAGGGTTCTAAGCAATAGCATTCTAAGTGTTCTTCTGTAACAATGATATTCTAAATGTTTTTCTGTAACAATGGTATTTTTACGTGGTCTTATTTAACAATGGTATTCGAAAGTTGACTTATGTAACAATGGTGTCCTGAGTGTTCTTTTGTAACAATGATATTCTATGTGGTCTTATGTAACAATGGTATGCCAAGTGGTCTTATGTAACAATGGTATTCTACGTGGTCTTATGTAACAATGGTATTCTACGTGGTTTTATGTAACAATGGTATTCTACATGGTCTTATATAACAATGGTATTATGAGTGGTCTTATATAACAATGGTCTCCTAGGTGGTCTTATGTACAAATGGTATTCACAGTGGTCTTATGATAACAATTGTATCCTAAGTGTTCTTCTGTAACAATGGTATTGTAAGTGGTATTATATAACAATGGTCTCCTAGGTGGTCTTATGTAACGATTGTATTCTACGTGGTCTTATGAAACAATGGTATTCTACGTGGTCATATGAAACAATGGTATTCTACGTGGTCATATGAAACAATGGTATTCTACGTGGTCTTAAGTAACAATGGCACTCTAAGTGGTCTTATGTAACAATGGTATTCTACGTGGTCTTATGTAACAATGGTATTCTACGTGGTCTTATGTAACAATGGTATTCTACGTGGTCTTATGTAACAATGGTATTCTACGTGGTCTTGTGTAACAATGGTATTCTATGTGATCTGATGTAACAATGGTATTCTACGTGATCTGATGTAACAATGGTTTTCTATGTGATCTGATGTAACAATGGTATTCTACGTGATCTGATGTAACAATGGTTTTCTATGTGATCTGATGTAACAATGGTTTTCTACGTGATCTGATGTAACAATGGTATTCTACGTGATCTGATGTAACAATGGTTAAGCCCCTGATATATTTATCACAGACTTTATTGATTACCAGAGGGGACAAAAAGAGGAATGGCGTATGCACCGAGTGCAGCGACGACTGTTAACTCAAGTCTTGTGTTTGCGGTCGTTTTCATCTTCACAGATATAACAATACAGTTGTATAACAAGAATGATTATAAATAATTGTAATAATAAAACTGAAAAGACAACAAACATAATGTGTACTAGACCAGATTTATTCATCATCATGTGCCATACATGTTGGCGTAGGCGAACATGTTCTTCCGCAATCTTCTATCCACAGTGAATCGTATCAGTTCTGTTGTTGACTGTTTTCCATGCCATGACACCAAGCTATCAAGCATTTTTCCTCTTTGTCGTCCACGATCTCTCTTTCCTTCTATTTTGCCAGTTGTAACCAAATATTCTAAATTTCCTCCTCTCGTGATGTGCCCGAAAAATGTTGATTGTTTCTTTCTGATGTTTCTTCGGAGCTAAATTTTTGTGTTGGTCTTTTTCAGAACTTCCTCATTGGTCTTTTTAGCTGTCCAGGGAACTTTCAACATTCTTCTGAGAAATCCCATCTCTCTGGCCTCTAATCGTCTTTTCTGATGTATTAACGTATTTTAATTAATATTTTTTTACCCAAATTTCTTGAAACCATCTTTCTGCAGTGGTGTTAATTGCCCCTGTTTCACAGCCATATATTGCTATGGGAAAGGTGCAGGATTATAGAACTAGAGTTTTGTTGATATATAAGTTTCTAGTCATTTGTTCTGCAGTTGTTTTGCTATATTCACAGCTACGTCCAGTCTTCTGTTTACCTCTTTGTCTGACTTTCTTTCATTTCTAAATAAAGGGTTAGTACATTCAAAACTGTTGAATATTTCCTATTTGTTTGTAGTAATTTAAATATATATATATATATATATGTGTGTCTATATACCCATATGTGCACCGCCACCTATCCAGAAGGATTCAGAGATTCCTGTCTAGTGTCGCCTCAAGCATCGTAACTCACAAGCGAGGCGCCATCCCTCATCTTCCCAGACTGCTACCCCTACCCTGATACCCATTTTTTTCCATCGGCATGGTTACCCGCAGGGACATCTATTTTTTCCACCAACCACGAGTACAATTCACAAACTGCTACCGGAAATAGAACACAGTTGGTGTCCGAACGTTGGTAGCCAGTCCAGTGGTTTTCCCAAGTAGACTACCCATTCCCCCCCCCCTTTTTCCATTGTAGAGAAAAGAGAAATAACACGTGAGGGTAAAGTCCTAAAACCCTAAGACCTAAAATAATTGTTAGTAATTGAGAGCTACTGTAGTTTTGTAGCGACGACAAATAAGAGGAAATCACTGATGTACTGAAATAATTTACAGGACTTTACTAGACCATTACCAGGAACAAATATATGCATATAAGTATTTGTACATGTGTTCTTCTTTCGTAATAGTGTGTGTTATGATGCTGTCTCTGCATCACAGAAGGTTGGCTACAAAGGAGCGTCATTCCGCTCTGTCTCTTGCTTTGATAGTGCAGGTTGTCACAGGATGACTTCTCCATCTTTTGATGTTACTCGTCCATGTTAGTCTTGATCTGCCTCTGCATCCTTAACCTTGTATTTTTCCTTCCAAGATTACTAGTAATAAGCTGATGTGTCTCTTAGCATGCCCCAAAAATCTCATTTGTCTTGTTTGAGTTGTGTTTAGTACTTCTCTTTCCATGTTTAGTTTTTTTTAAGACTTCATCGTTTGTTTTCTTTTCTTTCCATCCAATATTTCCAATTCTGCTATAAATATTCACATTTCAATTTTTGTTCGGTTTTCTTGTCTAAATGTCCATTTTTCAACACCATACTGGAATATTGTGAAGATATACCATTTTTGCTCTTCTTAGTTTTAGCCCTGGTGTTTTTTCTTTTGATGTTAGTATACTTTTCATATCTATTTAAGATCAAAGGAATGAGACCTGTTGATTGATCAAGAAAATATAAGAGAACGATGGACAGAATACATTAAAGATCTTTATAATGATGAACGAACGGAAGTAAATATTAAGGATAGTGGAGAAGGACCAGAAATACTAAAAGAAGAAGTGGAAGACGCCTTGCCCAACATGAAAGCAGGCAAAGCTCCTGGACCAGATAATATAACGAAAGAAGAGATTGAAGCCATGGGTGATTTTGGAGTAGAAATAATAACAAAAATATTGAATGATATCTATAACAGCGGATATATACCAGACGACATGCTCAAATCAATATTCATAGCCCTACCAAAGAAATCGGGTGCGATCGAATGCGATGATCATCGCCAATAAGCCTTATGAGTCATATGACTAAGATATTACTAAGAATCATCATGCGAAGAGTGCGAAACAAAATCAGTCCAGAAATTAGCGATGAACAGTGTGGTTTTGTTGGAGATAAAGGAACAAGCAATGCCATTTATCATAAGATCTTTAGTAGAAAGAGCCAAAGAGGTGAAAACAGATCTATACCTATGTTTCATAGATTATACCACGGCATTTGACAAAGTAAAGCACCAAGAAATAATCAGCATTTTAGAAAGCATAAATATAGACAGCAAAGATCTAAGAATAATAAAGAACATGTACTGGCAACAAACAGCGGCCATAAGAACTGGAAACCAATTGGGAATGTTTCAACAAATAAAACAGGATGTTAGACAAGGTTGTGTGCTGTCACCAGATTTGTTTAATATTTATAGTGAGACTATTTTAAGATCCATAAGGGGCATGCCTGGAATAACAATTGGAGGACATAATATAAATAATCTAAGGTATGCTGATGATACAGTCTTAATCGCAAAGAGTGAAAATGAGTTGCAAGAAATGTTGGACATTATAGTGAAAGAAAGCAAAAATAAAGGACTCAGCCTTAATAGCAAAAAGACAGAGGTAATGGTAACAACAAAGAAAAAGACATCACCTCAGTGCAAAATAAAGACAAGTGGAACAATTTTGAAACAGGTAAATGAATTTAAATATTTGGGAACTTTGTTAACTTCAGACGGAAGATGTACAAAAGTGGTGAGATGCAGAATGACTCAGGCAAATGCAGCGTTCCAAAAAATGAGGAAAATACTATGCAATCCGTTTTTGACAATAAAAACAAGAAAAAAAGTTCTTAAATGTTACGTAGAGCCAGTCTTAACATACGGATGCGAGTCATGAACAATAGGACAACAGACAAGAAAATCACTGGAGTCTGTAGAAATGTGGTTTTACAGAAGAACGTTGAGAATACCATGGACAACTAAGAAGGGTAATGAAGAGGTTCTGAGAGAGGTCAAAGCAAAAGAAAGCTAATTTCCAATATTAGGAAGAAACAATCATCATTTTTGGCCATGTAATGAGTAGAGAACAACTGGAATATATTGTAACAACTGGAAAAATTGAGGGACGAAGGGATAGAGGGAAGCAAAGAGAAAAAATAACAGACAACTTAAGAGAATGGCTTGGCAGAAGGTCAACAACAGAAATGATAAATAGCTGCCGGTTGTGGAGAGACTTGATCACCTACGGCAGTAGGTACTTGATGATTATGATGATGATACTTTTCATGGCATTAAAATTACTATTTGTCATTCCTTTTCTATTTGTTTATTTCACTTTTACATTTTCCATCACTGATTATAGTATGTCCAAGGTAGTTGGTAGACCTCCACTTATCAGAGAATATAAATGTGTTCTCTATTATTTGCTTCTCTGACATTTCTCATTATATTTTATTTCTTCCTCTTACTCTCTGAAATATAATGTCTCTATCCGCCATCCACAACCATTCGAAAATTGTAAACACAACCCCAATGTTGCTGTATTAATTTATTGAAAACACACAACAGTGTCAAATCTTCAATGTAAAAAAAAACAAAAACAGCGCAGACCAACCTTACCCCACCTCAACCTTTCGTCCACACACAATCAACATCAATAACTTCAACCACCACACTCTGTGAGAAATATCAATTTAAATCTTACTATCATCATGTGCCATTAGCTGAAGCTTGAATGATTGGTGTAGAGTCAAACAGGGAAATAAGCTGTAGCTGAGTTGCGTTGCTTCATCTTTTATGTTCACGATTTGGGCAGTCGTTGCTTTTAAGTACATCATAGCAGTTTGTTGATGACGTTTTAGTCAAACTGAAAAATGTTCTCAGTTCTGAAGCCTACCTAGAGTATAATTCTCCGATATCATTTTAATAATGATCATAATAGTCGCTGTAATTGAATTCTTTGTTACATTTGTTGTAAAATTGTGATTATTTCACACTAGAAAAGGTCAAATTTGTCAAATTTTAAAATATTTCTTCTCATAAATGTTTTTGTACTAAAATAAAAAATGAACAATTCTAGAATATTCATATCTTTGTTCAGTGTTCCAATTTTAAACTTTAAAATATCAAACTAAGGAATGAGTGGAGTGTAGCTTCCTCGAGACATCCTCATTTATAAAACTAAGTATTTTGTGATGATAAGTAAAATACTACTTTAAGATAAAAGTAAACAGCCGTGACATATAAGTCTGTATATAACTCTCTAGTGACTTCAGTTTATGAAAAACCTACTATATTTTTGTCTTATGTGTAATCTATCCTTTTAAGGACTTGCCCGATTTTACAATGAGGGATAACTTAAATTAATAAATCTTGTGTAGTTTTTCTGTTCCGGCACAACTTGTTTGTTGTTTGTGGGGGTGTACCTATTTACTTGTAACTTGTTTGTAAGGATACAAAGTATCATATGTGCTTACATGTATGTGCTAGTGTGATTAGTTATGATTATACAAAATACATTACTTTCATTTGCATTAATAAATTATGTATCACATATTAACAGCTACCACACACAGAAACATTGTTTTCAACATACTGATTTGAATGATTAAAGTGGCCCTCATTACTTCTTTCCAAGTTATATTTCATTCTTACTGATTCCTCTCTATTTTCTTTTATTATTATTATTATATTATTATTATTAATATTGAGTTTATTTGCAGTCTTGTGTCTTCATGACCTCATGGATCTCTTTATTCTCTCAATTAAAAAAAATCTGCATTCAACGATAATACGATAATTATTTGATAAACAATATAGGAGACATGTATGAAAGGCGAAGGCACAGCAAAAACAGCGAACAACAACCAGATTAAAAAACAAATAGGCACATTTGGAGTAAGGAGCAATATACACAGTATCTGTGAGGACAGAGTTTCAAAGAAGAAATAAAGAATCAAACAGAAAGTAGAAGGAAAAGGACCAAATATATGGAAGTAATAATGAGTCAATGACCCTGTAGAAGTATGGAGCCAGAGAATGAACAACTTCAAGAACCATTGCGACATTCAAAATAAAGTGCAACTGCCACATCAAGTTAAAGTGCCACTGCCACATCAAGTTAAAGTGCCACTGCCACATCAAGTTAAAGTGCCACTGCAACATCAAGTTAAAGTGTCACTGCTACATCAAGTTAAAGTGCCACTGCCACATCAAGTTAAAGTGTCACTGCCACATCAAGTTAAAGTGTCACTGCCACATCAAGTTGTTAAAGTGCCACTGCCACATCAAGTTAAAGACCGACTGCCACATTCAAGTTAAAGAGATACTGCCACATCAAGTTAAAGTGCCACTGCAACATCAAGTTAAAGTGCCACTGCCACATCAAGTTAAAGGGCCACTGCCACATTCAAGTTAAAGAGATACTGCCACATCAAGTTAAAGTGCCACTGCCACATCGAGTTAAAGAGATACTGCCACATCAAGATAAAGTGCCACTGCCACATTCAAGTTAAAGAGATACTGTCACATCAAGTTAAAGTGCCACTGCCGCATCAAGTTAAAGTGCCACTGCCACATCAAGTTAAAGTGCCACTGCCACATTCAATTTAAAGAGATACTGCCACATCAAGTTAAAGTGCCACTACCACATCAAGTTAAAGAGATACTGCCTCATCAAGTTAAAGTGCCACTGCCACATCAAGTTAAAGTGCCACTGCCACATTCAAGTTAAAGAGATACTGCCACATCAAGTTAAAGTGCCACTACCACATCAAGTTAAAGTGCCACTGCCGCATCAAGTTAAAGTGCCACTGCCACATCAAGTTAAAGTGCCACTGCCACATTCAATTTAAAGAGATACTGCCACATCAAGTTAAAGTGCCACTACCACATCAAGTTAAAGAGATACTGCCTCATCAAGTTAAAGTGCCACTGCCACATCAAGTTAAAGTGCCACTGCCACATTCAAGTTAAAGAGATACTGCCACATCAAGTTAAAGTGCCACTGCCACATCAAGTTAAAGTGCCACTGCTACATTCAAGTTAAAGAGATACTGCCACATCAAGTTAAAGTGCCACTGTCAATTCAAGTTAAAGGGCCACTGCCACATCAAGTTAAAGAGCCACTGCTACATCAAATGAAATAGCCACTGCCACATCAAGTTAAAGATCCACTGCCACATCAAGTTAAAGAGCCACTGCCGCATCAAGCTAATGAGCCACGAACATATTAAAGCGAAGCAGTGCAAATTTTCTGACGGTACGCTACTGTACCCAGTATCAGTACCTTTTTTGACAAGAGTTTATAAGAGGGTATGTTAAACGTGTGTATATAGGAGGGTATGTTAAACGTGTGTATATAGGAGAGTATGTTAAACGTGTGTATATATGAGAATATGTTGAACGTGTGTATATAGGAGAGTATGTTAAACGTGTGTATATATGAGAATATGTTAAACGTGTGTATATAGGAGGGTATGTTAAACGTGTGTATATATGAGAGTATGTTAAACGTGTGTATATATGAGAGTATGTTAAACGTGTGTATATATGAGAGTATGTTAAACGTGTGTATATAGGAGGGTATGTTAAACGTGTGTATATAGGAGGGTATGTTAAACGTGTGTATATATGAGAGTATGTTAAACGTGTGTATATATGAGAGTATGTTAAACGTGTGTATATAGGAGGGTATGTTAAACGTGTGTATATATGAGAGTATGTTAAACGTGTGTATATATGAGAGTATGTTAAACGTGTGTATATAGGAGGGTATGTTAAACGTGTGGTATTAGATACAATAACATCCTCAGGGTTAGTACCGGTACCTTTTTTCCCCAGAAAAATGCACTGGTGCGAAGAAGAGTCACAAATACGCAGATGTAACAGGTCAATGCCACAACAATAGTAAGAGGCCAAGGACATAGAAGATGTTCAGGACCAGGTAGACATCAGAGTAGTTGTTGCACCACACAGTTGGAGTTTAGGGGACCAAACATATATACAAATATGGGGCAATATTTAAAGAACGTCAGGGGTCATAAAGACAGCTTCGTATATATATGTATATATATCACGCATACGAAATTAGGGAGGTTAAAACGGGGGGGGGGAGGCAGTCACACAGAGGAGAGCATGGTTCAGAATAACAGCAAAGTAATGGGCCCATCCCTTGATGAGGTTCGGGGCAGTAAGAGAATAGAATAATGGGACACAATACAGCAACAGTTTGCCAATTAACAAATCAGTAGACGTAAAGGTTACTACAGCAAAGCTTAAGAAAAGGACAGTTAAAAATACCAAATGTATCGATCTATAGATCACAGGAGCACAGATTTGATAAGATGACTGGACATCAACTTTTAATTCTGTAATGCAGGACATAGGAAATCTACTTTAATTAACACATAGAAGGAGAGAAGAATATGTGAAACGAGTACATGTCTTACAATATCCATTGCTAAAGTGTTATAAATCTGTTACTTATTACAGAGAAATTAACAATCTTACATAACTAATAAGTTCAAACCAAATACAAGATATTTAACAAAATGATGGAATTAAAAAAAAAATAAACAAATAACTAAATCCCTTTTCAGCAATTTACAAACGAATGATTTAGGATTTAGAGACTAAGGTGGCTGGGTCATGTGAGAAGAAAGGACAACAATCGTATTCGCAAAAATTGTTTGGCGAACTTTGGGATGGAAGGTGAGACCAATTGGCAGACCGGTGCTGATATATAAGGTTGTTTGCAGGGCTTCCTTGATTCTCTATCAGTGATAATGCTAGGAAAATCTGGCTGCAGATCGTAGCACACGGAGAATAAAAATAAATTGAAAGAAAATGACACAGTGACATTTGGAGAAGCGTTCATGTTAAATTCAGAAGACAAAAGGCGCAGGAAAAAATGATATGAGGAAAGGCACCAAAAATAAATCTAGTTCATTCTATCGAATATTGACAGATTCAGCCACGAGAAAAGCTGTTCATCGAAACAGCATTCAGCATAAGACACTAATATTTTACTAAACTACTGACTTATCATGATTGCTTGCTACCAACTGTCTGTCAATAAGCCAACGGTCATATAAATACGAGTATAAGGAATTAATGTCTTTTTTTTATTAACTTATATATCTTAACCTGTTTTATGTATCATGTATATTATTTATCAACATAATGAATTACATTCTCTTTATTTATTTGAACATGTTCATTCTGCGATTTCTGTGTTGAATAAATGACAGTTATAGTCTCCACAGTTTCCTTTCTTACAACAGCATCATCTTCATCAAGACAGTGGTCAGCAGGAGGTAAGTCGTCAGTTTTAGCTCACTCGCACCTGCGAATAGAATAGTACATGCCGCGCTATCATATAAACACATAGCGATGCAATTAACACTTTCATTGATTATGTGTGTATGTATAATAACTGTATGAGTGTGCCATATTTAACCAAATTAATTTCATTTTTGTCAAATAAAGTAAATAATTAATTACATAAAGCGCTTATCTACATAGAGATTGTTTATTGATGACTTACATAAAATTAAAAGGAAATTTAAAAATAAATAAATAAAAATATTATATTTTGAACAAAAATTACGAGTATTTGTAGACATGTTCTCCACTGTCGTTGTTTTTGATGGTTTTAATTTGATAATCGGAATATGTGCAATTATCAACAGATGAAATACAGACAGAGACCCTAGTGCTGTCAGCATGTTCTATAAATATATTTTCCTTTAAATGTTATATTTCATCGTCTAGTGTTACATTGAAATAAAATCGATAAAAGACGAATAAAAGCAAGAAAAGGTATCGAGCATTTGATACTCTTCTACCTTTTAGCTCCCTGTGGAGCATAGGTCTTCAACAAACACTTTCCAAGTCGTTCTGTTTTTTGCAATTCTTTTAAGATCATTCCATGTTTTCCCCATCATCTTCATCTCTGCTTCGATCTGTCTTCTCTAAGAATTCCTTCATTTTCCTCTTTGTCTTTTCCCCTGGGGATTCCAAAAAAGGGCCTGTTGTGTATTACTCTCAGTTGGCTTCCGTAGTGTGTGTCCTATCCATCGCTATCTTCTTCGCTGTATCTCTTTATCCACTGATATTTGACCGGTACATTTCCATAATTCTACGTTAGTGACTTTGTCCTGCCATTTCCATCCCTTTATTCTGCGTAAGCATCCATTAATGAAAGTCTGTACCTTCGTGATTGTCAATTTTGTTACTCTCCATGTTTCACAGCCATATAATAGGACCGACTTAACATTTGAGTTGAACATTTTTATTTTTGTATTTAACCTAATTTCTTTGGATTTCCATATGTTTCCCAGTGCAATGAAAGCTCCTCTTGTTTTTGATATCCTTATTTTGGTATCGTTTTCTGTTCCTCCCACTTTATCTATATTTATGTCCAGATATATGTAAGATTGTACGTCTAGTAGAGGTATTTCTCCTAGTTTTATTTGGTTATTGCCAACTGTATTAATTCTCATAATGTTGGTCTTATCTCTATTAATCTTTAGTCCTAGCTGTTGTGATCTCTCATCTAATATACTCATTTTATCCTGCATCTGTTGATGGATGTGTGATAGGTGAGCTATGTTATCAGCAAAGTCTAAATCATCAAGTTGTTTGGTCAGTGACCACTGGATCCCATTTCTGTTGTTTTGATATATTTTCATAATCCAATCTATGGCCAGTAGAAAGAGAAATGGGGACAGAAGGCATCCTTGCGTTACTCCTGTTCTTATTTCAAATGCTTCTGTAATCTGTCCTTCATGCACCACACTACATTTTGTTCCTTCATACATTGTTTTTATCAGGTTAATAAACTTTATGGGGATTCCGTAATGACTCAGCAACTTCCAAAGCACTCTTCTGTCTAAACTATCAAATGACTTTTCGTAATCTATGAATCCAATATAAAGTGGCGATTTTAGTTCTAAACTTTGTTCAACTATTATACGTAGAGGTGTTATTTGATCAGTACATGATCTGTTCTTCCTAAAACCTGCTGGTTCATCTCTCAAGTGTTTCTCTATAGCCTCCTTTAGTCTCTCCAGAATGATTCTGCCTAATATTTTTCCTGGCACTGATAGTAGCATAATTCCCCTATAATTTATGCACTCCTGTAAACTTCCTTTCTTTGATAGTTTGATCATATAACCTTCTCTCCAGTCTTTAGGTATTTCTTCCCTCTCCAAATTGTATCTAATAGATGATGTAGCATCTTGGTAGAGGTGTTAATATCTGCTTTGATGGCTTCCGAAGGAATTTCATCTGGTCCTGTAGCTTTATCATTTTTTTATAGATTGATGGCTTTCATTATTTCTTCTTTGCTTTGTTTTCCGCAGTTAACGTGTAATTCTTCCTCTGCTGGTAGTATATCTGGAGGATTATTTGAGCCGGGTCTGTTCAAAAGTTCTTCAAAGTGCTCTTTCCATCTCTCCATTTGTTCCCTTATATTACTAAGCAGATTTCCTTTCTTATCTTTGATAAAGGCGTTGATCTGTTTGTATTTTCCACCTAATTTCTTTGTGCTGTTGTACAGTTCTTTCATATTCCCTTTATTTGCTGCTTCTTCAGCCTCTTTAGCTAGTTCATCTATATATTTCCTCTTATCCCTTTTAATGCATCTTCTCACTTCTTTGTTCACCTCTGTGTAAGCTTCCTGTGTCTTGGCTTTATTACTTCTTGTTTTGCTTTTATTTATGTCTGCTTTCTTGTTCTTTATTTCTTTAATTTTATCCAGGGTCTCTGCTGTCATCCATGCCTTATTCTGGCGTTCTCTTTTCCCCAGTGTTTCTTCGCTTGTCTCTTTCCATATATTTTTTACGTGTTTCCAATTATCTTCTATATTTATTGTATTTTCTAGTTGTTGGAGGACTTGGTATTTGTTTGATATTGCGACTGCGAATTTATCTTTAATTCCTTGTTCTTTAAGAAACCCTACAGTGAAATACTTTCTGCCCTTATTCGTTGTAGTATACCTTTTTAATTTAATTTTAAGTTTGGCTATCAGAAGATGATAATCAGAAGCTACATCTGCCCCTCTATATACTTTTACATCCTGTAAGGATGACTTAAACTTATTATTAATACATATGTGATCAATTTGATTTTCCGTTCTATGATCTGGTGACACCCATGTAGCTTTGTGTATTCTTTTATGTTGGAATATTGTTCCTCCTAGGCTCATTTGATTAAGGGCGCAGAAATTCACAAATATCTCTCCATTCTCGTTTATTTATATCTCCAAGTCCATGTTTTCCCATAATCTCTTCGAAGCCTCTGTTGTCTGATCCTACCTTAGCATTTAGGTCTCCCATCAAGATTATAATATCCTTGGCTCGTCTTGCATCCATCTGACATTGTAGCTATTTATAAAAATCATCTTTAACTGAATCATCCTTATCGTTGGTTGGTGCATAGCATTGTGTAATGTGTAATTTTATTTTGTTTTTGGTTGTTTTAAATGTTGCTCTCACCAGTCTTGGTCCCACTGCCTCCCATTCTATTAGTGTCTTCTGTCCGTGCGCTGCCGGGGCCCGAAAGGGGAGTAAAGAATAGCGGAGCTGTACCCTACCAGGCATGTTCGTAAGAGGCGAGAAAGAAGGGTTAGGCATGGGACTGGCTATCCCATACTGTAAAAAAATAAGACGAAAAAACTTCACAAACATGAACAAGTCAAAGAGAGAAAAAGTTAATCCGTCAACCAGAAAAGAGAAGGGCTCTCTGTCTAAGAGACGTATGACGCAATCCGGGGAAAGCCGTAAGGAGTCCGGGTTGCCGACTCACCCTTTGTCTACCAGGAAATCCTCCAGAATTGGCACCTGGAATGTTCGTACCCTTAACGAACAGGGAAAAGCTGCACAAGTGGCAGCAGAAATGACTAACTATAAGATAGATATTCTGGGAATGTGTGAAACAAGATGGCTGGGAGCGGAGAGAATAAAACTGAATACAGGGGAGATGATTTTATCATCAGGACACCAGGAACCAGGAGCACAACATAGCGAAGGGGTAGCTATAATGCTATCAAAGAATGCACAGAAGACACTAATAGAATGGGAGTCAGTGGGACGAAGACTGGTGAGAGCATTTGATACGCTTTGTAGTAATGTCCTAATTGGATTGTTAAATATGAAATCGTTCAACGTGTCCTGTTACGTTTGCATCGATGCGATTTTTATTTTAGGGCTGTTGTTTGTTTTCATCTCGTTGTCGCATTTTAGTTATCATTCTGGATATTGAGCTGCATTTATGGATACAGATTTTATGAGACTAATATAGTCCCTTTATTCTTAAAAGTGATATTTTATGGGAGAGCTTTCTTTTTGTAACATCATACACAACACACCAAATGTTTAGCTAAAGTCAATGTCTATAGGTGGTTTCTTACAAGGTGATGTTCGTTACAAAAATGTTACAGATTGGCAAATGTAAGTGTTTCAGGAGATGTAAAATTCAAATTGTAAAAGCACTTTTTTTATTTTAAGATATAGATTTTTGTAATCACATGATTGTATAATAGAAGAAAACTGTGATTGTATAATAGAAGATAGAAGAAAGATATGATTGTATAACAGAATATAGAAGAAAGATGTGATTGTATAATAGAAGATACAAGAAAGATATAATTGTATAATTGAAGAAAGATATGATTGTATAATAAAAGAAAGATGTGATTGTATAATATAAGAAAAACGTGATTCTATAATAGAAGATAGAAGAAAGTTGTTATTGTATAATAGAAGAAAGTTGTGATTTTGAAATAGAAGAAAGATGTAATTTTATAATAGGAAAAGAAGAAAGGTGGGATTGTATAAAAGAAGAAAGATGTGATTGTATAAAAGAAGTAAAGGTGTGATTGTATAAAAGAAGAAAGTTGTGATTGTATAAAAGAAGAAAGGTGTGATTGTATAAAAGAAGAAAGGTGTGATTGTATAAAAGAAGAAAGTTGTGATTGTATAATAGAAGAATGTTGTGACTGTATAATAGAAGAAAGATGTGATTTTATAATAGAAGAAAGATATGATTGTATAATAGAAGAAAGATGTGATTGTGTATTAGAAGAAAGATGTTATTGTATAACTGAAGAAAGTTGTTATTGTATAACAGAAGAAAGCTGTGATTTTAAAATAGAAGAAAAATGTAATTTTATAATAGAAAATAGAAGAAAGGTGTGATTGTATAATAGAAGAAATATGTGATTGTATAATAGTAGAAAGATATGATTGTATAATAGAATAAAGTTGAGATTGTATAATATAATACAGATGTGATTGTATAATAGAAGATATGTGTGATTGTATAATAGAACAAAGGTGTGATTGTATAATAGAAGAAGCATGTGATTGTATAATATAAGAAAGTTGTGATTGTATAATACAAGACAGTTGTGATTGTGTAATATAAGAAGGATGTGTAATTCATCTTCCCGGAAAGACAGAAGTGAGAAAATCAACTAAACTAAGCAGTGATAAAATAACGGCGTTCAAGGTCTGTATCTTTCATATCTGTTCCACGTCTACGAGTGTGGATCTAATTACACGTCTGATATCTCATGTTCTGATCAGTTCTCGGCTTTAAGCTTTATCAAAGCATTTCAGGCATGTCTTTCATTCTGGACACCATGCTCGTTAAGCACATTCTACGTGTGGTTAGACGCCTTGTAGATATGTTACCTTCCGGCCATAAGTCTGTGTTGTCCCACCTAATTTTTTAAATATTTTTATTTTATAAACATAAGAGCTAGTTAACTTCTGAGATTTGGTTTTTGATTTGTTGTTTAACGGAGTTTTTGTTGAATTGTACACTTTGATATGTTGGTTTCTTGTCTTTTATTTGTAATCGTTGCTGCAATAATTAGATGTTGCGATAGGCTCAAAAGACGTTGTTTGTGGTAAATTAGCAGCATAATTCAGCAACATCGACTTAATTGATAAATGCGTAGGAGGAAAAGAGAGATGGCACCAGCGTATGTCATTAGGAGAAGATGAAGAGAACAGTTGGTGATAGCTAGATGTAGAAGGGAAGTGACGTGTAGAAGCGGTGCTCAATGTGAGGTGTCCGAGGTGAGAAGTTCAAGGTGAGGTGTTCAAGGTGAGTTGCTCAATGTGAGATGTTTAATGTGAGGTGTCCGAGGTGAGGTGTTCACGATGAATTGTTTAATGTGAGGTGTCCGCGGTGAGGTGTTCAAGGTGAAGTGTTCAAGGTGAAGTGTTCAAGATGAAGTGTTCATGGTGAAGTGTTCAAGGTGAAGTGTTCAAGGTGAAGTGTTCAAGGTGAAGTGTTCAAGGTGAAGTGTTCAAGGTGAGGTGTCCAGGGTGAAGTGTTCAAGGTGAAGTGTTCAAGGTGAGGTGTCCAGGGTGAAGTGTTCAAGGTGAGGTGTTCAAGGTGAAGTGTTCATGGTGAAGTGTTCAAGGTGAAGTGTTCAAGGTGAAGTGTTCATGGTGAAGTGTTCAAGGTGAAGTGTTCAAGGTGAAGTGTTCATGGTGAAGTGTTCAAGGTGAAGTGTTCAAGGTGAAGTGTTCAAGGTGAAGTGTTCAAGGTGAAGTGTTCAATGTGAGGTGTCCAGGGTGAAGTGTTCAAGGTGAAGTGTTCATGGTGAGGTGTTCAAGGTGAAGTGTTCATGGTGAAGTGTTCAAGGTGAAGTGTTCAAGGTGAAGTGTTCATGGTGAAGTGTTCAAGGTGAAGTGTTCAAGGTGAAGTGTTCATGGTGAAGTGTTCAAGGTGAAGTGTTCAAGGTGAAGTGTTCAAGGTGAAGTGTTCAATGTGAGGTGTCCAGGGTGAAGTGTTCAAGGTGAAGTGTTCAAGGTGAGGTGTCCAGTGTGAAGTGTTCAAGGTGAAGTGTTCAAGGTGAAGTGTTCATGGTGAAGTGTTCATGGTGAAGTGTTCAAGGTGAAGTGTTCATGGTGAGGTGTTCATGGTGAAGTGTTCATGGTGAAGTTTTCATGGTGAAGTGTTCAAGGTGAAGTTTTCAAGGTGAGGTGTTCAAGGTGAGGTGTTCATGGTGAGGTGTTCAAGGTGAAGTTTTCAAGGTGAGGTGTTCAAGGTGAGGTGTTCAAGGTGAAGTGTTCATGGTGAGGTGTTCAAGGTGAAGTGTTCATGGTGAGGTGTTCAAGGTGAGGTGTTCAAGGTGAAGTGTTCATGGTGAGGTGTTCATGATGAAGTGTTCAAGGTGAAGTGTTCATGGTGAGATGTTCATGGTGAGATGTTCATGGTGAGGTGTTCAAGGTGCGGTGTTCATGGTGAGGTGTTCAAGGTGAAGTGCTCAAGGTGAGGTGTTCAAGGTACGGTGTTCATAGTGAGGTGTTCAAGGTGAAGTGTTCAATGTGATGTGTTCAAGTTGATATGCTCAAGGCGAGGTGCTCGATAATAGATGGGAATGTCTGAAATGATATTGATGTTATGCAGTCTAGTATTGTCAGTGGAAATAATAAAGAAATAATTATTTTGTTGGTTATGTGGGGCTTTCATTGACGTTTGGGTTGAATAATGGAAAATAGGATATAATATTTACAAAAATTGTAGCATTTTAGAAATGTATTTTACAGAGGAATGTTGAGAACAACATGGACAAAAAAAAAGAGAAATGTAATGCTATTTCAAAAGTAACTAAAACAAAAAGTAAGCTTATTTCCAGCAACAGAACAGATCATCATTTGTTGGCCGTGCTATAGGAAGAAAAGAACGAGGGCGCATATTAACAGCTAGAAACAATGTAGGAGGAGAGCTAGAGGAAAACAGAAAAGAAAGAAGCATGGCAGTTTGAGAGAATGGTTTGGTTGGAAATATAAAAAATAATTGATACACAACTGGCGTAGCAATAAAGTTGTGGAAAGAAATGATCAAGCATGAAATATGATGATGATGATGATGATGAATTAAAATAATGTGTCGTTTTAAATGTGAATTGTCTGGGATTCTTAGGACAACCCGTGTTCGATTCCCGCTGGGAGAAGTGTGAATTGTACTCGTGGTTGAAAAAAAAAAATACCCCTCGGTCGACCCAGCCGTTGGCAGAAATGGGTACCAGGGTATTACCCTGGGAAGGTGAGGCATGTTGCCTCGAATCTGAGTTTCGATGCTTGAGGCGACACTATCCAGGAATTTCCGAACATTTCTGGATAGGCGGCCGAGCACATATGGGTGGAAACTCGCGTGCTAAGACGCCGGTTCAGATCTCGTACTTTACCTTTGTCTGAGATGCTCAAGATGAAAGTAAAGATGTTTGTTTTGCAACTTTGTAATTCGACTTACCGTTCCCACCTGTAGTCGTACTTGGATTAGTGGTGGCTGTGTTAGGTTTAGGGGTATTTGGGTTAGCTGTAGTGGTGTCTACGTTAGGTTTAGGGGTATTTGGTTAGCTGTAGTGGTGTCTACGTTAGGTTTAGGGGTATTTGGGTTAGCTGTAGTGGTGTCTACGTTAGGTTTAGGGGTATTTGGATCAGCTGTAGTGGTAGCTGTGTTTAATGTGGTGGTTATTATTTCTGTAGTGGTGTCTGTAGTGCTAGAATCTGCAACCACATATCTGCCACTTTGCACTGTGGGGAAACAAAATTAAAACGTGTTAAAAAATCATGAAAAAAAAAATATATATCTTCCAAAACTTTAACAATCTCACATTGAGCACTGATAGTTAAAACACAATCTTTCTACCAGTGTTGGTAATCTGAATTAATTAGTTGTATTTAAAATATTTATTTTCCAGGCACGGACAATCAAGCCCATTGGATTGTGACCGACATATGCAAATAAAGTGTTCACTGATTCTTGTCATAGAATGACAACGAGCTTTTTCAGTCAGAGGTGAAATATAAACACTCTTATCTCACATGACCCAACACTCCAAACCCACAGAACCCAACATTCATGGCCCACAGAACCCAAAAATCCAGACCCACAGAACCCAACACTCCAGGCCCACAGAACCCAACACTCCAGGCCCACAGAACCCAACACTCCAGGCCCACAGAACCCAACACTCCAGGCCCACAGAACCCAACACTCCAGGCCCACAGAACCCAACACTCCAGGCCCACAGAACCCAACACTCCAGGCCCACAGAACCCAACACTCCAGGCCCACAGAACCCAACACTCCAGGCCCACAGAACCCAACACTCCAGGCCCACAGAACCCAACACTCCAGGCCCACAGAACCCAACACTCCAGGCCCACAGAACCCAACACTCCAGGCCCACAGAACCCAACACTCCAGGCCCACAGAACCCACCACACCAGGACCACAGAACCCACAACTCCAGGCCCAAAAATCCGAACACTCCAGGCCCACAGAACCCACCACTCCAGGCACACAGAACCCAACACTCCAGACCCACAGAACCCAACACTCCAGACCCACAGAACCCAACACTCATGGCCCACATAACCCGAAAATCCAGACCCATTATCCAACCCTCCAGGCCCACAGATCCCAAAACTTTGCTTTGTAGATCACGTTAAATTTGGCAAAGAAAAGGGCTATATCCACACCTTGTTGTATATGTATTGGAAATATGGTGTTATTGACTGGATTTTGACATGACCACGGCACATTTTGAGCCGCGATAGCTCAGTGGTTAGTGAACTGGACTACAAAGGACAAGGGGTAGGGTTCGATCCCAACCGACGGCTTCCGGGTTCACCCATCTTTAAATGGGTACCGGATTTTTTCTGGGAAAGTGAAGCGGCACGGGCGTAATACCGACCACATTACCCCAAAAATCATGTGCTGAGGGTCTGTAAAATTTATGGTCACAAACACCATATTCTCTATACGCCACTTGGCGTGACGGGGCTACTTTACTTTTTTTTTTACGGCACATTTTGAAACAATATGGTCGGTGTCACACCAGGCCGCCTTTACTTCCCTGAAAAAATCTTTGGTACTGAGAGATTGTTAGAGGCTGGGTGTATCGCGACGCTTTTTCCGTCTTAAAAAAAAAATCCTTAATTTCCAGGAAGTGAACCACGATCTTTAGATCAGGAAGCGAATGGACTAACTACTCAATCACAGAGGCTTGCACATGTTTTAGACTATATGAATGATGCAGAAGAGAGACAGTTTGATTCGTTCTGTTCCGGTATCGTCATATAGAGTTGCAACAACAAAATCTACTCTATTATAAAAAAAAAAATAAAGAACTACAACAAAAATATAAACAATACGAATAAATAAGAATCTTGAGTATTAACTATGAATTATTAGCTATTATTAGCTATTATTACTGACAAGGGACAACAAATGCAAAGATGGGTTGAACACTACTCTAATCTATACAGTGACGACAGACCAGCAAACACAGCTCTAGCACAATCAATACCCAAATATCCTACAATGTTTGAACTGGATGTTGAGCCTACTATGAACGAACTTGCTGACGCTATAAATGCCCTCTCAAGAGGAAAAGCTGCAGGAAATGACAACATTCCCACAGATGTACTAAAGGACAACCTAAGCGTACTACTTCCACACCTATACAAACTGCTAATTAAATGCTGGAGAAACGGAGAAATACCTCATGATATGAGAAATGCCAAGATTATAACGCTGTACAAGAATAAAGGAGACAGGGGCGACTGCAATAATTGCAGAGGCATTTCTCTCCTTAGCACAACAGGCAAAGCTTTTGCTAGAGTCGTACTTAATCGCCTGCATAGACTTGCAGAACGGGTGCTTCCCGAGTCCCAATGCGGTTTCAGACCCGGGAGATCAACCATAGATATGATCTTCACTCTTAGACAACTGCAGGAAAAATGTCGGGAACAAAATATGCCGCTCTATATTGCCTTTGTGGATCTCACAAAGGCATTCGACACAGTAAACAGAGATGGTCTTTACAAGGTGTTAGAAGGCATAGGCTGCCCTCCTAAATTACTTAGGCTGATAATTTCCTTCCATGAAGACATGAATGGCAAAGTCCATTTTGATGGGAGTCCATCAGAGAATTTCAAAGTCAACAAAGGAGTGAAACAGGGATGTGTCCTCGCCCCCACCCTTTTTGGTATATTTTTTGCTGCCCTCCTAAATTACGCCTTCGAAAACAGCTCAGGAGATATTTACATTCGCACTAGACCAGATGGCTCACTGTTCAACCTAGCACGACTAAGAGCAAAAACCAAAACAAATGTTGCCCTACTTAAAGAATTTTTATTTGCTGACGATGCAGCCCTAGTCGCTCATAGTGAAGCCACCCTACAATCGCTGATCAACAACCTGGATAAAGCATGCGACCTTTTTTCACTGTCAATTAATGTTCAGAAGACAGTAATACTAAATCAAGGTGACTTCAAACCTATATCTATTACTCTAAAAGACTGCCCACTAGAATCAGTACAGAAATTTACATATCTTGGATCCACAGTTACGCAAACCATCTCTCTTGATGAAGAAATAAACTGTCGAATTGGTAAGGCAGCTACGACCTTCGGCAAACTCACAAAAAGGGCATGGAACAACACGAAACTAACTCAAAAGACTAAACTCTTAATATATCAAACTTGTGTGCTTAGCACACTACTATATGGATCCGAAACCTGGACAACATACTCAAACCAGGAAAAAAGACTAAATGTCTTCCACATGCGATGTCTCCGCAAAATAATGCACATCAAATGGCAGGACAAAATAACCAACTTAACTGTCCTGCAACGTGCTAAGACCCTAACAATCATGTCGATGCTCAGAAGTCGAAGGCTAAGATGGCTGGGGCATGTCCAACGGATGGAAGAAAAACGCATTCCTAGGCAAATACTATATGGCGAGCTAAAACACGGAAAACGACAAATCGGCAGACCTAAACTACGATATAGAGATATCTGCAAATCATCTCTGAAAGACTTCTCCATCTGTGAAAACGACTGGCAACATCTGGCAAGTGATCGCACATCATGGAGAGCACGTATAAGGAACGGTATAACAACATTTGAGACTGTTCTAAGACAGGACTTAGAAGAGAAGAGACTCATGAAAAAGGATGGTAAACCTGTGGACCAGCGAGCCTGACCTGTTCATTATGTGACCGCGTGTGTTTGTCAAACATTGGTAGAATTAGTCACGAGAGAAGCTGTTCGGCAAAAACAATACCTCAAAAAAATACGCAATAGCCTCCACTAGACCGTCTGACAAGACGAAAAGGGCCATATATATATATTAACTATGCATTATTAGCTATTATTAACTATGAATTATTAGCTATTATTAACTATGAATTATTAGCTATTATTAACTATAAATTATTAGCTATTATTAACTATGAATTATTACCTATTATTAACTATGAATTATTACCTATTATTAACTATGAATTATTAGCTATTATTAACTATGAATTATTAGCTATTATTAACTATGAATTATTAGCTATTATTAACTATAAATTATTAGCTATAATTAACTATGAATTATTAGCTATTATTAACTATGAATTATTAGCTATTATTAACTATGAATTATTACCTATTATTAACTATGAATTATTACCTATTATTAACTATTAATTATTAGCTATTATTAACTATTTATTAATTAGTAACTATTATTAACTAATAATACAACACCATTGATTAAAAAACGTAAAGAATAATATTATTAGTAATTATATTATTCCATGAGAAAGACACTGATATTAGTACAATTTTACACCACTTGATTTTGATCACTTTTTCCATATTTTCGTACGTCCACAGTCTTTCTTAAACTACGGTGGCATTCCTGCAGAACAGTGTTACGCCCTGCCTCCATTTGAGTCTGTCTTTAACGAACAACTTCCAGTCAGTTATATCCATACCAAGAACTGTCATATCATGTTCATAGACGTCTTTGTAGCGTGCAAGGGGTCTTCCTTTGCGTCTATTATCAAATATTGTCTTTCCATATTGAATGCATTTGTGAATATGTACATCTTTAAAAGGTAACCTAGCCACTCTGAACGTCATTGCTGGAGTACCTGTTACTCCAGTACCATCCAACACTTCTTTCTTTGTTGCTCTGTCCAGTAGTATGCTTGTTAGACAGCTCATGTGTAAAGCGTTCTGCTTTCTTTCTTGTGAGGTATCCAAATGTTACGTTTCGCTGACATGTAGTTTGCCCTGTATTATGTTATAAACATTTCTATCATACATATTGATCAGTTTAACACGTATATCACATGTAAAAAGTAAAGTACCTCCGTCACGCCAAGTGGCGTATAGGGAAATATGGTGTTAGTGACCCTATATTGTACAGACCTTCAGCGCATGATTTTTGGGGTAATATGGTCGGTATTACGCCCGTGCTGCTTTACTTTCCCATTTAAAAAAATCCGGTACCCATTTAAGGCTGGGTGAACCCGGATGCCGTCGATTGGGATCGAACCCTACCCCTTGTCCTTTGTAGTCCAGTTCACTAACCACTGAGTTATCGTGGCTCCCGTATATCAGATGGGTTGATACGAAATAACAGTAGTCTATGTGTGTCCTTTTTATGTCAGTGAATTGTATTAGCGATGTGTTCTTTATGGACAAATCATAACCGTGTTCTCTTGTTTCTTAAACACATTTCCGTGGCATAAAAATGTGTATATTTTTTTTTCTTAGGGATACTGAACAAGGTAGACGTGCTACATGGAGGGCTGTGATATCTGCATGAAAACTTATCAGTTCGTAGCTCTGGACCGATTAATTGGGAAAGTTATTGAAATCCTGGAGGCGCTCAGTCATTTCATTGTATAATCGTTTCTAAGTTTCGGTAGCCAGGTTTTCAGTGTTGACTACCACACATATCTAGCCAGATATCCCACAGAACGTTACATTCACCACAGCTTGCCTGAAAGAATATCTGTCTCTAGCCAGTTCTCCCACAGAACGTTACATTCACCACAGGTTGCCTGACAGAATATCTATCTCTAGCCAGATATCCCACAGAACGTTACATTCACCACATATTGCCTGAAAGAATTACTGTCTCTAGCCAGTTCTCCCACAGAACGTTACATTCACCACAGGTTGCCTGAAAGAATATCTGTCTTTTAGCCAGTTCTCCCACAGAACGTTACATTCACCACAGCCCGTCTGAAAGCATCTCCTTTTTTAGCCAGATCTCCCACTGAACGTTACAATCACCACAGCCCGTCTGAAAGCATATCTGTCTCTAGCCAGTTCTCCCACAGAACCTTACATTCACCACAGCTTGCCTGAAAGAATATCTGTCTCTAGCCAGTTCTCCCACAGAACGTTACAATCACCACAGCCCGTCTGAAAGCATCTCCTTTTTTAGCCAGATCTCCCACTGAACGTTACAATCACCACAGATTGCCTGAAAGAATTACTGTCTCTAGCCAGTTCTCCCACAGAACGTTACATTCACCACAGGTTGCCTGAAAGAATATCTGTCTTTTAGCCAGTTCTCCCACAGAACGTTACATTCACCACAGCCCGTCTGAAAGCATCTCCTTTTTTAGCCAGATCTCCCACTGAACGTTACAATCACCACAGCCCGTCTGAAAGCATATCTGTCTCTAGCCAGTTCTCCCACAGAACCTTACATTCACCACAGCTTGCCTGAAAGAATATCTGTCTCTAGCCAGTTCTCCCACAGAACGTTACAATCACCACAGCCCGTCTGAAAGCATCTCCTTTTTTAGCCAGATCTCCCACTGAACGTTACAATCACCACAGTCCGTCTGAAAGTATCTCCCTTTTTAGCCAGATCTCCCACTGAACGTTACAATCACCACAGCCAGTCTGAAATAATCTCTGTCTCTAGCCAGATCTTCCACTTCTGCGTCAAGACCAAGATCTCTTTTTAATGTCTTGAAACCACCTTCTTCTTGGCCTACCCCTGCCTCTTTCATACTTGAACTACGTCTTCCCTTATTGTTCTTTTCAGTCCACTATGACTTTAGACGTGACCCATAAGGATTCCCTCCTATCATCGAATGCAATATAACTCACAGTGTTAATAAAAGTGATCAGAACAACTGCCCACAATCGATGATAGAAGAATGGCGCTGTCATCTCTTTCTCCTAACTACACGATATGTGCTGATTTATTATTTCAAGGATTATTATTGAAACAAAAAGGACAAAAAAATATATAAATAGAATAAAAGCAATTGTTTTATTGCTGCTCTTTGTGTTTGAGGTGACTCCACTTAAGGCGGGCAAACATGTAGGTGCTGTGTCACTTTCAACACACTAGGATGTGCGTGTACACGAAGTAAAAAGTAAAGAGCCCCCGTCACGCCAAGTGGCGTATAGGGAATATGGTGTTAGTGACCATAAATTTTACAGACCTTCGGCACAGGATTTTTGGGGTAATGTGGTCGGTATTATGCCCGTGCCGCTTTACTTTCCCAGAAAAATATCCGGTACCTATTAAGGGCTGGGTGAACCGTAAGCCGTCGGTTGGGATCGAACCATACGTTCTTGTCCTTTGTAGATTAGTCACTAACCACTGAGCTATCGCGGGCTCCCGTGTACACGATGTGTTCCACCATAATTTAGCTGTGCATGCAAGAAACAACATCTTCCAGGTTGTCATTTCTACTAGCTGCAGCCTCAACAACATCATCTTCTTCAATAGTGATAATGTCCTTCTCCAACAAGGAGACTTTGAGGTGTCGATCATTTTACATGTCTATATCCCACCATTAGCGCTTCCAAGGCTTGCCTAATAAACCCATTAATTGCTATGAACTAAAAGTCATTTGGATTGTAAATCAAAAGATTTTTTTTTTATTTCTTCACATCTCAGGCTGCTATATAAACCACTGACTCATTTTGGTGTCATCTTTTTTTGTGAATCTACCAAAGGTTTGACTAATCTTTCAAGAAGATATTGTTTATATGTGTATGTGGGCATACATATATATACATAGATATATACATATATATATAAGAGACATGCGAAGAAACACTGGGGAAAAGAGAACTCCAGAATAAGGCATGGATGACAGCAGAGACCCTGGATAAAATTAAAGAAATAAAGGACAAGAAAGCAGACATAAATAAAAGCAAAACAAGAAGTAATAAAGCCAAGACACAGGAAGCTTACACAGAGGTGAACAAAGAAGTGAGAAGATGCATTAAAAGGGATAAGAGGAAATATATAAATGAATTAGCTAAAGAGGCAGAAGAAGCAGCAAATAAAGGGAATATGAAAGAACTGTACAACAGCACAAAGAAATTAGGTGGAAAATACAAACAGATCAACGCCTTTATCAAAGATAAGAAAGGAAATCTGCTTAGTAATATAAGGGAACAAATGGAGAGATGGAAAGTGCACTTTGAAGAACTTTTGAACAGACCTGGCTCAAATAATCCTCCAGATATACTACCACTGTTAAACTGTTAAAAGATGGTAAAGCCACAGGACCAGATGAAATTCATTCGGAAGCCATTAAAGCAGATATTATCACCACTACCAAGATATTACATGATCTATTGGATAAAATTTGGGAGAAGGAAGAAATACCTAAAGACTGGAGAGAAGGTTATATGATCAAACTACCAAAGAAAGGAAGTTTACAGGAGTGCACACATTATAGGGGAATTATGCTACTATCAGTGCCAGGAAAAATATTAGGCAGAATCATTCTGGAGAGACTAAAAGAGGCTATAGAGAAACACTTGAGAGATGAACAAGCAGGTTTTAGGAAGAACAGATCATGTGCTGATCAAATAACTACTCTACGTATAATAGTTGAACAAAGTTTAGAACTAAAATCCCCACTTTATATTGGATTCATAGATTATGAAAAGGCATTTGATAGTTTAGACAGAAGAATGCTTTGGAAGTTGCTGAGTCATTATGGAGTCCCCATGAAGTTTATTAACCTGATAAAAACAATGTATGAAGGAACAAAATGTAGTGTGGTGCATGAAGGACAGCTTACAGAAGCATTTGAAATAAGAACAGGAGTAAGGCAAGGATGCCTTCTGTCTCCATTTCTCTTTCTACTGGCCATAGATTGGATTATGAAAATAACTCAAAACAACAGAAATGGGATCCAGTGGTCACTGACCAAACAACTTGATGATTTAGACTTTGCTGATGACATAGCTCTCCTATCACACAGCCACCAACAGATGCAATATAAAATGAGTATATTAGATGAGAGATCACAACAGCTAGGACTAAAGATTAATAGAGATAAGACCAACATTATGAGAATTAATGCAGTTGGCAATAACCAAATAAAACTAGGAGAAATACCTCTACTAGATGTACAATCTTATATATATCTGGGCAGTATTATAGATAAAGAGGGAGGAACAGAAAATGATACCAAAATAAGGATATCAAAAGCAAGAGGAGCTTTCATTGCACTGGGAAACATATGGAAATCCAAAGAAATAAGGCTAAATACAAAAATAAAAATTTTCAACTCCAATGTTAAGTCGGTTCTATTATATGGCTGTGAAACATGGAGAATAACAAAATTGACAATCACGAAGGTACAGACTTTCATTAATGGATGCTTGCGCAGAATAAGGGGATGGAAATGGCAGGACAAAGTCACTAACGTGGAATTATGGAAATGTACCGGTCAAATACCAGTGGATAAAGAAATACAGCGAAGACGATGGCGATGGATAGGACACACACTACGGAAGCCAACTGAGAGTATTACACAACAGGCCCTTTTTTGGAATCCCCAGGGGAAAAGACAAAGAGGAAGACCAAGGAATTCTTGGAGAAGACAGATTGAAGCAGAGATGAAGATGATGGGGAAGACATGGAATGATCTTAAAAGAATTGCAAAAAACAGAACGACTAGGAAAGTGTTTGCTGAAGACCTATGCTCCACTGGGAGCTAAAAGGTAGAAGATATATATATATATATATATATATATATATATATATATATATATATATATACCATATTCATAACAACACTAATTAGCTTTACACCACATATACTCACCAAGAAGCACCATCACCAGCATAACTGAAACAGTAAATATCATACTAGCTATTATTTACGAATGAAAAGTAATGTGTTTATTGAATCACTACTCTTAGTTTAAATAAAAACAAACACAATAAATAATATATATATTCATATTGGCATATTCATTCAATGAGCGCCATCTCCACATGTAAGGCTGACTACCATGGAGCGCCATAAATTCAGTGGGTGTCGTCTGTACATGGAACTTTGGAGCGCGATTTTACTATGTCTCTACTATTCTTGATGGTGCACGTTGTCATAGATTCCTACGTTGTCATAGATTCCTATGTTGTCATAGATTCCTACGTTGTCATAGATTCCTACGTTGTCATAGATTCCTACGTTGTCATAGATCTCTACGTTGTCATAGATCAGCCCACTGTAGTCTTGGTCAGTCTCGTCTACCTTGTCCCAACCTTTCCAGGATAACATTTAGTACGGTGTTGTGTCTCTTCACACGTCCCAAAAATTTCTGTTGTCTTTTCAGACTTATATTAAATAGTTCTTTTTATTTTCATTTTCAGCTGATTGAAAACTTCCTTGTTTGTCTTTTTTTCCTTCACCAAATTTATCCCATTTTTCTGTAGATCCACATTTCAAATCTTCAATTTTCACTTCCGTTTTTTTTTTTTACTTTTTAACGAGTGACGTGGACTCATGGTTATCAAAGTCCTATGTCTTTCCATCTTGCCGGAGTGCATTCATAATGTCCGCCCGATCCATTGGTTAGCCGTCCTCAACAATAGCGCAGCTAGCCAACCTGTACGCCCTTTCATTTTCCCGTACTCCAGCATGACCAGGAACGTAGCCAAAGGTGATCTTAGGTATTTTTGACTTCTGCAATGACTCTACCCATTGCCTACGTACAGATCCAGCCTCCACTTTTTTAATCATGCTCATCGAATCACTCAGTATACATGCGTGGGTGTAGTCTTGTGACTCTAACCAGATGACTGCCCTGGTCACTGCCATCATCTCCATCGTCATGCTACTCATGGTCATAACGTATGCACAACTGTCTTCCTTGACTATTCTGCCTGCTGAGCTTGCTGTAAATGCCCATGCACTTCTTTGGTGTCGTATTACAGATCCGTCTGTATAGATGACTGCATCTTTCTCATCGGTGTTATCGCAGATGAAACCGTTGTCCTCCGCATTGCCACGACTGAGTTCTGTTCCCTGCATTTCCTGTCGAGTGTGACAATACACGAGAATGTCCCCTTGAATGACGTAGGCACCGGTATCCACTCCTCACCAACGCTGATATTGGTAAGCACACAAACCTGTTTGATGATATCTTCCGCTCGGCCCACCCATAATTTGCCTCTTTTCTAAAGCCGTTAATCCTACATATGCTTGCCTGCTTGCTTTCGCCCGATGACTAAAGGAGTACACCTCTTCGTAAGGACGTTAAGTGTACGTGCCTGCGTTGTATTGGGATCCTATCTATGATATCAAATAGTTAATCCAAACGTCTTTCCATCTCACCTATTTATTTAAACCTATTACTCCAACATGGATAGAGAGCCGGTGACCAAACCGATAACCCGTTGTGGTCCAAGACAACCGATCGCGAGTTCGAATCTCGGTGGAGGTGAAACGTTTATTTTTCTATTGGGATAAACTAACAATTCAGACAGAAAACACCTCATGCCGACTGCTCCGGGCATGCGTCCTTTATTCTCAAGTCCTATATGTCCCCCTGGCGTGTCCTATTAATGGGATAATGCAGTAATGATAGCTCATATAAGCATACATGTCTCGTTAAACTCAATAATTCGCTATCGACACACGGGACAGACATTCTGTGTCTGACGATCTTTGTTATGAAGTGTCAGACCTTGCACAGGCCTCGCATTGCATCCCGTCACAAGTTTATGTTCTGGGAGTCCCTCCATCTCGGTGAGGGACCTGATGCCTGCTGTTATTGTCACTCGCCTCAATATTATTTTAAGTGTCACTTTAGGTCGACTTCTTTTACTTTTACCCTCTGGTTCCCATCTGAGGACCTGCTTTGAGATTCTCTCGTTGTCTCTTCTCATCACGGGGCCATCAACCTTCTCTTGATTGTAGTAAATATTATTTTATGCTTTGTCATTTCACTTATTTCTCTTCTAGTCTTGAACTCATTCCATGGTTTACGAAGTATTCTCCTAAGACATTTGTTTTTAAATGCATTCAGTTGATTTTATATTTCTTTTGTCGTTTTCCAGCTGTCGCGTGCAGATGTAAGGGTAGATATATATATATATAGTTTTTTTTTAATTAAACACAAAAAATGTAAATGTTTCTTTAAAACCATTAATGGCAGATGTTACACCACATTAGTGACCCTGAACAGGTCTCATTAACCCAATAATCTAGGCTCTTCACTAAAACCATTAATGGCAGATATTATACCACATTCTTCTACCTTTTAGTTCCCAGTGGAGCATAGGTCTTCAACAAACACTTTCCAAGTCGTTCTGTCTTTTGCAATTCTTTTCAGATCATTCCATGTCTTCCCAATCATCTTCATCTCTGCTTCTATCTGTCTTCTCCAAGAATTCCTTGGTCTTCCTCTTTGTCTTTTCCCTGGGGATTTCAAAAAAGGGCCTGTTGTGTAATACTCTCAGTTGGCTTCCGTAGTGTGTGTCCTATCCATCGCCATCGTCTTCGCTGTATCTCTTTATCCACTGGTATTTGACCGGTACATTTCCATAATTCCACGTTAGTGACTTTGTCCTGCCATTTCCATCACTTTATTCTGCGTAAGCATCCATTAATGAAAGTCTGTACCTTCGTGATTGTCAATTTTGTTATTCTCCATGTTTCGCAGCCATATAATAGGACCGACTTAACATTTGAGTTGAAATTTTTTATTTTTGTATTTAGCCTTATTTCTTTGGATTTCCATATGTTTCCCAGTGCAATGAAAGCTCCTCTTGCTTTTGATATCCTTATTTTGGTATCATTTTATGTTCCTCCCTCTTTATTTATATTACTGCCCAGATATATGTAAAATTGTACGTCTAGTAGAGGTATTTCTCCTAGTTTAATTTGGTTATTGCCAACTGCATTAATTCTCATAATGTTGGTCTTATCTCTATTAATCTTTAATCCTAGCTGTTGTGATCTCTCATCTAAAATACTCATTTTATCCTGCATCTGTTGATGGCTGTGTGATAGGAGAGCTATGTCATCAGCAAAGTCTAAATCATCAAGTTGTTTGGTCAGTGACCACTGGATCCCATTTCTGTTGTTTTGAGTTAATTTCATAATCCAATCTATGGCCAGTAGGAAGAGAAATGGAGACAGAAGGCATCCTTGCCTTACTCCTGTTCTTATTTCAAATGCTTCTGTAAGCTGTCCTTCATGCACCACACTACATTTTGTTCCTTCATACATTGTTTTTATCAGGTTAATAAACTTTATGGGGATTCCGTAATGACTCAGCAACTTCCAAAGCATTCTTCTGTCTAAACTATCACATGCCTTCTAGTAATCTATGAATCCAATATAAAGTGGGGATTTTAGTTCTAAACCTTGTTCAACTATTATACGTAGAGTAGTTATTTGATCAGCACATGATCTGTTCTTCCTAAAACCTGCTTGTTCATCTCTCAAGTGTTTCTCTATAGCCTCTTTTAGTCTCTCCAGAATGATTCTGACTAATATTTTTCCTGGCACTGATAGTAGCATAATTCCCCTATAATTTGTGCACTCCTGTAAACTTCCTTTCTTTGGTAGTTTAATCATATAACCTTCTCTCCAGTCTTTAGGTATTTCTTCCCTCTCCCAAATTTTATCCAATAGATCATGTAACATCTTGGTAGAGGTGTTAATATCTGCTTTGATGGCTTCCGAAGGAATTTCATCTGGTCCTGTGGCTTAACCATTTTTTTAATAGTTTGATGGCTTTCATTATTTCTTCTTTGCTTGGTTTTCCGCAGTTAACGTGTAACTCTTCTTCTGCTGGTAGTATATCTGGAGGATTATTTGAGCTGGGTCTGTTCAAAAGTTCTTCAAAGTGCTCTTTCCATCTCTCCATTTGTTCCCTTATATTACTAAGCAGATTTCCTTTCTTATCTTTGATAAAGGCTTTCTTTGATCTGTTTGTATCTTCCACCTAATTTCTTTGTGCTGTTGTATAGTTCTTTCATATTCCCTTTATTCGCTGCTTCTTCAGCCTCTTTAGCTAGATCATCTATATATTTCCTCTTATCCCTTTTAATACATCTTCTCACTTCTTTGTTCACCTCTGAGTAAGCTTCCTGTGTCTTGGCTTTATTACTTCTTGTTTTGCTTTTATTTATGTCTGCTTTCTTGTTCTTTATTTCTTTAATTTTATCCAGGGTCTCTGCTGTCATCCATGCCTTATCCTGGCGTTCTCTTTTCCCCAGTGTTTCTTCTCATGTCTCTTTAAATATATTTTTTACCTGTTTCCAATGATTTTCTATATTTATTGTATTTTCTAGTTGTTGGAGGACTTGGTATTTGTTTGATATTGTGATATTGTGATATTAACCCAATAATCTAGGTTCTTCATTAAAACCATTAATGGCAGATGTTACACCACATTAGTGACCCTAAACATGTCTCATTAACCCAGTAATCAAGGCTCTTCACTAAAACCATTAACACTAATCTGTTGGCATATCACCATAGCTAAATAAAAAAAATATATCTAAACAAGAAACAAACTTACCAAATGTCAACCTGTCCATTATGTTACCAATCGCTTTAGAGAAAGAAAGTAAAACACTTTTAGTATAAAAGATATAACAGAAACAGAGACATTTATAATAAATAATAACTATTATTTCTATACCTGCAGATATCATTTTTGTTATTTTGTAAGCAGAACCGTCATTAATATATCCGGGACAGTATTCGTTCAAATGATTGAAATATTCAAATGGTTGAAATGTTCAAATGATTGAAATGTTCAAATGGTTGAAATGTTCAAATGGTTGAAATGTTCAAATGATCACCCTACAAGTTCAAAGTTTCTATCTCTCTCTCTCTCTTTATACATATATAATGAGGACATTTAGAAATTGAAGGCAAATACAACCCAGGAAACTTAATACGGGACGAGTAAGACGACATGAGAGTCATTGTAGGATAACATGGCAACTTGAAACACTGAAGTCTATGACACAAGAACATGAAGAAAATACAAAGAACAATCTTATATTTAGAAACTAATTTCTATTGAAACTTCTTGTTCTTGGTCTTGTTCATTTTGGTCTTATTCTTCCTCTTGTTTCGCTGGCCCGCGATTACTTTACATTGCCATGTGTTCTTAAAGGGGCGCTATATTGACGTAATTACGATGTGAAACAGTGAACAACATTCAGCGTGTTACTTATGAACTAACAAAATCAACGTCAGTATCTCAATTTTTAGTTTCCTCTTGGGCAGTTCTTGTTTAACTATAAATATTAGTGTGTTCTGAAATATACTACTGGCGTAGTATCTTGATCAGCTATAGTTCACTGTTTGTGGTGTCTTCACTCGTCTGTAAATCCCTGGTTAGTTTCGGCCCTTGCAGTAATGTAACAAGTATTGGTTACTTCCCCTGCCTTGTATGGGGAATTACGTAAATGGTGTTAGCGACAATATTATTTCATGACAACGGCACATTTTTTGGTGTTGTGGTCGGTATCACGCCAGGCCGCCTTTGGTTATCATAAAAATCATTGGTATCCATTGTGAGATATTGGTTGAGCCCTAGATTCCTGTTCTTGTAGTCCGAAACAAACAAAAAAATTCCACCACTTCTGAGAATTAAACCTGAGCCCTTCCTGCGAGCGTACTATAGTCCGTTCAGAAATTCATAATCACACTTGAATTAGTTTTGCGTGATAACCACTTGTTATTTTGGTTTCAAATTTTGCATGCAATCTTAGAATATTGATGACGCAAAGATTTTGGTATTTTTTATTCCACAAACACAACAGATTTTGCACATCAGCGAATTCATTTGATCTTTTATGACGATATCACACAAGTTGATTCAAATTTTAGAGTTTACAGTAATCGTGTTAAATTTTCCAGTTTACTGCAATTCTTGTCAGAGGCGTATCTACATAGTGCTTAATTGTGGGTGTTGTTCGTTATGTGTATTTGCAAACATGAATTCAATTGGTTACAATTAGTCTTGTCCTTCTGTAACCATTCGACCTCAGGACGTCCTAACTGCAGCTGGAATTGAATTCATCTTAATTTTAATCATTCCGAATCTGACGATTCCAAGAGGTTGATAATCATTACTGGCTGGACAAATAGTAATCCATCTCGTTTCCAGTACTCATCTTCCACCCGCAGCACATGTTCAACATACTTCTTTCAGAACGGAATGTCTATTTTTGAGAGAGACTCGCGTGTCAGAACTTCAACATCACACACTTTAAACGTCCTGTTCTGTTCTGCAACTTGTCCTTTGACGTGAGCCCAGACAAGTTCGATTGGATTAAAGTGCGCATGATATGCAGGGAGTCGAAGAGAGGTGTGGCCGTATTTCTCAATGATTTTGTCAACATGGTACACCCTTTTCTTATTCGTATTCTTCACAAGTTGTAACAATTCGGATTTTAAATATGTTTCGTCAATTTTGACATTTTCATTCGCAAGCCATATCCTAATTTGCTCTTTTGTATTTGATGCAGTAGGCACTTTGTCTTCCTCTGATACGACATTGTGGTATGATGCATTATCCATGACTATGCATGAAGGTCTCTCCAGGATTGGGAAAAGATCGTTCTCCAACCAGTGCCTGAAAATGTTTCCATTCATTTCAGTATGGTAGTCCCTACCGTCGGTACTTTTTGATTGGAAAATAAGTCCCGCATCATGGACAAGGCCGTTTTCAGTGCTTCCAGCATGCGTTAATATAATGCGCTGGCCTTTGCTGCTCGGAATTGTTCTTTTGAGTTTGCCATTTACTGACTGCCATTCTTTATCATAGGTGTGGTGTGCGTTGACCCATGATTCGTCCAAATATACAATATCATACCGTTCACTCCGCCGCTCACGGATCTGTCTCAGGTATTTGCTTCGATCAATGACCGAGTGTGGTTTTTCACAAATAATATTCCTGCCCCCAACAGTTTTTCTGAAAGTGAAGCCGGCTCCTCGCACAATCTTCTAATAGAGTACTTTTAGAAATGTCAATATTGCAGTCTGCATGCAATTTTAATTTCAAATTCCTGAGAGTAACATGTACATTATTAGCAAACATTTTCAATATCTCCCGTTTTATGACATCCATGTCAAAGCTGTCGACTTTCTTTTTCCTTCCTTGATTGACATGAGTGCACTCTGAGTCCTGTTTAATCCAACGAGAAAATGACGATCTATTAAGACCAAGCGCGAGTTGCGTTCGTCTCTCTGGGTCATGACTATCACAATATAAATGCCCCATCTTGGAATCCCTAAGGAAGTGCTGATATAGTAAAAAAGTAACTTTTTGCATAGTTATAAATTTGCATTTCAAACTCATTGTAATTTAGATATAAATGTTGGTATTTAAAGTCAACAAATTGTCTACTGAGTCTTCACAAAATTAATAAAGATACGCCTTCCCTTCGGTAATTAATTGCAAGGCCGTGGTGCGTCATGTCGTTCAATAACAATTCAGTTTTGTGCACGGGATTTTCCTGAAGTTAGTGTTTCTGCAATAGCCAAACAATTTTACGTCAACGACCGCACCAAATTAATGTATATATCCTAAAATGGTGTCAAATTCGAACAGGGTGAATTTAATATAGCCTAAAGAAGGAAACTTTTAAACTAGATCAAATTTCTCAGAGCAAAAAATATTTCTATAACGTCATCAATATTCTAAGATTGCATGCAAACTTTGAAAGCAAAATAACAAACGGTTATCACGCAAAACTAATTCAGGTGTGATTATGAATTTTTGAAAGGACTATAACCACCCATCCACAGTGTCTGAAACATGTAATATCCATGAACGCATTGGAATTATGACAATTTTCACAAAAAGAAGTCCTTTACTCGCAGGATGTAAACCGTCGCTAGGGATCTGGTGAGAACCAATTCACGATAGATTCATCGCTATACACACACACACATCAAGCATAAAGAATTGCAGACAGAATCTCACAAACAATACGCTCAATATGTTTCTGACAGCAATAGTTGTGACATATTATAAACGAACTATGTGAGGGCTATTGGAAGGTTATAGACCAATGTCTTTGATAAACAATTACATGTCGACGTATCTAATCATCATCAACATCGGAACAGTGCCCACTAACACAACGATCCCGGCACCTCCTGCACGCATCTACAATACAGTGGTGGTCTCTTTACTTTATGACTCTCCAAAGTTGACGGAGATTCCAATATGACGTCATCTGTGGTATCGAAGCGACACACCTTCACCTTCAGTTTAGGGAACATACGAGGTCACAGGGGAGCTAACTCAGATGGATACGGAGGGTGTGGGAACATGGGTAAGTTGCCTATGAAAATAGTTTGCGTTCTGAGTGAGGCGTGTGCTGGTTCATTGTTGTGATGCAATGTTCCGTCGCTGGCGCCTTAGTTCATGTGATGCAATGTTCCGCTGGCGCAACAGTTCCTGTGATGTAATGTTCCGTTGGCGCCACAGTTCCCAGTGTTGCACTGTTTCGCTGGCGTCCTAGTTCCTGTGATGCAATGTTCCGTTGGCGCCACAGTTCATGTGATGCCATGTTCCGCTGGCGCCACAGTTCTGTGATGTAATTTTCCGCAGGCGTCACATTTCCCGTGATGCAATGTTCCGCTGGCACCACAGTTCTGTGATGTAATGTTCCGCAGGCGTCACATTTCCCGTGATGCAATGTTCCGCTGGCACCACAGTTCTGTGATGTAATGTTCCGCAGGCGTCACATTTCCCGTGATGCAATGTTCCGCTGGCACCACAGTTCACGTAATGCAATGTTCCGCTGGTGCCACAGTTCCCGTGTTGCAATGTTCCGCTGGCTCCACACTTTCTTTTTTTCCCATAAAACATATTCTCTCAACCTCTGAAAGCTCAGAAATCTAATTCATAATTTACCGATCGCCAAAGGAAACGAGTTTTAGGTTAGTGATACTGTTGATGTTGACAAGAAAATGTGGACGTGCATGTTTTTGCATTACCGACCTTCCGGCTCCTCTATGGTGTTGGCGAACTCTTCCAGTGCGATGACTGTTGTTGAATCGCAGCTTCAAACGCCGCCTTCATCGCCTGTGGTGATCCTAATAATGTAAGTTTCGTTAGCCGCCTTCATCGCCTGTGATGGTCCTCATAATGTAAGTTTCGTTAGCCGCCTTCATCGCCTGTGATGGTCCTAATAATGTAAGTTTCGTTAGCCGCCTTCATCGCCTGTGATGGTCCTCATAATGTAAGTTTCGTTAGCCGCCTTCATCGCCTGTGGTGGTCCTAATAATGTAAGTTTCGTTAGCCGCCTTATGTTAACGTTAGACACACATCAATACGCTTCTGATTTTGATCCAGTGTCAACGGCCCGAGGACGAACTTCGTAGCAACGCGATTACTGTTTCTTTAAACATATCCATATTTAACTGATTACAGCCGCGTTAGAGAACTGATGGATTGTTCTGCGACTACCATCATGGATCAGTTCCCAAACGGATCCCACGTTTTCTTCCGTTTTTCTGGTGAAAGTATGTCCTCAGGGCTCGTCACCTTCAACAGATAACGATCGGCCTTTAAACTCCAGGACCTTTAACTGTTTTAACTGGATTAACTGTTTCCATACGTTTCGCCGTATATTGCGCCACTCTCACTTGTATTATTGTGAACAGTTATCAAACCATATTCTTTTTACATGTCTTGTATGATCTTGGTTTTGGTGAAGTCTAATCCCTTGTTCAATTATCTAAATATTCATTTATGACATGTTACGAGTTATATAAAAATAATTATGTAGATTGATTCTTAAAAACATGGAAAATTGTATCCCTGAAATCTCTTCCGTTGTGTCGATTAAAAAGCTTCTGTACGGAAAGAGTTTAAATTAAGTTCGCTCTGAAGGCAAGAAGAATATGTCAGCGCCTCGGTAGCAGATGTTCCAATTTTTCCAAATCTGTAGGCATGTACCGTACTTGTATTTCTCGATGTTTTCAACAATTTGACTGGCCACAGAACGGCTCGTGCGCAAGGTTGGGAAGTGGCGCGTTCAAGCTTCCCACGTGCAGACCGGATGTTGTCGCTTGAGACACAGACTCTGGGTGACAGTACTGACCTGTCTACATCAGCATCATCAGGTGCCATGGGTGAACATGACTCTCCACAACTTTCGATCTCGACCGTTATTTATCATTTCTGTTGTTGACCTTCTGTCAAGCCATTCTTTTAAGCTGTCTTGTATCTTTCCTCTTTGCTTCCCCCCTATCTCTTTGTCCCTCAATTTTCCCAGTTGTCACAATATAATCCAGCTGTTCCCGTCTCATTACATAGCGAAAGAATGATGATCACCTTTCTATATTTCCGCGCATATTTTCAGCGTTCATCGGGACAACTACAGTCCGGAAACTCTCCGATAGCCCCTAATACACTTCTAAAATAATATACAAAAAATAATGCTTTTAAAACCATACTTGTCAGAACTAGGATGCTCTTATTTCTTTCTGTAAATAATTGTGCCAAAGCGTGATATCCACAACGTGGACGCGAGAACAAATATATTATCTAGTGTTATGCTATCAAAGCATTACAGTGTCTTATATAGAATTTGACACTAACAACGATTGGACGAAAATGTGCACGTGACATTTGTTGTGGACACAAAAGATAACATATAATCTTGGTATATATATATAAATAGCATGCAAATTTGACCTTCAACACTTTACGTATATACCCCTTCTTCCCCCCCTCACCCCCAAACCAGTATTGTATTCATGTTTTGTTAGATAATTTCGAAAACCGTATCTGGCTTCAGCAATACATACCGAAATAATGTATTAATGTTTAAATAATTTAAATAGCCAAAGCTACAGGTGTTGATACTTATCTGTAGATGTAATAATGTGGGCTTTGAGAAATAATATATAGATACAGATTGTTGCCGGGGATTGACATTCCAGTGGAAGATTTATAAAGGGATCAATAGAGATCTCAGCAGAGGGTATATGTTCTTACAATATGAGACGATTTAACAGGCAAATCAATCACCGCAATTAATCGATCAGTACTAATCGAAATGTGAACATTGTCTAGTGTTTTGTCTGCTTTCTTGAACGATCACGATGTTGTCATTTCATTTTTGTTCTCAACTTATTTCATCCACGCACTTTGGGAAATAACTTTATTTGTTGATAGCTATACCATTCCCTATAATATGGTGCAGAAACAGGAAAATTAGACAAGAAATTAGAACAGAGAATTGAAGCCTTTGAAATGTGGATTCATAGAAGAATAGGTAGAATTGGATAGAAGGAAAAGAAAACAAACGATGAAGTCTTAATACAACTAAAAATGAAAAGAGAACTACTGGACACAATTCAAACAATACAAATGAGATTTTTGGGCTATGTTAAAAGACACAACAGCCTACTAAGTGTAATCCTGGAGGCGAAAATACAAGGTAAAAGAGGCAGAGGCAGACCAAGACTAACATGGACAAGTAACATCAAAAGATGGCAAATCAGCCTATGACAACCTGCACCATCAAAGCAAGAGACAGAGCAGAATGGGGCTCCATGGTAGCCAACCTTCGTTGCGGAGACGGCACTCGATGATGATGATACCCTTCCCCAACAAATGTAGTCTTTTTTGTCATAATATTTAGTTCCCTTACCTCTGTCTTTCCTGTCCTTGGTCTGGCTGTAGTCTGCTTCCTAAGATCTTCTCTATTTCCGATGTAAATGGACAAAAGCTAGCTCTATCTATTCTCGGATAGTTCTTTTCATCTACTGCTCTGTAATCTGCAACAAATGCCGTTTACAATTTTATGCAAGACTGTTTATAGTAGGTCGTTTCCTACATGGCCGTTTATAGTGGGTCGTTTCTTTCGAGGCCATTTATAGCGGTTCGTTTCTTACAAGACCGTTTAAAGTGGGTCATTTCTTACATGAACGTTTTTATTGGGTCGTTTTCTGCAAGACCGTTTATATTTGGTCGTTCCTTACAAGACTGTTTATAGTGAGTCGTTTCTTACAAGGCCGTTTATAGTGGGTTGTGTTACATGAACGTTTTTATTGGGTCGTTTTTTACAAGACCGTTTATATTGGGTCGTTCCTTACAAGACTGTTTATAGTGAGTCGTTTCTGACAAGACCGTTTATAGTGGGTCGTTTCTTACAAGATCGTTTGTAGTGGGTCGTTTCTTACAAGACTGTTTATAGTGGGTCGTTTCTTACAAGGCTGTTTATAGTGGGTCTTTTCTTACAAGGCCGTTTATAGTGGTTATATACTGTACACATGTTTCCTATTGTTTCTTATATTTAATCAATCCGTCTATTGCTATTTTGTTGATCTCTAATACTGTTATTTTTCCTAGTGTTTCTAATAATATATCAATCTCGCCTTTGCTCTTCCGTTGATCTCTGCTGCTATTGTTTCCTAGTGTTTCTTATATTATATAAATCCATCTGTTGCTGTTCTGTTGGTCTCTACCGCTGATATGTTTCCTAGTGTTTCTTAAATTATATCAATCCATCTGTTGCTCTTCTGTTGGTCTCTAGCGCTGTTATGTTTCCTAGTGTTTCTTATATTATATCAATCCATCTGTTCGTCTCTACCGTTGTTATGTTTCCTAGTGTTTCTTATATTATATCAATCCATCTGTTGGTCTCTACCGCTGTTATGTTTCCTAGTGTTTCTTAAATTATATCAATTCATCTTTTTGCTCATCTGTTGGTTGTCTATCTATGTTATGTTTCCTAGTGTTTCTAATACTCCACGAAACAAATGTATGGTACTATACAGAAATCTTATAGAGGTGGTCAATGAAAATATGCGGAAACTGAGCGCAATAATCAATGTCATGGATATAGTTTGTTGGACATAAAGCTAGCCACTAACTCACGTCCCACATTGATGTGCCAGTCAGTCTATGCCTCCAGACCTGGGCCACTAACTCAGGTCCCACATTGATGTGCCAGTCAGTCTATGCCTCCAGACCTGGGCCACTAACTCAGGTCCCACATTGATGTGCCAGTCAGTCTATGCCTCCAGACCTGGGTTAGCTGATAATCTAAAGGCACTCCATTTTAGAAGATGCCAGTATCTTGAAGAAGCTAGAAATTTGTTGACACATTACTCTTATTGTTGAATACAGTAGTGCATTCACATGCCAACCAGGTGGTTCAGATTCAATTCTTACCTGCAGTGATTTACTCTTTTTTTTCAAAAATCTGAGACGGTTTAGAATGTTATGCGGTTCTGATGTTGATTAAGATGATGATGATGATTATGATTTACGGTGGGGAGAGTAAGGCGGCCTGGAGTCGTATTGTCATGCCGTTGGTATACAGTCATGTACAAATTCTCGTCACCGATATGTTATCATACAGTATTTTATTAAGTTATTTAGTTTATTGCGAACATGTCCATAGGTGCTCGGATCAACTTCTCAGCAAGTCCCGCAGTGTCAAGCTATTGACGACTCCAGTTCTATGTTGGTTGATAAGTCTTCTTACACGCCCACTAAGTTTCTCATTTCTGGCTGTGCCCATCTTAACCCCCACCTCTTTCATCCGAAGGAGTGACGTGGTCGTCGAAGTCCTGTGCTCTTCCCGCATCTCGGAGGGCATTGATGATGTCCGCCCGATCCATCGGTTGACCGTCCTCAACAATAACTATCACACAGTAGAAGCCCCCAAGACCACATCTTTAACATGAGAAACATCATTGAAAGGGTAGGGTATGCAACATAAACAGCATACATGCTTCATAGATTATAGCAACGTACAACATCAGCAACTGTGGAGCATCACAGATGACATGCACTTTCCAACACACCTAATACAACTTATCAAATCGCTATATCATGATGAGCAGGGAGACGTCAGAACAGCCGACGAATTCACATTCGTCTTCTAGATAACACTTTTTATTAGCCCATCAGCTCTACACATTCGCCTTCGACATGACACTTTTTTTTAACCTGTCGACCCTACATATTCGCCTCCTACAGGACACCATTTTTAACTTATCGACCCTACATAATCGCCTCCGTCATGACGCCATATTTAACTTATCGACCCTACATATTCGCCTCAGACATGACACCATTTTTAACTTATCGACCCTACATAATCGCCTCCGACATGGCACCATTTTTATCTTATCGACCCTACATAATCGCCGCCGACATGACACCATTTTTATCCTATCGACTCTACATAATCGCCGCCGACATGACACCATTTTTATCCTATCGACTCTACATAATCGCCGCCGATATGACACCATTTTTATCCTATCGACTCTACATAATCGCCGCCGACATGACACCATTTTTATCCTATCGACTCTACATAATCGCCGCCGACATGACACCATTTTTATCCTATCGACCCTACATAATCGCCATCAAGTTGACACTTTTTCATCCATCCAACGTTGTATTTCCTCTTCACCCGACGGTTCTATTTATTGTATTTTATGTATTAAATACGGCCTCCTCAAAAAGGGTCTCAGTCAGTTATGATTCACAAATCTTGACTTATACTTTTTAGTCACGAACAATTCAGCAGTTATTTGTTTACCAAGCGCTATTTTTTGTGTGTGTTTACATTTGTGATCCTTCTGTTCGATCTGCAATGATATCTCGACTCGGCAGTAAAAAATATCAGTTATAAAAAAATGATTTGTGTGTCAAAATTGATTTAATCAAATAAGTACAAGGGAGGGGGGTTAGGGGGGTGGAGAACTGGTTGGTCTCGAGGCAAGACGCCGGTCTCAAGACAGAGAGGTTGTGGGGTTCAAATCCCGGTTGGTTGGGATTTTTATTTATGATTTCTCTCTGCGACAACCACCCCTGGTCTCAGCAACGAGGCCCGGCTTGAAACATGAATTACTAAGCGACGGAAAAAAATATGAGTAGCTCCGAAGTCGGAGGTATCTGCCTGTGCGGCGAGGGACCCCTGTGCATACGGCTGCCAGGGAAAAATGGATTAATACGCAAAATTCAGTTCCTAGTCTCTAGGGACTTCGTCAGAGGTAAAAACTGGCGAACGAAAAAAAAAAGAACAATAAGTGCAAAAAATGTATTTTTCTTCCTCTCTAATCAGACAAGAATTTATGTTTTAAATTACACATGAGATGTCTCCATGAAATAAATCTCAATCTTGGATTTTGAAGTGGAACAAATTAGTTTTTTTCCCAACCAGGAATTTAATTTTAAAAATGGTATCAGTAATCTCTCTCAGACTCGAACGATTATTGGCACTCGATCTACTGTCGGTCAGTGGACAGACCTTGTATTAACAACAACTTCCGATCGGCAATCATTTATTTATTACAAAGGCCTGTTAAGACTGTACGTATTTCCACGGCGACTAGATAAACATGTCGCGATAACTTTAAGTTATCAGCTTAGATACCTGTCATTCTTTAGTGATAACGTAGACAAGGGCTTTCCGAGGTATGTGGAAAGAATTTTCTTATGA